>CM039310.1:51385041-51922541 GCA_022316695.1 Camellia oleifera | reverse complement strand
AGGCGAGCTGATGAATGGACGGCGCACAAAAGGCGCTGAGGCACGCATCTGGTTCTAAGGCGCAAGGCAAGGGCTTCATGCGCTTTATGTAATTTTTTTACTCCAACGGTTGATTAAGTGATTTTTTTGTGTGCATACCCACAAGGAATTAAAACCCTTCAATATAAAAAGACCAAACGTGTTGAAAAGAAATCAGAAAAGTGATTAAAAAAATAAATAAATAAATAAAAACCTAGGTGGAGAGTGATTAAAAAAATCGTTTGACATTGATGTGGGAAAGAGAAGGACGTCTTCTTCAGGTTCTTCGTTGGGTTCTCTTTATCTCTTCTCCTTCAGTGGTTCTCTCTATCTCTTTTCCTTCTTTGTTGGGTCTCTCGTTGCCTCTTTTTTTATTTATTTCCTTTTCTGCTCCAGTCACTGTTTTGTTAAGGGAAATAGATGATTTCCCACAAGTAAATCAATCAATAGGAAAAAAATTAATGCGGAAAAATTAAATCAACAGTGACACGAGTTTTACGTAGTTCTCTCAATGTGAGGTACGTCTATAGAATCACCTATTTACCTAGTGGTTATTGTTCATCTATTAAAGTTTGTATTATAACTAACCTTTGAGCGCACTTGATTTCCTTTAGGCAAGTAGAGTTATGTGGTAACAAAATTTTCTTTAACGACATACCCTGAGATAGTATCTCCAGAAACTTAAAGCTTTCCCTTTTGATATGTGAATCAGGAGCATCTGAAGCATTTCTGCACCGTTGCTACAGGGAACCAAATCAAGCGTTCAAATGACTCGTTACTTGTATTCTCATTGATCTACCTTGTTATGAATGTTGTATTCATACGATCACCTGGTGCAGTTGGGTTAATCATTGCAAATTCCTTGAGTATCCTTTTACCTTGGGTTGATAACAGCTGGTCAATTTTGGTCCTACATCAATTTAGTCTTTTTTAGTTTGCTTGGCTTGAGCTCTGCCTTGAGCTTCATTGTATTTGCTTCATGATACCAAAATTCTTTTTCATTTTTTTCTTTGCAGTTATTTTTATTGGAATATTTAATCATATGAGGACATCATGCAATTTTTTTACATATAGGTCTTAGATTAGAAATTAGAGGCAATAAAACGAGAAACTATCTATAAAAGGGTGCACCCAGTGCACGAAACTCCCGCTTAAGCGGGATCTAGGGAAGGGTTGATGTACGCAGCCTTACCTCCGTGAACGAAGAGGCTGTTTCCGCGACTCGAACCCAAGAAACTATCTATGCACAATATAATTGGTAGCTTATGTGTAACTTACTACTAACAATTTTAAAAAATATGTTTTTTACAAACGTATCTTAACTGTACTCATATCTTATTTTTTTAGGTTTTGTTGTATTGTCGTATCTATATCGTATCGCATCACATCGTATCGTATCTTTATCTCGTATCCGTATCCCTCTCGTTTATAATGTGACTTAGCCGAGAGCTTGGTCAGCGTCACTTGGGGTTGCGGTTGTAGCCACCATGATTATGTATACTTGCACCAGTGAGCGTGGCGATGGAATTGTGGTGTCGAGCATCCAAAAATGATTGAACGGCTGCGCGAATTTAACAAGGTAGTGGCCGAATAACTTATGTGTGGCCGAGTAATGTGATGTAGGAAATGGGAATTTTCGAATAATGTTGCCAAATAAGTTAGCAACTTGATAAAGTTGCCGAATAATGTCACTATTGTCGAAAAACAACTTATATATATAAAATCCCTAATAATGTTCTCGGCAAACTGATATATATATAATTCCTAATAATGTTCTCGGCAAAAAGGCAAGGGTTATTAGGCAACAATGTTCTCGGCAAACTCCTAATACCATTATATGTATATATAAAATTCATTTTAATAGCCGAATTAAGTGTATCCGCTGGGGTGCTCTACGGAAAGGTTAAGTGATAAAAGTTAGTTCCCAATAAATAATACTATGCAACAATATAGATATTTTTAGAGAGAGAATCAAGACCCAATTGCCGATTCACTATCTTCGTCTTGTTCCAACTTTCTTGAACAAAATTGATATTCATTCGAAAAAATATGTGAGCAAATATATAGACATATACATAAAGAGATACTATTGAGCTCATCATCAACCCAAATAAAGTGCCGACTAACATACTCGGCAACCTGTGGTGTCCCGTTGGCCAAACAATTTTTAGAGAGAAAGTAAAGACCCAAGTTTGGAGTCCATAGAAATTGTTAGTATAGATATATGTATGTATATTCCAAGAAAAGATGAAATTTCGTCAATAAGCTTGAACAGTGTGAAGTGCACTTGCATAAGTTGGTAAAGTGCCGACTAACAATTTTAATAGCTTTAACAGCTTCATCAAGAAAATTTCATCACTCAGCTTTAACATGCCGAAAAGACGCTCTCTTCAAGAAAAGTGAAATCCATTTGTAGAGAGAGAAAATGGAGATGCAAAAGATTCACAATGAACAAAAGGCTCTATTATGTAAGTACAAACATATGTACATCCAATCCAAGAACCAATCTTAAAATAATTTTCAGAGAGCAAATAAATCAAAAGTGTTGTCAAATTCTTACTTACAAGAACATGTTTGTTGTGTTCTTCATTGATCTTGTTTAGTCGTTCCCACAGATGACGCTGATTGTGAGATCCAAAATAATCCCTCACATTGACTGTTGTTGAGATTTAACGAAGATAATCCCATGAACCTGCAAGAGATAAGTATGGCTGATGCCATCCAACCGGGGTTACTGGCCGAGGACACTCCGATGATGAAGTTAGAATCCATGAATGAAGAGTATAGATCTAGAATTGTCAAGAGTGCTGTGTGTAGAGTGCAGAGGGAAAAGACATTCCTCTTGTGTGTAGGGTGTCCTCCTTGTATAGGGAATAGAAGTTATTTGTTTGGATTGGGCCCATTATAGGCTTTGTTTGGGTTAGCCCCAATAAGTTGGTATATATATTTTTTTGGTTCCCACAATTTTCATTACATATTCAATGATCATAAAATAATTATATAAATTTATATTTATAAAAAATTATTATAATAATTGAGATGAATTTTTTACAAACATTAGATGATTGGAGCAAAACGACGATGGTGGATTATTAATCAGAGACAGATTGATGAGATCTAATGTGGGTTGTCTGCTCTGGGTTATGGTATGTACAATTTGATCTCATGCCATGCAAATTCTTTAGTAATATATTACATTTTGAATGCAGACTTGGCTAATATATAATAGGGTTACCATTGTTTTTCAAAATTCATTATCCATTAAAATAGAGATATTAGCAGAATTTTTTCTTTAAATAATGAGAAATCCATTGACCCCACCTTCGGTAGACCCAGAGTAAAATTTTGAATATGTGCAGCCATCTACTAGCTTTACATATCAGGTGAAGTAAAGACTCAAACTTAAGACTCCCTAATTGTTTATTGGAGACTTACCATTTGAGCTAGTCCTCACGGGTGATATTAACAGAACTTGATACTTGAGTTTGGGCTTGGTTACAAGTCAATTCGACCTGTTTACACCTATTAAGACAAAATTTAAGAACTCTAACCACCAAGCTCATGTTACTGTTGGAACTTTGAGATGTTGTAATATTCTAATTCTTCGAGAACGTCCTTCTAGATGACTGTATTCTGATAACAAAATTTGTGCTTCAAGTCACGTTATGATGTCGCTTTCCTAAAGACAATATTTGCCCCCACCAGATGGTGTGTATTGGGTTAACAACAAATCTGCCTCCAGGATACAATGAAGCCTGAATTTACAAATCAGTCCATCTGCGACTACACCGACGAAGATAGACCAAAATACTCTTGATATAATCAAGAAAACCAAGACACTGATATTCAAATTAACAAGAAATGAATATCAGAAAATTAGCAGAAACAAAAAGCTAATTTCAGAAAGAGAGAGAGAGAGAGAGAGAGAGAGAGAGAGAGAGATTGAAGTGCAAGAGAAGAAAATCTAAATTCTGGGATGAAAGAATATGGTTGAATTGCAGCCTATTGATAGGCTTGGATGCACCTGATCAGAAGGGTCATGTCACTTGATCGCATCTCATCAGCTACGGAGCAGATCTGATCGTTGGATCGAACTCTAACAGTGTGGATCTCTCCTTACACCGATAGGTGCAACGACCAGACACACCCAATCACAATAGGACACCATCTGGACCGTCTAATTGCATGCATGCTCGATCTACAATCATGATTGCACCGATCGAGTTAAGACACACGATCGTCCGATTGGACAGCTCGGTTCACCAACCAATCTGCCACGTGTCACGCTGACTATGCTTCTCTTGATCCCTGTCACCCCTCCGCCACACGGACATCTTGATCACGCCATGTCATTGCCACCTAGGTTTATGTAGCAAATAAAAAAATGCCTTCATGGTGCCTTGCCGCCGATGCGTCCTTGCTAAGTGCAAAGTGCGCCATCAACGCGCCACATTGCACCATTTCCCACGCTACGCGTGTGCATGTGCGGATGGTGCGAAGCACCATCCTTGTGGTATATGTGCAATGCACACAAGCATTTTTCTCACAATTGCGTATTCAAAGGAATATTCCCTGAAGCTTTTTATTAGGTGCTTCATTTTTTCTCTTTTTTCCTATGTGGGACAAGTTCCCATAGCTTGTTTATACTTTCCTAAGGAAAATTAGAAAGGTTTTCGAAAACCCAAAAAATCTTTTATTAATTTTAGAAAATTCCCTAACAATCCCCCACCAATTTTCAAAATTCAAGATGATAATTTTTGGTTCACTTGGTAGCCTTATGCATAGGTGAAGCTATCTTATGATTTGAACCATTCACTTAGTGAATACACGTCAAAGTTAGTCAAGATGGCATAGTAGACTTGTTTTTAAACTAGCAATCTTATACGAATAACTGAATATGTCTCATGCACAGTATAGGTTACCTCAAGTATTCAAATAGCCGATACGTGGATTGACCTTGTGTCTATATCTTGTTTCATGAGCGCTCTAGAGTTAAACCCCTGGACGTCACAAGAGGCGGCACCACCTCCACACTCATATAGGTAAGCTTACTGAGAGTACCTCTGTATTTATAGTACTCTAACTACCACCATTGTAAGCTTATTAAGAGTTAAATAACTTAGCTTACTTCTTTTTACATTATAGGTACCAAACATTCTAACTTGGAATGGCAATAAAAATAAAGATCGATTGTTTGCAATCACGACATATGGTGTACTTTGCTCATTGAACTCAAGGACTTGATGTTTCAAGTGTTGAGTTGAGTTTCCACCATGAGTGATTTTATACTATATGGGCTTAAGACCCATCCCCTTTGATGTTTTCTACACCAAATCCCTTGCAAGGCCCTTTGTTAAAGGATCAGTCAAATTTTGACTTGACTTTACATAATCAATTGTAATCACAACTTTTGTGATTAACTGCCTGACAAAACTATGTTTTAGTCTTATAGGCCTTGGACTTTTTATTATACACTTGGCTATAAGCCTGTGATAGGGTTGCCATGCTATCACAATGCAAAGATATTGGTGGCATTGGTTTTTGCCAAAGATTAATCTCTAACAAGAAGTTTCTTAGCCACTCTACTTCTTTGCTACAAGAAGCCAATGCTACAAACTCAGCTACCATAGTTGAGTCTATAATGCATGTCTATTTTTTAGATCCCTAGGAGATAGCTCCATCTCCAAGAATAAAAATCCAACCACGTGTAGAAGAATGATCCTCACTGTTAGTTATCCAACTAGCGTCCGTGAATCCATCTAGTATTGTTGGATATCTACTATAGACTATTCCATAGTCCATAGTTTTCTTCAAGTATTTTAATACTCGGTTCACCACATGTCAATGTATACTACTAGGGTTACTAGTATATCTGCTAAGTTTACCTACTACAAATGCAATGTCGGGTCTGGTGCAAGTCATTGCATACATCAAGCTACCTATCACTTGAGAATATAACAACTGGTCAACAGCCTTACTAGTATTATAGGATACAACTTCATATTTAAATCAAAAGGTGTTGACATGGGTGCACTGGGTAAGGATCAGATTATTACTTTCTCTTTTAATCCTTATACCCAAAATAACATCAGCTAAGCCCATGTTTTTCATATTGAAGCTAGATAACAAATTTTTTTTAGTGCTTTCAATGACATCATTGTCAGTACCAAAAATAAGCATGTCATCTACATACAAGTATATGATTACACCTTTTGTGCAGTGAACTTATTGTACACACACTTGTCAGATTCATGTATCCTAAACCCATTTGATAATATGACATTATCAAATTTCTCATGCCATTGTCTTGGAGCTTATTCAATCCATAAAGTGACTTGATGAGCTTACACACTGTGTTCTTGACCTTTTACAACAAACCTTTCTGGTTGCTGCATATAGATTTCTTTATCTAACTCTCCATTTAGGAAAGTGGTCTTCACATCTATTTGATGGATCTCAAGCTTGTAGATTGAAGCTAGGGCAATTACTACTCTAATGGTTAAGATTCTCGCCACTGGAGCATATTTACCGAAATAATCGATACCCTTTTTTTGAGAAAAACCCTTAGCAACCAATCTCGCTTTGAACTTATCAATTGTGCCATCAGCTTTCTTTTCCTTTTGAAAATCCATTTACAACCAATAGGTTTGGAACCAAGTGGATAAGGTTGGAGGAGGTTATGGGCAAGGCCCTTATTTTACCGTCTCTTTTGAGGTCCTCGGTTGGCGCTACGCGGTATATAACCGTTAGTACGCATCCAGGGTAAGGTCTGCAAAGTAGCAAAAGAGGGGGCATACCGAATAATCCGAGTTTAATTCTTGTGGTTTGGAGGATGAAATCTCTTTAGGGGATTTCTAGAATACTAACCACTAACATTGTAGCCTTTGTTATCTATTTGAATGTCATGTTCCTTTCCTCTGTTATTAAAATTGCTGTTATTGACTTGAATATCATGCTTCACTACTTCCTTGTTGTAAATACATTGGTGTCTTGAATTGGGAAAAAGGGACAGGGTGTGTGTGCGTTTACTGGGCATTCAAAGCTCACGGCGTTTCATGCCAGGTATTGAAGACTATTAGACCGGTCGAAGGCAAAGCTAAAGTATTTGAAGACGTATGGCTATCCTATGAGAGTTAGGAACTAGTTTTGTAAACACGATTATGAGATTGTAAGTGATTAATCGCTTGTTGTATTTGAAGACATGATTTTGTGATTTTTATATATAACATTTGTAATATATCCTTATACTCCGTCAACTCATGTAAGCCTTGTGTTAATACCTTGTTAAGATTTGTCAAAAAGGTAGCCTTGCTATCTAAGGTGGTTGGATTTAGAAGGTAGATTATTTTGACTCCTCCGACCTTCTTGGGATCTTGCTTGGTTATTAGCCAAAGGACTCGTTAGTGGCGTTTCCTATTCTTGTAACCTTAGATAAACCTTGTATTTAATTGTTAATATGTTATCTGATGTTCCTGATTTTTGGGGCGTCACAGCGGAAGTGGCTGATACACGTGTAGAAAATAAGGTAGTTCCCAGTTTCGTTTTTGTTCCACTTTTCTATCTTCCAGGCCTCCGTTTGTATGCTTTTCACATGTTTTCATGTGCATTCGCATGTCATGGGTAAGTGATTAAATAATAGACCGAAGAACGAATGAAAGCAATTTAAGAACCAATTAGAAAATTGAATGTGAATATTAAGACCTGTGTCGTAAAGTGTGATTGTCGGTCACTTGCTAGGAAAAGGACCATTGTACGACTAAACACTGTGAGTAATCTTCTCGTAACAGTATTTTTATGTAGAATACCTTATGCTTCGTATAACTTATGTGTTTGACAAATACTTTTGGAAGACAAATGTTTCCGAAATGATAAAATGTGAAATGATATAAAGTTATGACATGTGAAATGGTTAATGACATGATAAATGGGCCTAAGGCCATTTCATTTTAAATAGGAGATGGAGACATGCCGATGTTTCGTCTACCCTATGTACCCGAGGTCATTCAAAATAGCTGTTACAAATATATTGGGTCTGAGGCCGTTCTATTTATATATTGGGCCTGAGGCTATTTTGTTTATATGTTGGGCCTGAGGCTGTTCTGTTTTCTGTGGGCCCAAGGCCGTTCTAAAAAACGTGATATGAACACCAATGGTTTCTAAACTATTATACTACACATGTTTACAAAATGCTATTTTACATGATTGATGAATGAATGTCCCTTTTGAAATATGATGCTGACCTTTTGTGCTTTAAAAATGATTAAGAAGCGTTTTTGAATTACAAGACTCGTTTTCCTAATGTTATGGACATCATTCATTAACCCCTTACATTGAGATTACTCACTGGACGTTAGCTCTCCCCCATTTATTTATATGTATGTAGGTGGTCTCCATGAAGTTCGGTACTAAAACATGTTGAGTGTCAGCTTTTGTGAAGCCACTCGGATACACCTCTGTGTTGGGGCCATAGTTCTTGTCATGTCAAGCTCAAGGAGCTTTATGTGTATAACTCGGATGATGTATATATATAATTTCATGTGTATTATATGGTATGACATATGTTGTGAGATATAACTTATATATATTTTCTGTTTTGGTATGTATGCATAGACTCAATGGACATTTACCATTTTTATGTTTGCTTTCGCTTCAGGCCCCATATATAACTAAATATTATTGAAATTTTATCTTTGAGGCCTAAGTATAGGTCGGTTATGACTTAAACTTTTAGGTTGGGTTTGGGTTGTGATAGTGTAACAACCTCCATACCGTTTATCGATAAATTATTGAATTACATACTGATTACTGCTAAACTAGACTGCTTATGACTGACAATTGAACTAACTGAAGTACTGAACGGACTGATTGAAAATTGGAACTGAATTGACTAAGCACATCTATTGTATTGCATGTTTATCTGTTCGATTATTTGATTATCTGTTGGTGTGTTTATGTTTAAATTGCAAATTGAAGGCCTTATCGGCGGCCGAATCGAAACTAGATTAATGTTTTAGGATCATTGGAAATTATGTGATTTGATGGTGTATTTATCTAAAATGTGATTAGGTATGACTAAATTAGATTAAAATAAGTTAAACACCTAAGTTGCCTTATTTACATGTTTGCCACTAAGTGGGCCACTATCCTAGACACAACTAAGGACTTGTATTACACTTGAACAAATGCATTTCATCAGCCTTTTTCTTCACTCTAGCCGACCAAGAGAGGGAGTAAGAGAGAATTGAGTTCATTTTTATGATATTGCTTGGAAATTAAGAAGATTAGAGGAGTTCTTGCTTGTTTGAGCCTCTACACTTGTAATTGAAGACTTAGGCAAGGTAATTGAATCTCCCATTGTTGCATTTAAGGTTTTCTTGCATGAGTCAAGTTAAATTGTAGAGTTAAGACATGAATTGGTTCCAAAGTGTTGATATGGAGTTTAATTCATGCATGCATGTTTGAATTGATGAGTTTTGAGTTGAATCCATGGTAAATTGTACATGCATGTTCATAGTTAGGCTTGAGTCCATGAATTCATCATGTTCTTGGAGAAATGAGTCCATTTGGACAAACTTTGAAGGTTGAATTTGGTTTGAATCCATGCATGTTGCATATTCTCCATGTTCATGAAAAATGGGTTTGAAAAATGGTTTTAATTGACTCACCTTTGGGGCTTGAATTCACAAATTGAGCTTTGTAACTTGTTATACAATGAATTTAGATGTGTTTTCCAGAATTTGGGCCCAAGAGGTTGAGTTTTGAGTGAAAGAATGCTTGGTTTGAGCTTAGGAGACAAATCTGGAAATTCTAGAATTTGGCTTCTTCGCTCGAGCGACCAACCTTTGTTTGAAGCTACGCTCGAGTGTAGAATTGGTGGCTCGAGCGTAAAATTGCAGCATCCAGTACTTTTACTGTTTCGACAGACCGCTCGAGCGAAGGATTTCTCGCTCGAGCGAAGCCTTTGATTTTGGAAGCTCGCTCGAGCGAAGGAAGGCTCGCTCGAGCGAGGATCCTCTTTTTAGCAAATTTTACAAAATGTTTTCTAAGTGTATTTTTGCATTCTCATCCCATTCTAGGCATTCTTAGGCCTAGTTTAAGGCATCTTAATGAGGATATAGATGTAGAACACACCAAGGCAAATTAGGGATTAAGTTATGATATTTCCCAACTGTGTAGCTTAGTGTGTGTTCGACCTGTGAACTGTGTAGGGTTGGCGACTGGGGAGACATGCTCTAGCATACTGTAGCCCAAACTCTGTGAGTAACAATTGTGTAAAGATATGTTCAAAAAGATTATCTTCTGAATTACTGAACTGAACGGTTTACTAAAATGTTATTATTTACTGAATGAATGTATGTCCTATATTCTGAACTGTACTGTGGCATCCTTAGCACCTACTGTTTGCTGTTACTGTTACAGAGATCTCTGTCGGTTCCCTCGTGGAACCATTACTGTTTACTGATTGATGGCCATCATTACTGTCCGGTCTTTAAGACCTACTGTTTACTGCTATGCTAATGGATGTACCACATATGACTGAATAACTGTTCTGACTGAAAGACTGAAATACTGTTTAATGAACTGTTTTCATTACTGTAAGGACATTTTATTCTTAACCTCTTTACACATTATGTTATTCACTGGGCTTTAGCTCACTGTTTATATATATATATATATGTAGGTGCTCAGCCACCAGATCGGAGCTAGGAGCGTGGGTTAGACTCCAGTTTTGTTAAGCCAGCCTTTGTGTCTCACTGCGAGGTTCCGAGTTGCCATGTTATGGCTTTGGGGTGTTTTGTTTTTCCCCCGTCTGTCTCCATACTGTTTTGGATTACTGTATAGACCGTCGGCTACTAACTGTACTGTTATCAAGGGATTAAGTCCCTGCACTGTGTGACTGTAAATTTTGTATAGACTGTACTGTTCTACACGTTTGAATGCATGAAAAATCTTTTTGGCATACAGACTGTCACAGCTCAATGGACATTATTTATTTACTGTATTGGCTTCCGCCAGGCCCTGAACTCTGTTTTACTGTACTACTGTTAAGCAGGCCTTCGGTAATCTCGGATTACTGGCCGGTTACGGTGCTAAACCCATAGGGCCGGGTTTGGGTCGTGACAGAGTGGTATCAAAGCGATACTTAACCACGAGTTATACCCCACACATGTGTCCAAATGAGCTATAGGGTGTCCTAGAAAAGTGATTAGGGCATTTCATGAACTTGAAAAGTGTGTGGCTATGTTATGACTGAATACATGTTAATGTGATAACTGTCTAAACATGCAACTGTTTATGTTATAATTGCTATAACTGTTATAACTGCTTATAGTGAAATGGACAATGCAAATGAACCTGAATCTTCATCTACCGAGGCAAGAATGGAAAGAATGGAAAGAATGATGGAATTGATAACTGCTAGACTTGAACAACAACAGAACCAACAGCCGCCACCTCCTCCTCCTCCGGTACAGTCGGAACCCAATGCAAATGTGAATGATGGGGATATTATTGCTCTCACCTATAAATTCAGCAAGATGAAACCGCCATCCTTTCAAGAAGGCCTTGAACCGCTAAAGGCTGAAGCTTGGGTGCTTGAAGCAGAAAAACTATTTGAAGTGTTTCCGTGCTCAGAAGCGAATAAAGTACTGTTAGCTACCTTCACCCTACAAGAAGAAGCTAGAAGGTGGTGGATGTTGATCCGTGATACAAATGCTGTTATGACTTGGGCTCAGTTCAAGGAGTCCTTCTTTGAAAAGTACTTCCCACAGTGCGTCAGGGATAGGAAAGTGACTGAATTTGAACAACTGCGACAGGGTACAATGTCTGTGGCTGAATATGAAGCAAGGTTCACTGAGCTTGCCAGATATGCACCACATATGGTGGACACTGACTACAAGAAGGCCAGAAAATTTGAGGGTGGCCTTAATGTTGCAATACTTGACCGAATAAGTGTTTTGAAACTACCGACTTTTGTGGGTGTTCTCGACCGGGCATTGATGGCCGAGTCGAACATTGCAGCAGTGAAACAATTTGAAACACCAACAACTGAATGGCATGGTAAAAGGCAGGGTTTCAAATTCAAGAAAGGCAAACACAACCCGGCCAACAAGAAACAGAATACGGGGTCAATAACTAGCCCCAGTCAAGGGAGTGGGTTCATTCCACCCTGCTCTGTATGTGGCAACAAGCACAAAGGGGTTTGTCATAAGATATCCGGAGCCTGTTACAGATGTGGCAAAGTGGGCCACATGGTTAGAGACTGTTCCTCTGCTTCGCAAGTTAGTAGCAAAGCTACACCAAGTGCAGCAGCGTCAACTGTGGCACCAAAGCCTAACCCCAAAGCTACCGGGAAAGAGCCTATGAGTTAGGGCCAAGTGTTCGCCCTAGTACCGGGAGACGTGCAAAATACTGAAACCGTTGTGTCAGGTATCCTCTCTATTTGTGCTCAAAATGCATATGTATTGATTGATTCGGGGTCTACACACTCATATGTATCGCATACTTTCTCACAGAAATTGAATAGACCCTTAGAACCCATGAATTACCTGTTAGCTGTATCATCACCTATTGGGGGATCCATGACATGTGCATATATGTATCCTGCTTGTGAGATTATTGTTGGGGATATGCATCTGTTTATTTATTTACTGCCATTGAACATTGATCATTTTGATGTAATATTGGGGATGGATTGGTTACAAAAATATCATGCCACTATTGATTGTGTGACCAAGCAAGTTGTTTTCCGTCCACCTGGTTTGCCTGAATTTGTGTTTAATGGGAGTGGAGTAGTACCTCCCCCGTATCTGATTTCTTCTGTGAAAGTTGTTAAACTAATTAGAAAGGGGTGTAAAGGATATCTGTGTTCTGTGCTGACTGTGTCTACTGATGATAGTGTTTAAACTGACGTGAATTGTATTCCTATAGTCAGAGAATTCCCAGATGTATTTCCAGATGATCTGCCAGGGGATTTGATTGACAGGGAAATCGAATTTACTGTGGATGTGGTTCCGGGTGCACAACCAATATCTAAAGCTCCCTACAGAATGGCCCCAACTGAACTGAAGGAATTGAAAGTGCAATTGCAAGAACTGTTAGACAAGAAGTTTATCAGGCCCAGTACTTCACCGTGGGATGCACCTGTTTTGTTTGTAAAGAAGAAAGATGGCTCACTGAGACTGTGCATTGATTACCGTGAATTGAACAAGGTAACTATGAAAAATAAATACCCATTGCCACGTATTGATGATTTATTTGATCAGTTACAGGGTGCACAAGTGTTTTCCAAGATTGATCTCAGATCGGGGTATCATCAACTGAAGGTTAAACCGGAAGACATTGATAAAACTGCTTTTAGAACGAGGTATGGCCATTATGAATTTTTAGTTATGCCATTCGGAGTCACGAATGCCCCTGTTGCCTTTATGGACCTTATGAACAGAATTTTTAAACCATACCTTGATGATTTCATTGTGGTATTTATTGATGACATACTGATTTATTCAAAAAGTAGAGAAGAACATGAACACCATCTGAGACTTGCCCTGCAGACCTTAAGAGAACAGAAATTGTATGCTAAACTGTCTAAATGTAAATTCTGGCTTGACCATGTTATGTTTTTGGGGCATGTTGTTAGCAAAGATGGAATTTCTGTTGATCCGCAGAAAATTGAAGCTGTAGTGAACTGGCCTAGACCAACAAATGTGACTGAAGTCCAAAGCTTTTTGGGATTGGCTGGATATTACAGAAGGTTTGTCAAAGATTTCTCCAAAATTGCCTTGCCATTGACTCAGTTAACTCAGAAGGGGACATCATTTGACTGGACTGACCAAAGGGAATCAGCATTCCAAGAGTTGAAAACTCGACTTGTGACTGTACCGGTTTTGACTTTACCTTCAGGTACGGATGGATATACTGTATTTAGTGATGCTTCTCATAAGGGTTTGGGGTGTGTTTTAATGCAGAATGGGAGAGTTATTATTTATGCTTCCCGACAGTTGAGACCACATGAAAAGAACTACTCAACCCATGATTTGGAACTGGCTGCAGTAGTGTTTGCACTGAAAATCTGGCGTCACTACCTTTATAGGGCGACGTGTGAAGTATACACCGACCACAAGAGCTTAAAATATTTCTTCACACAGAAAGAACTGAATACGAGACAGCGCAGATGGCTAGAACTGATCAAGGATTATGACCTACAGATTTTGTACCATCCGGGAAAAGCCAATACTGTTGCCGATGCATTGAGCCGAAAGTCAATTGCCAACTTAGCTTGTTTGCTCACCGGACAGAAAGAATTTCTTTATGATCTCGAAAAATCTGAAATTGAAATTGTCTTGAGAGAACAAGGTGGAACAATAGCTGCCATTACTGCTCAACTAGCCTTGATTGAAGAAGTTAAAGAGAAACAGCAACTGGATGACTTTTTGAAAAAGATCATCGAAGAAAGAGAGTCTAAGCCGGGACCGGGTTTCAAATTTGAGAATAATGTACTAAAATTTCAAGAAAGACTGTGTGTGCCGAATGACACTGAACTGAAAAGAAAAGTTCTGCAAGAGGGTCACAATTCAAAATTGTCTATCCACCTGGGGAATACGAAAATGTACCAAGATCTGAAACAGAATTTCTGGTGGCCGGGAATGAAGAAAGAAATTACTGACTTTGTGTCCAAATGTCTTCATTGCCAACAAGTTAAAGCTGAACATCAACGACCTGCCGGATTATTGCAACCCTTACCCATACCAGAGTGGAAATGGGAGCATGTCACAATGGATTTTATCGTTGGGTTACCTCGCTCCAGAAAAGGTATGGATTCAATTTGGGTTATTGTTGATAGACTAACCAAATCTGCTCACTTCTTACCGGTCAAGACAATCTATAATGCAGACAAATTGGCTGTTATCTATATTGATGAAAATGTGAGACTGCATGGAGTGCCTGTGTCTATTGTTTCTGACAGGGATTCGAAGTTTACATCGAGGTTTTGGCAAAGCCTACAGACTGCATTGGGTACTGAATTGAGGCTGAGTAGTGCCTATCATCCTCAGACAGATGGACAGTCGGAAAGGACCATCCAGACTTTGGAGGATCTATTGAGAATGTGTGTCCTCGATTTTCAGGGAAACTGGGAAAGTCATTTGCCATTGGCTGAATTCGCCTACAATAACAGCTACCATTCGAGTATTGGTATGGCGCCTTTCGAGGCATTGTATGGCAGAAAATTTCGATCTCCAATTTGCTGGGCAGAAGTTGGAGATGGGCCTTTGCTTGGGCCCGAGATTGTATATGAAACGACTGAAAAGATAAAACTGATACAGCAAAGACTGAAAACTGCACAGAGTAGACAGAAAAGTTATGCGGATGTCAGAAGACGGGACAGAGAGTATGAAGTGGGTGATCACGTTTTTGTGAAAGTGGCACCAATGAAGGGCTAGACTCGTTTTGGAGTCAAAGGCAAGTTAGCGCCGAGATACGTCGGACCATATGAGATTATTGAGAAAATTAATCTGGTGGAGTATCAAGTTGCGCTCCCTCCTGAAATGGAGCACATGCATAATGTTTTCCACATTTCGATGTTGAGAGATTATCTCCGGGATCCCTTCCACGTGATTGAGCCTACTCGTATCGTGTTGAGTGATGACTACACTTACGAGGAACGGCCTATACAGATTGTAAACAGACGAATCAAGAAACTGAGAAACAAAGAGATCTCGTTAGTGAAGGTTGACTGGCAGAACCATGGTGGTGTGTATGCCACTTGGGAAAGGAAAGATGACATGGCTAGGCGATATCCTGATTTGTTCCCGCTGAATCCTGTTTTCTTCCAGAATGAAGGTAACTCGAGTTTAGAGGACTAAACTCCTTATATAGAGGGGAGATTGTAACAACCCCTATACTGTTTATCGATAAATTACTGAATTACATACTGATTACTGCTAAACTGGACTGCTTATGACTGACAATTGAACTAACTGAAGTACTGAACGGACAGATTGAAAATTGGAACTGAATTGACTAAGCACATCTATTGTATTGCATGTTTATCTGTTTGATTATTTGATTATCTGTTGGTGTGTTTATGTTTAAATTGCAAATTGAAGGCCTTATCGGCGGCCGAATCGAAACTAGATTAATGTTTTAGGATCATTGGAAATTATGTGATTTGATGGTGTATTTATCTAAAATGTGATTAGGTATGACTAAATTAGATTAAAATAAGTTAAACACCTAAGTTGCCTTATTTACATGTTTGCCACTAAGTGGGCCACTATCCTAGACACAACTAAGGACTTGTATTACACTTGAACAAATGCATTTCATCAGCCCTTTTCTTCACTCTAGCCGACCAAGAGAGAGAGTAAGAGAGAATTGAGTTCATTTTTATGATATTGCTTGGAAATTAAGAAGATTAGAGGAGTTCTTGCTTGTTTGAGCCTTTACACTTGTAATTGAAGACTTAGGCAAGATAATTGAATCTTCCATTGTTGCATTTAAGGTTTTCTTGCATGAGTCAAGTTAAATTGTAGAGTTAAGACATGAATTGGTTCCAAAGTATTGATATGAAGTTTAATTCATGCATGCATGTTTGAATTGATGAGTTTTGAGTTGAATCCATGGTAAATTGTACATGCATGTTCATAGTTAGGCTTGAGTCCATGAATTCATCATGTTCTTGGAGAAATGAGTCCATTTGGACAAACTTTGAAGGTTGAATTTGGTTTGAATCCATGCATGTTGCATATTCTCCATGTTCATGAAAAATGGGTTTGAAAATGGTTTTAATTGACTCACTTTTGGGGCTTGAATTCACAAATTGAGCTTTGTAACTTGTTATACAATGAATTTAGATGTGTTTTCCAGAATTTGGGCCCAAGAGGTCGAGTTTTGAGTGAAAGAATGCTTGGTTTGAGCTTAGGAGACAAATCTAGAAATTCTAGAATTTGGCTTCTTCGCTCGAGCGACCAACCTTTGTTCGAAGCTACGCTCGAGCGTAGAATTGGTGGCTCGAGCGTAAAATTGCAGCATCCAGTACTTTTACTGTTTCGACAGACCGCTCGAGCGAAGGATTTCTCGCTCGAGCGAAGCCTTTGATTTTGGAAGCTCGCTCGAGCGAAGGAAGGCTCGCTCGAGCGAGGATCCTCTTTTTAGCAAATTTTACAAAATGTTTTCTAAGTGTATTTTTGCATTCTCATCCCATTCTAGGCATTCTTAGGCCTAGTTTAAGGCATCTTAATGAGGATATAGATGTAGAACACACCAAGGCAAATTAGGGATTAAGTTATGATATTTCCCAACTGTGTAGCTCAGTGTGTGTTCGTCTTGTGAACTGTGTAGGGTTGGCGACTGGGGAAACACGCTCTAGCATACTGTAGCCCAAACTCTGTGAGTAACAATTGTGTAAAGATATGTTCAAAAAGATTATCTTCTGAATTACTGAACTGAACGGTTTACTGAAATTTTATTATTTACTGAATGAATGTATGTCCTATATTCTGAATTGTACTGTGGCATCCTTAGCACCTACTGTTTACTGTTACTGTTACAGAGATCTCTGTCGGTTCCCTCGTGGAACCATTACTGTTTACTGATTGATGGCCATCATTACTGTCCGGTCTTTAAGACCTACTGTTTACTGCTATGCTAATGAATGTACCACATATGACTGAATAACTGTTCTGACTGAAAGACTGAAATACTGTTTAATGAACTGTTTTCATTACTGTAAGGACATTTCATTCTTAACCTCTTTACGCATTATGTTATTCACTGGGCTTTAGCTCACTGTTTATATATATATATATATATGTAGGTGCTCAGCCACCAGATCGGAGCTAGGAGCGTGGGTTAGACTCCAGTTTTGTCAAGCCAGCCTTTGTGCCTCACTGCGAGGTTCCGAGTTGCCATGTTATGGCTTTGGGGTGTTTTGTTTTTCCCCCGTCTGTCTCCATACTGTTTTGGATTACTGTATAGACCGTCGGCTACTAACTGTACTGTTATCAGGGGATTAAGTCCCTGCACTGTGTAACTGTAAATTTTGTATAGACTGTACTGTTCTACACGTGTGAATGCATGAAAAATCTTTTTGGCATACAGACTGTCACAGCTCAATGGACATTATTTATTTACTGTATTGGCTTCCTCCAGGCCCTGAACTCTGTTTTACTGTACTACTGTTAAGCAGGCCTTCGGTAATCTCGGATTATTGGCTGGTTACGGTGCTAAACCTATAGGGCCGAGTTTGGGTCGTGACAGATAGTACCCTTTTCTAGTAAGTTTCAAGCTCATCTTTTTGTCATTTTCTTCCTCATTTTTCTTTTTAAATCCACATGGAGAGGTTTCTTCATCTTCTTGAGACTCTTGGTGCCACTTTCGCCTTTTGCAATTTGTGCAACTTGTAACCAATAGGTATAGGATCATAAGTGGGGTGCTGGAGTTGAATCGGAGGTTCAATCTTCGTCTGGGCATAAACGAGATCTTGGAGAGTTACTCCCTGATTGCCATCCAAGGCAGACAGACTACTTACCCCAAGTACTTCTTCAAGCCCAACTAGAAGGGCTTGAGGATGGTTACCGAGCTCCTTGACTCTAGGATGGGGATTGATGAGAACACCATCTTCATCTCGGGAATTAGGAGTTTGGCCCATCCAACCAGGACAAGGCATTCCGCATTCCTCAAAAACATGGCATCCCACGTCAAATTTGATTTCCTTCTTTTTGCAAGATTTTCACTATTCTTTGATCTTGGTCTCTGACATTTGGTTCCTCTTTTGTGTTGTGCAGTTGTTGACATTAACGCTGACAGGAGATATCGTTGAGAATACGGTCGGCATCAAGACCTGCCTGTGGTAAACAGGTTGACTGTTACACAGAGGAGTGCCCCATTCTTGTTCAGGTGCTTAAAGTC
Source organism: Camellia oleifera (assembly GCA_022316695.1). NCBI lineage: Eukaryota > Viridiplantae > Streptophyta > Magnoliopsida > Ericales > Theaceae > Camellia > Camellia oleifera. The sequence goes on along the minus strand of CM039310.1, from coordinate 51,903,614 downwards.
ACTTCCTCTCTGATCAATGAAGGAACAACCCTGAAACCACATCGACTTCTATCCAAAGCACATCTAGTTAGACTGAAGTACCTGCCAGCTTTGACCCTCTAAGACCAACCACTCCACCGACCAACCAAACACTACCATTCGAGCAAATGGACCTTGATCTCTAGCCACTTGACGTCAGTGTCGAGATGGTAAACCGAGGTGGAAGGAAGAAGAAAAGATAGGTTGCCTCTAGCACCACCTTTATTCCACCACGACCACCAACCTAGCCTCAGTCTTTAAAGCAACAAGCACTAATACCTCCACCATCGACATCGCCGCCTGCCCAACCAAATCATGGCCAATCCAAGAGGCCAAGAATTGAAGAGACCAAAAGCATTGAGATGGCAGCCGGTCCAACCATTTGGGTGCTGAACGTTTGTCTCTCGGACAATAGCCCCATCATTATCGAAAGCACCATCACGGAGAAGCCTGAGATAACATTTCAACTATCTAAGGTTTTCAACTTGCCTTGTGATATGGAGGCCACCAGGCAACTAACCGAGGAGGCGGTCATTCATGAAGCTTTGCAACATACTGCTCTGGTAAGTGTCTTTCTTGCAAATCTTTGATCCTTAGTTTTATTTTCGTCCATACTTATATTTTCATCTGTCTTGTTGCAGGCCTTTCAGCTGATCCACCAGTCGGCTGCTCGACTAGTGCACTGCCACAATGAGGCGGTCTGAGCAAAGACCATGGTTGTCCAACTCCGTGGCAAAATGAAGGAGGCCGAGACCGTGATCAAGAAACTAACCATCGAAAAGGCGGCAGTCATTATGGCCATCTGAGGTCGAGCTCAAGCTCAAGAGCTTGAAGGAAACACTGGCTGTCACCCTCCAGGCCAACGAGGATCTGAAGGCTTCAAGGAGGGTTTCAACCATGCGGGGAAGTCCTACACCAATCAGATCTTTCGACTCTGAGATGTCGATTTCTCGGACGATTGGAACGTGGCCCTGGAGGCCATGAAGGTGCCAGCTGACTCCCTCATGTTCGCTAAGATTCCAATTTCGAGCAGGGAGAACGAGGAGGAGGAAGAAGAGGAAGACGAGGTTGCTGACGAGCAACTAGTCGAGACCACTAAGTTGGACTGAAAAGAGACCTTGACTGTGGCCATAGTTGATACTCCCCAGACCGAGATTGCAATTGTCCAGCCCAAGATCATTCTCCTTCAAATCGAGATTGCTCAGACTGAGACTACTCCTCTTGTAGTCAAGAAGTCAACTAGTGCTTCTGCTGAGGTCAATGCTAAGGCCATTCCCTCAATCCCAGTGGTCTCGACTCCTTTAGAAGTTGAGCAGACTCCGGCAGCTGAGCAAGTTGCCAATCAGATGGTCAAGATGGACTGATCTCTTTTTGCTTACAATTTTTCTTGTAATTTTTCTTTTTGGCTTGGTCGGGCCATTTTTTTAAATCATTGTAAGGTCAAGCAGGCACTCCATGTACTGATCAAGACTTTTAATCAATAAAATGGGGTTGAGTTCCTTTTCAAGTGTTGCCTTTCTTCCTTCTTTTGTTTGCTTGCACTTTTTCTAAGTGTTGATTAAATAAGTCCCCATGCCCCCCCAGTAAGTATAGAATTCCTTACCAAGGAATGTTATACCGACTAAGTCATGTAAAAACTGTAACTTTAATCACTAACACTTAATCAAATTAGTGGAAGTTTTCCAGTTCTTTGACCGAGATTAATTTTCATGCTTGCTTGGTGCGAAATTGCCATAATGTTGGGACACTTAGCCAAAATTTTGCAAGTATTTGCAACTTGTTTGGTTTTGTGTCCGAGCAAGAAGCTTAGGCTGCTTGATATGCAGGTTTCCAAAATTTTTGCAACACTTAGCCAAATTTTTGCAAGTTTTCAACTTGTTTGGCTTGGAGTGTAGGCTGCTCGGTGAGCAGATTTCCCACACTTGTTAAGACTAGCTGTTGGCTACATATTTTGTAAAAGCCAATCACAGTTCGACACGTGGCGAAGTAAGGGCAATACAGGGAGAATGTTTAATATTCGATCATGATCGTACACGTGGCGGTTAATATTGGTTTTTGCGTGGTCTGAGTAGCATTGGATCAACGAAGAAATACAAGGTGACGTGGCTTCAACGGTTACTCACATTCAAATTCAAATATAGGAGGGAAGCCCAACTGCAAGTAATGGCGTAGTGGAACTACTTCTAAGGCAGCATGATCAAGCAATTATGGAGGAGCAGTTCGACGGTTTGAAGTGCAGTTCGATGGTTATCCTTGAGGAGTATAAATAGGAGGGAAGCCCCCAAAAAAAGCCCCCAGACTCAGATCCAACAAACCAGTCATTTACTTCATATTTTCTTTTCCAGTTTTACATTTCCAGTCTTTACATTTCCTGCACTTTAAATACCTGTTCTTTACATTCTTACACTTTAAATTCCTGCACTGCACTTCGTTCATAGGAGTAGTTTCAAGTAGATTGTTGCTGTAAACCTCTACGAGGCTGAGTTTGGATCATTGTAAGTTTTCATCTTAATGAAATACTTCAATTGTTCGTCATCTAACTATTATTTTGTTTAATTTCTCCTAAGTCAAGCCACCAGTAAAAGTCCTCTTCATTGAGGCTGAAAGAACTAAAACACAATCGTCTGATAATTAGTTGGCAATTATATTTTTTGTAAGGACCGATTGATCCTTGCTGGCATGCTCGCATTTACAAAAATACCCTTCGAAAGCCAAAAAGCCAACATATATTTTTGGCACGCCCAGTGGGACCATTAAAATGGCTAGACGAAGACGACAAGGAGAAAATGAACGCTTGGAAGAAGGCGTAGAAGGAGAGGTAGAAATACCTAATCCAGAGGATAATGTGGTAACACATCCTGTGGAAACTCCTATGTCATCAGAACCTATGGTCGAACAGATCAGTACTTCGGGACAAGAACCATATGTTCGTAATATTGGACGAAACCAAGGAATTGGACCATCCACTGTTCCATCTACTCAGTTAACAAATCCATAGAATGGCTTAGTAGATGCTATGGGACAACAATTAATGAACACAATAAAAAGGTGGACAACATCCTTTTTGGATCGAATGAATAACCACCAACCAACAAACACAAGACACACAGAGGAAGTTTTAAATGTCCCTCAGCAAAGATTGGCTAGAGATAAATAGCCTATGCAAGTTAATGGACATTCTAATGGTCAAACTAGTAACCAGAACTATGAAAGACCATCACCTCAGTCTTGGTATGAACCCATTTTGAGGCCTATAGTAGGCCAAAATGCCTTAGTACTCAACAATGAAGCCACACAAGTTGGTGGATCTGGTCAAGTACAAGAAACTGGCGTAAGAATGGTTACAAATCCCATGTTTGAAGCCATACCTGGCACTAGGGGGTATAATAATCCCCTATTCGAATTTACACCCGGGGGGTTGGAAGGTTGGCTTGCAAATGAAAGGGACACAACACCTGTTCCAGCACCTTTCGCAGGTCCTTTCGCAGGACAGGCTCAAAGGGGTTACCCACACCCCCAACAGCAACCTGCACCACAGGGGCAACCAGTTCCAAATGTACCACCTTATGGACCAAGAGGACCGCAAGCACAAGTTTTTCTACCAAATCCTGTGTTTGTCCCTCTAGTAGTGGTTCAGCAGGCACAAAATATGGTCCCTAGGGACTAAATTGCTGATATTGTTAGGGAGATGTGTGGACCGATGGCTCGGGGCGTCCAGACTCCTGTATACAAAAAACCATACCCAGAATGGGTAGATAGGGTACATGAATACCCAAGGGGGTTCAGGATACCAGATTTTACCCTTTTCTATGAGAGTGGAAACCAATCAACAATAGAGCATATTGCTAGGTTTGTTGCTCAATGCGGTGAATTTACTAATCATGACTATATGAGACTAAGATTATTCCCAAATTCTTTAACTGGGGGAGCATTTGTATGGTACATCAACCTTACACCTGGCTCCATTCAAAATTGGCAACAAATGGAAGAGGCATTTCATGCCCAATTCTTCCAATCGGAGCCAGAGATATCCATGGCAAACTTGGCAAGATTGAGTCAAAGGCCTGAAGAAAAGGCTACTCAGTTTATTGCCAGATTTAAAAAGGCTCGAAATAAATGTAGAGTCATCCTATCAGAGCCAAAATTCGTAAGATTGGCTCAAAATGGCCTAGAGTTCAGGCTTCGAAAGAAGTTTGACTCAACTGAATTCAAAGATTTGGTGGAACTAACCTATAAGGTGTCTAGGTATGAAGCATTACTAGAGGACGAACAAGATCAAAATAATGCATCGTACAAGACATATTATAGAGATCCTAATTATGAGATCGATGCAGCAGAGATTGTGGACAAAAAACCTGTGATCTGTGAGGCATTAGTTCATAAGGATACAACAATTGACCAGCAGTTTAAAAAGAAAGATTTTTACAGAAAGTACTCTTTCGATTTAACAAAAGTAAATGACATTTTTGATCATTTGCTTGTTGCTAACTTCCTTAAGTTACCTAAAGGACTAAAAATGCCATCTCCAGATGAACTTAAGGGAAAAGTATATTATAAATGGCATAACTCTTGGTCTCACTCGACTAAAAACTGCATTGTTTTTCGAGACAGAATCTAAGAACAAATTCGGAAAGGAAGTTTGAAGTTCCCAGCCAAAACAGAAAAGGCCATGGGAATCGACAGTAATCCATTTCTAGAAGTTGGAGAGGCGGCAGCCAATGTCATTATGTCAGACTTCCAGAACTTGTCCTTGACAGAAGTGGAAGAAGTCAATGTGCAAATGCATGTTGCTAACAAGACAACCATCAAGAAGGAGACCAAAAACCCACCAGCTATTGGACAAGGTTTCTCATACCAGAGGGAACACTCTGATGAAGAATCACTGGATGATGATTCCTTAGAATCAGCAGTGATGCAAAGGATGTGTCCCAGGTGCAGACTGAGTTATAAGTGGTTAAAAGGACTTCCAGTTGATGGGATGCAATATTACAGGGATGTGCAGAGACGTCCTAAATCAACCAATGCTTACAACAAAAGGCTGTATCCGGCTAGTGATAGGCAGCGACCACTAATGATTGAACCTGCAATGGACAGAATGCATACTAAAGGCAAGAGGCCCTTATATGAATCCAGGCCACCTAACTGTTACAGGATGGAGAGCAGTCATTCTAAAAGAAGACTGGAAAAAGGCTCAGTTCATGGGATCAAAGCCAGAGATTGGCCTCCTAGACCGGCCTCCTAGACCAGCCTCACCCAGGACAGAAAGTGGCTACCTTCATCGAAGGTCTGAATCAGGCTTGAAACATGAGGTCAGAGCCAAGCACTTACCTTCACAGCCAGCTTCGAAGGTGGTTTCAAAGGTAGAAAAAAGCAGTTCAACATCTGAGTCAGTAAGTTCGTGGGTACCTGGAGTTCCAGACTGGTTTGTAATGCAAAACAAACCTAGGGGAGTGCCTGTCCAGAGAGATGTTGGAAACCAAGGCAGGATGGTCAAACCTCCTTTGGTGGCTCCGAACAATTGGGCATTGTTTAAACACCCATAGGCAAAGGAACCAGATATGGTCCCAGTCATTCCGAGATCACAAAGGAGAAAGATTCAGCGCAGGTACACTCAGTACCAGAACGATATGAAAGAAAATGGAGAGAGCTCTTCATTAGTCCAGACAGAAAGAAAGAAGACTCCAAAGTCAGACCATACTCCGAAGCCAACTCTACAAAGCAAAGTGGGTTGTAGTAGAGAACAGTTGGCCAAGGTTCATTCTAAACTAAAAGCCAGAGAGAAGTCTAGCTTAGCAGGATTGGAGAAAGCTCTGATGGAGAGTGATAGCGAGATAGAAGAAGAAATTGGCATAAGCCAGAAGAAAGAAATGGTGGAGAAAGAAATGTTCGAAGCCTTCATGGCTGAGCAAATATTTTTGGTTGAAAAACCAGTTGAGAAAGATCCTTCGAAGGAATCAGTTAGCAACGAAGTGCCAGAGTGCAGCATGGAGGATGCTGCTGAAGTCACTGAACAAGGTGGCCAATGGGGGAAGCAGGTACAACCAGTCATCCAATTTGGCTCATTTCCTCCAGTATCAGTCAATATGGTCCATATACTACCTCATGAGTTCGAAGCTGGAGATGGGGACCAAGACATGGATCCTATTCTTGTCTCTAGTGATGACTCACAAATAAGTATGGTACAAGATGGTTCTGGAATGGCTATCCTAATGGAAACTGAATATGAGAGTGAAGAAGAGGTGAGCATTAACCTCTCGTATCCTTTTGAGTATCCATCGAATTCTATGACGCAACATGTCAAGCCTTTGTACATCAAGGCTTTCTTCGATGGGATATAACTGAATCGAGTCCTGATAGACAATGGGGCAGTAGTGAACTTACTACCAAAATCTTCTTTGAAGAAACTAGGGAAAAAGAATCCCAGGTTGATCCCAACCAGCACAACCATCGCCGGCTTCGCTGGAGACAAACAAATGGCTCAGGGGATTCTACCCATTAACTTGAGTGTGAGAACCAGGGACTGCATAACAGTATTCTTCGTAATCGATAGTAATGCTAAATACAATGCTTTACTTGGGAGAGATTGGATCCATACTAACAAATGTGTGCCTTCCTCTTTACATCAGAAAATTATGATGGCCTTAGGCAATGGAGAGACAGAGGAAATTGATGCAGATCATCAACCCTTCATAGCCTGTGCAGACTTTGTAGAGGCCAAGTTGTATATTGAGGGAGTGACACCACTCAGTATACTGAGGAAAGCTGATGGCTCAGCCGAAGTGACGGCTGATGAGGAAATGACACACCTGAAGCACTTAGTCCAAGAAAGTGCTGATGAAGAGATTGTCATTAAGGATGACAATGATGCCTGGTTGTAGGCAAAGAGATGAAGAACAAGAAGCCAAGTCTTTGGCTCTAATTAAGTTTTCAACATTGGATGTAAAATCAATAGTCCAGCAAGTACAGGAGCAAGAGAGAAAAGCCATGTTAATTGGCTGCAAACAGGAGCAGCAACAGGTCAGAATTTTGACCCTTGGTAAATACTGTGCGTTAGACATTGAAACAAAAGTCCAGGAGATACAAGAAGAGAATGCCTTATGGACAGATTTTGTCTATGAGGAGGAGGGAAAAGATGTTGAACTAAAGAACCTGGGAGCAAAACAAAGCGAGAAGGTTGCTTCGAATGTAGAAAAAACCAAGGAAGAAGCTTCAATAAGTTCTCAGACACAAGACCCCTTAGAAGAAGTAAATTTAGAGGAAGGTTCTATGCAAAAGTCCACCTATATAAGTGCTTGTTTGAATGATCTGGACAGGGACCAGTTATTGGTTGTTCTAAAGAAATATAAAGATTGCTTTGCACAGTCTTATAATGAACTACCAGGATTGGATATGTCATTAGTGGAACATAGGCTCCTTATGAAGCCTAATTTCAAGCCATACAAACAGAAACCAAGAAAAATGAGTCCAGAAGTAATTTAGAAAGTCAAGAAAGAGATTCTTAGACTACTCAAGGCAGGCTTTATTAGGACAGCCAGGTATGTTGAATGGCTATCTAATATTGTGCCTGTAGTCAAGAAGAATGATAAAATGAGGGTATGCATTGATTTCAGAAACTTAAATTTAGCAACTCCAAAAGATGAGTACCCCATGCCTATAATGGATCTGTTGGTAGACAGTTCAGCAGGGCATCAAGTTTTATCAATGATGGATGGACATTCTGGTTATAACCAGATCTGCATTGCAGATGAGGATGTCCACAAGCCAGCATTCAGATGTCCTGGAAATATTGGCACCTTCAAATGGGTTAAAATGCCATTTGGCCTGAAGAATCCTGGAGCTACATATCAGAGGGCTATGAACACTATCTTTCATGACCTCATTGGAGGGTATTTAGAGTTTTATATTGATGACATTGTAGTTAAATCCCAATCCATGGAGGAGCATCTATTTCACTTAGAAGCAGCCTTTGAAAGAATGAGAAAGTTCAAATTGAAGCTCAATCCTCTTAAGTGTGCTTTTGACGTATCATCTGGAAACTTCTTGGGCTATGTGGTACATAAGAAAGGAATACAGATTGATCAGAATAAAGCCAAAGCCATCATTGAAGCCAGACCTCCATCAAGTAAGAAAGAATTACAAAGGTTCCTTGGACAGGCTAACTTTCTTCGATGGTTCATTTCTAACACTGCAGGGAAAACTAAAGTATTTTCTTCCTTGTTAAGGCTGAAAGATGAAGAGGAATTTGTGTGGACAGCAGAGCATCAAATTGCTTTCGAAGGTATCAAAGCCTACTTGGCCAACCATCCAGTGCTGATGCCACCAAAGGGTGATAAACCCTTGAAGTTGTACATAGCTGCAGTAGAAGATTCATTGAGAGCTTTCTTGGCCCAAGATAATGAAGAAAGCAGGGAGCAAGCTGTTTATTACCTTAGTAGGTTTTTAAATTCTTGTGAATGTAAATATTCAGCTGTTGAAAAGCTGTGTCTTGTTTTGTGTTTTGCTGCAATGAAATTAAGATACTATCTTTTACCTACAACTGTGTTGGTAATTGCAACCACAGATTTGGTTAAGTACATGTTATCTAGACCTATGTTGAGGGAGAGAATTGCCAAGTGGATACTAGCCTTATCAGAATTTTATCTAGAATATGTCCCTCAAAATGCAGTAAAAGGCCAAGTTTTAGCCAATTTTCTGGCAGACCACCCATCTCAAACAGAGAGCTAAGAGATAATGGAACTTGGTATGGCTAGTGTTGAGCCATGGCAGATGTGGTTCGATGGGTTGAAAGCCAATGGCTTAACTAGAATTGGTATTGTGATTAGGTCTTCACAAGGGGTAGAAATCACACATGGTTTCAGAGTGGATGAAGCTACTTGTTCCAATAACCAGGCTGAATATGAAGCCTTAATAGTCGGACTAGAAATTCTTATTAGATTACAAGTTCATGCAGTTGACATATTTGAAGATTCTCAATTGGTAGTTAACCAAGTGAAAGGGATTTTCAAGTGTCAAAGCATAAGCATTTTACCATACTATGTTATTACATTACATCTGCTTTCTCAATTTCAAATAGCAAATGTAACTCATATTCCAAGATTCTTGAATAATAGAGCTAATGATGTGGCTTAGAAAGCTTCAAACTTCAAGAGAAGGGATAATGCCCAAAGGCACATAAGCCAAACAACATATCAGAAATTGATACCACCTTTGAATAAAAGGAATGTGGTCTTGGAAGTCAATCATAATGACTTACAAGAACAAGATTAGAGGCATCCAATGATGCAGTACTTGGCTAGTCCATCTTCGAAAGCCAGCAGGAAAATTAAATTGCAGTCTATGCAATATATGAGATATGACAATGCTCTCTACAAAAGGAGGGGAGATGGCTTATTACTGGAATGTTTAGGCCCAAAAGAAGCATTGACAGCTATGACTGAGGTTCATGAAGGCATCTGTGGTGCTCATCAGCCTGGTGTGAAGATGAGATGGTTGCTTCGAAGGCATTCCTACTATTGGCCAACTATCCTTAAAGACTGCATAGAGTATGCAAAGGGTTGCCAGACATGCCAAAAGCATGGCACAATAAGGCATGTGCCCATAACTGACCTACATGCAGTAGTAAAGCCCTGGCCATTCAGAGGGTGGGCTATGGATATGATGGGAAAAATACACCCACCTTCTTCGAAGCATCATTGTTTCATTCTAGTGGCCACTGATTACTTTACTAAGTGGGTCGAAGCCAAGCCATACAAGGTTGTGGACCAGATAGAGGTCATTGGATTCATTAAAGATTTAATCCATAGATTTGGCATCCCACAAACTATAACTGTGGATAATGGGACTGTGTTTGATGGGAAGATGGTGAAGTCCTTTGTGGCAGAATTTGGAATTAGCCTTGTTAATTCCACACCTTATTATGCACAAGCCGATGGTCAAGCTGAATCATCCAATAAGTCCTTAAAAAAGGGAATACAAAAGGTTGTGGAAGATAATCCTAGGGATTGGCATAACCTGTTGTTGGATGTTTTGTAGGCTTACAAAACTTCCCTAAGGTCAAGCACAGGAGTTACTCCTTATGCCTTAGTATATGGGCATGATGTAGTGTTACCTGTGGAGATTAATGTTAAATCTTTGAGGGTAAGATGCCAAGATCAGTTAGATCCTAGTAGTACCATCAAAGTATGTGCTTGGAATTAGAAAGCATAGATGAATCTAGAATTCTGGCATTAAACAACATTCTCTTGCAAAAGAAGAAAGCGGCCAAAAATTACAACAAGAAAGTCAAACACATTGGCTTTGATGAAGGTGATTTGGTATGAAAAACAATACTCCCAATAGGAATTAAAAATCATAAGTTTGGCAAATGATCACCTAACTGGAAAGGACCATATCAAATTCATAGAGTTCTGCCTTTTGGAGCATACTATTTGAGAAATTTGAATGGATATATACATCCCAAAAAGATTAATGGTAGATATTTGAAGCCTTATTTTCCAACCATTTGGGAAACACAAGGAATAAAATAAACACCAAGTACAAGAACATAAGACTGCTCAGATGATATACAAAAATTTGTTCTTTCAAAAAGAATTAAGTACATTTTGCACAAATTGACCCAAAAATCATTACAGTGTCTTAATTTTTTTTGTACAACAGATTTCCTATTGGTAAACGCTGAAAACAGTCGAATAGCTGCAGTCATCTCTTCCTTTTGATCAGCCAGTCCTTGGTTGGTAATTTGCAGTTTAGTGTCAGTCCGGACTAAGGCCTGATTCACTGCAGATAGTTCCTCTTTAAGTTGAGCTTTCCTCTCCAACAACTGGACTCGAAAGTGGGAGGCAGATGAGTGTTGTTCCTTAAGCTTTGACACTTCAGTATGTACGTGGAAAACAAAACTCTGGTCGCCAGCTAATTTCTCATCCGCAGCCTTAGCAGCATGACAAATGCTGAGATAGAAGTCGATAGTAGCTGCTGCTTGAGATAGATGACTTGAGACATTTATGCCTGACTGCTCTGCAATTTTGCAGCACTGGAGAAACCCATTTCTGATTATAGGCCTTTGTAGAGCCTCGAAGGAGATCCTCGAAAAAGAAATCAACAGATCCAGGCATGTGTCTAGGTCTATCAAAGGTGCAGAAGGCTTGCTGCTGGAGGAAGAAAAGCTCTAAAAAATTTCCAGCAAGGAGTCAGCCAAGACTAATGGCTCAGCTTCAACATCGAATGTTGGAGAGGTAGAGGGTATGTCGAAGACATCAACCTCATTCATAGACATGAGAGGCGCAGAGAGAGTTGTGGTGGAAGGCACAGAAGACTGCATGGGGATAGGAGAAATGGAAGGAGCATTTTTGGCAGTCTCTATGGTCTTAGCCACCAATGAATCAAGCGAGGAGGGGCTGGAAGTAGGCAAAGGTGATGAATTATGAGTTGAAGAACTTCCAGCACCCTCAATCGGGGAATTAGCTGCCTTCGAAGAAGAGGTAGCAATTGGAATTTCCTTGAAAGGAGAAGGAGGAGCAAGGCTCGAAAGAGAAGTAAATTGAGGGATAGGCTCAGTGGTGATTGCTGCAAAGAAATATGAAGTAATGTCAAGTCTCAATATTAAAGATTCGACAAGAAAAGAATAGAGGCATGAAAGAAATTACTTGTTCCAGAAGCGTTGGCACTGATGGGAGAGTTGTAAAGAGAGTAATGTTCGGCAGTCTGTTGCCTTATTGCGGCTTCCCTTTGTAGTGCGTCAGCAGCAGCAGCTTCATCCCTCAGAAATTGTTGCTGCTGTCTCTTCTCAGCGCTCTCGAAGACAATTATGGCCTTGGAATACTCTTGTTCTACGACCTTAGCAGCTACTTCATGGACGGGATCTTCAACCAAGTTAGTAGCTGAAGCAGGCACTTTCCTTCTTTTTTCTATTGTTTCGGCAATGGTCTCGGAATCGGAGTCTTCCACGAAATCAAAAAAAGAGACAGTTATCTTTCTTCTCTTTTTTCTCTGTATTGATGTTGTCGGCTCCTTCTCAATTTCCTTCTCAATTTCTTCAGTCTGAGATTCGGATTCCCTAGAAAAGAGCTCCTCTTCTACTTCTCTAGTAGCCGTCTTCTGTTGAACCAAGTCAATCACTTTTTTTTCTTCTTTTCAAGGGAGACTTCTGCTCTTGATCTTCTTCTTCTTCTTCTTCTTGGACCTCAGATATTTTCTTTTCTAGCTTAAGAAGTCTCCTCTTTTTTTGCTGTTGACCACCTTCACAGAAGAAGAATTAAGAATAAGATAACCAGCATCATAGAGAAAGTCGAAGGAAAGAAAACAAAGGTATATACTTTTCTTCGAAGCAGCCCAAGTGACTTTAAGAGGAGTTGAGGCAGCAGGAATGGACTCGGTTGGAAGAGGCACAGTGAAAGAAGTAACAGTTCCAATTTCCTTGGGCTTGGGCACATTCAACACCTTTAGTAGGTTTTGAGGTAAAATGGCCAAATAGACTTCCATATTGCTCACCCATCAATTTTGGTATCTCTTCAATACGGTACCTTGAGGAATGAAAGGGGTATACTCAAAATTGGCCAAGTCATCTATAAATTTGAAGGTTGCCTCTTCCAGCCTCGACCTCTGAACCTTCAAATCTCTCCTAGTAAGGCTCAAATTGGTGTTGCTGCAGAGAGGTATTGGGACCCCTTGTGTGAAGCCAAATTGTCTAGCAAATTGAGCAGGACAATAAGGCTCAGTTATGCACTTATAAGCTCTGGGATTCGTAGTCCCGATGAATAGCTCTCTAGGAAGTAGAAGGGAAGCCCATATATCCTTGTGAGCAAGCGAGGCACAGAGCCTGTCACTTAGGAAATTATTCAACCAAGTTGGACCAATGCTGGGTTCGAAGGGACGGAAACGGTGAATAGGAGGGGCAGTTGGTAGTTGATGGAAGAAAGAGAAATAAAAGGCAAAAGTAGAGGGAGAAAGTGAAGTATTGGCCAGTCTTATGCCATGGGTAAGAGAGTGTAGCCCAGAAAATTTAAGGCATTTGGATTCTAATTTAGTAAAATAGGCAAAAAGCCAAAGCTGAAGGATCCAGAATGGCCCCCCTTGATTAGTATCTAAGGGTTTTTCACAAAAAAAGGGAGCAAACTCTATATACATGGCCTAGAACATATGGGGCCAAGGCTACCCTTTTCTGCAAAACAAAGGCTTTGGAAAGAGGGGCAGATTCAGGCATGATTCTTTGGGAGGAGGTACAGAAGAGGAATTTGTAAAGCCAATATAACAAGAAGGAAAAGAATTCCCTATCAGTTACCAGGCTCTCTCTTTTATTCTCAGCTTTAACAAAATCATTGTAAGATGAGTTAAGAGAGGGGAGGGAGAAAGGGACTGCTAAGTCAGGGAAATCTGGTATAATGGGGGTACCAATAGGGGATACTCCTAGTAGATGACAAATATCAAGAATAGTAAGGGCTACCATCCCACATCTAAATTGAAAGAAATTAAAGACAGGGTTCCAAAAACATAAGGCAGCAGGAACTAGGAAAGGGTCCTCTGAGATAGTTACCCTAGATAGTCGGAGAGCATCGAGGAGGCAGAGCTCTTGAAGGTCCAGTGTCCTAGTAGGGATGACCCGGTCATACCATTCTTGCCACTCCGGTCTCATAATGGGCCAGCATCGGTGAGGGCGATTGATTCTCCAGTTCCTCCAGTCGTGACCACCTTCATAAATGAGACATTGGTTCTCCAGACGAGGGTGTAGGGTTGGGAGCTCAGTAAGGAACTCTTTGAATATGGGCCCAAGCATATAGTCTTGCTGCACATGGCGACGAGGGACAAAAATACGCCCATCGATAGCGCTTTTCTCCCCAGCCTTGTACTTCTCACATTCTGCATCAATGAGTCTTTTCAAGGCCACAGATGAGCTCACACGCTCTATGACTGGCACTTTTGGTGAAGAAGAAGCCATTGATAATACGCTTTTTCAGAAAGTGAAGAGAGAGTAGTGGAAGACTGATGAGGGTTTGTACGTTGAGAACGTAAATGATTCCAGAACGTGAAACAAAAGGGTTTTAAAGGCCTTTGTGTCCGGAAAATATATCCCGTAAGTCGTTAAGAACTAAAAGTACGAATACGAGGAGTCTCTTCCGATATTGATAGTTTTTGGAGGGAAGAGCACATTCTGGATGGTGATGCCAGCTTCGAAGCAAGATATTTGGCTTCGAAACTAGATTTTGGCGCCAAAAATCAAACAACAACGGCTTCGAAATACAGAAGTCGGCTTCAAAGCATACTACATGCTTAAAAATGTAAGAATACTCAAGGATGGATTTACTTCGAAGAGATCAAGGACCTGTAATAGGTTTCTTAACAAAAGAAATATCCTTGAGGCAAAGCTTGAGGACTCTTAAAGAAGTAAATAGTTGTTCAAAACATCTAAACCAATAGTTGGTTTGTATATACACAAAGAATTGTTTGTTCAGTTAAAACAGTATACCCCAAGAGCAGTTTCCATATTGTTGTAAGTATGGACTGCTGCAAAACTAGTCAGTACTAACCATGACTATATTTTGGTTATGATTAAAACAGACTTTGTGGGGAAAGATTGTTAAATTCGAAACACCAATTCTAAACAAAAATCAACAAGAGTTGGTAACCATAGTCCATAAATTGGAAAATTTATCTCAACATCCTTATTGGAATTGATTAGATCTATATTCGAAGGATAAGATTGTTAAATTCGAAGCACTGATTCTAAATGAAAATCAGCAAAATTGTCAATTTTATTCTAGAAGTTGGAAGAATTCATGTTGATCTTAGTGTTTTAACAATTGTGTCCAGTTTCGAAGGATGAGAAGTTCCAAAAAATTGCTTTTGAAGACGAATGGAGGCAAAATCAAATAATGCCAAAACAGTCTTAGTTGTATTAAAAAAAAAAATCAATTACATCGGATGACCCTCTTTGGGTACAAGTTCAAGCTCATAGAAATAAGGAATGGAATAAATAATAAGATCATGAAATGTTGTCCAACTATGGTCGATGAATTTTTTTTCTTTCTTTATTCTATTCTCCATTTCTTCTATGATTGGCTGCTGAAGTTGGTGTGCTCTCACTTGATAAAAGAGCTCTTCAGCCTTTATTTTGAATGCTGCTTCTTTCAATCCTCACTCCAGTTCACCCATATCCATGTCATCCTCGTATGCAGAGTATTTATTCTGGAAGTCATCGAATTCCTCGATGAGTTTCTCTGCTTCGTACTGGGTATGAACTTGAAGGAATGAGAGTTGGTCCAAAGATTGAGCGGTTGCCATGGCAGTTCGATGCTAGTGAAGGAGTAATGGGAGTTGGTCCAGAAACATGTGGAGTTCTGCTTGAGCAAGGGGGCTAAGGACCTGACCCCGAGTTAAAATATCACAAGCCCATCGAAAGTTCTTGAGAGGAACATCATCCTCCAGAACGTCAAAAGGCAAGTGAGAGAATGCTGCAAGCAAAAACTGGGCTTGTTTTCGCTTAGCTGGAGTAGGGGAAGATGGAGGCATGTAAGGAAGAAAGACCTTATCCGCAAAAAGGGCGAGCCCCAGTCTCTCTGGCCAACAGGGAGTTGGTGGAGGAGAAGGTGTGGATGCTTCTAATTCAGGAGATGGAGAAGAAGATGTAGATGCTTCCATTTCAAGAGATGGTGCGAGAGCAGAAGGAACAAAGGCATTAATGTAATCGAGCCAATCGGAAGAGCAGAGTTTCGCCCTATTGGCTAAAGATGATGGATTGAGCCCTTGGGCCTCTTCTAGGCATCGGGTGGCAGACACTGTCCTTGTAAGCGTGGAGGATGTGTACCATGCTACAAGTAAATTGTCCTCCAAACTGCGTCGGAGGTCGATGGGCACATAAGGGTAAACCACCGAGCTTCGTGTATCAGAAGGGAAGTCTAAAGGGTCAGTGAACTCAACAAAATGATGGTTAATTCGCTCCCTTAAGACATGAGCCTCAAATTCCAACCAGCCAAAAATCCCAAAACCCTCGAAGGTAGAAGGAGCCACAGCTCTATCCCATGCAGACTGTGAAGAAGAATCTCCTAGATCCATATCTGCAATTTTCTTAATTAAAGGATTAAGGACAATATGTTCGTGGTCCAAGGATTCATAAGTTGCAGAGGCCTCCATGACTTAAATATAGGAAGTGGAATGAAGGTGGCTAATTAATGTATGGAGTTTCTTTCGAGAGAAAACAACATCATCAGATGACTCTTCATGTACTTGATCAATAGAGAAGAAGTTTGGTTCAGTCATGAAAGAGATATTAGTCCGTTCGATTACTAAAATGGTGGAGATGTTCCGAAGGTCGGAAACAAAATTAATGCGAGTAATCATCAATGGATGATGGTTGTGTTTCCAGAATATAGACTCCATGCACGTTCCAAAAAGCACGAGAAAAGCTTTGATCCACTAATATCACCAAGTATTGGATATATTAGTGCGGGGGGTAATGTTGGCTACATATTTTGTAAAAGCCAATCACAGTTCGACACGTGGCGAAGTAAAGGCAATACAGGCAGAATGTTTAATATTCAATCATGATCGTACACGTGACAGTTAATATTGATTCTTGCGTGGTCTGAGTAGCATTGGATCAGCGAAGAAATACAAGGTGACGTGGCTTCAACGGTTACTCACATTCAAATTCAAATATAGGAGGGAAGCCCAACTGCAAGTAATGGCGTAGTGGAACTACTTCTAAGGCAGCATGATCAAGCAATTATGGAGGAGCAGTTCGACGGTTTGAAGTGCAGTTCGATGGTTATCCTTGAGGAGTATAAATAGTAGGGAAGCCCCCAAAAAAAGCCCCCAGACTCAGATCCAACAAACTAGTCATTTACTTCATATTTTCTTTTCCAGTTTTACATTTCCAGTCTTTACATTTCCTGCACTTTAAATACCTGTTCTTTACATTCTTACACTTTAAATTCCTGCACTGCACTTCGTTCATAGGAGTAGTTTCAAGTAGATTGTTGCTGTAAACCTCTACGAGGCTGAGTTTGGATCATTGTAAGTTTTCATCTTAATGAAATACTTCAATTGTTCGTCATCTAACTATTATTTTGTTTAATTTCTCCTAAGTCAAGCCACCAGTAAAAGTCCTCTTCATTGAGGCTGAAAGAACTAAAACACAATCGTCTGATAATTAGTTGGCAATTATAATTTTTGTAAGGACTGATTGATCCTTGCTGACACGCTCGCATTTACAAAAATACCCTTCGAAAGCCAAAAAGCCTACACTAGCCAAATTTTTTGCAAGTGTTCAACTTGTTTGGCTTTGAGTATGAGAAAGATGCTTAGCGTGCTCGGTAAGTAGGTTTCCTAAGCTTGCCAACACTTAGCCAAATTTTTTCAAGTTTTTAACTTGTTTGGCCAAGCTTGTAGGTCATTACCAAAGCAGTGCACCCAGACTGGGGTACCACCCATGGGCAGTGGCGGAGCTATGAAGGGACTAGGGGGGCACATGCCCCCTCTCAGGTTTTGCAAATTTTTTTTTGGTTGCATGTAAGGAAAATAATTAACTAATGAAAAATTTATATTGAAATAACATATAAAATGATTTCTTAATGATGTTTTTCAAATTACGAAAATAATGATAGTTGTTTTGATTGAAAATGAAAAAATTACAACAAACCACATTATTATGTATGAAAATTTTTATTCACCAAAAAAAAAAAAATGTATGAAAATTTTATTAAAAAAATTTTAGTGCAACAGTGATATCAAATTATCACATACATCTAAACATAGTTAACTCCATTATGAAAATGAGAAATTATTGAATTGTTAATTATATTTAACAAGTGTGATTGATTTTCTATGCGTTATTTTCCTATTGATTAGTGATATCATATATCGATGATGATATTGTATCATATTATTTATATATTATTATATAATCTATCATAAGATATACAAGACTCTTTTGCATTGCCTATAATACACTAGTTACAAGTAATACTATATATTTTCAATTCTATTTTTTTTAAAGGTCAATTGTAAAAGCAAAAATTTTTAAAATTTTATATTAAATATTTATGATTTTGTGCTTAATATTAATTTAAAAATTATTATCTATTGTTATTGATTATGAAGAAAAAAATTTCAAAATTTTAATTAACGAGTGTCCTTTCTAAATAATTTTTCTGGCTCTACCACTGCCCATGGGATTTAGTTTTACCTTTGCCTAGCAAAGGACTTTGTCTCACCTATCGCGGCTAGCCTTGGCTGTTTGTCATAACTATTTCCTTTTTGTTAAGGAGTCGAGACCAATAAGGTGAACCTAGGTAGCCGCTAGGGTTTTTGAAATACTTGGTCTTCTTGAGCATGGTTTGATGAACAAAGATATTTGTACTTTTATTGAATCCAAATATTGAGATAGAGGCTACAATTTGCAAAAAGTAACAAAGCAAAAAATGAGGTGACTACAATTCAATTAAAAAATCCTAAGGTTGGATGCATTCCAAGGCCTTGGAATTGTTTTGCCTTCTAGATCCTCCAAATGGTAAGCACCATTGCCAGCCACCTTGATGACTTTGTAGGGACCCTCTCAGTTTGGTCCGAGCTTTCCATCAGTTGGATCCTTGGTGTTTCTCATCACTTTTCTAAGGATTAACTCCCCCAGTCAAAATTCTCTGGGATGGACATTCTTGTTGTATCCTCTAGCTAGTTGCTTCTGGTAGTCTGTAAGTCGTACCAAAGATCATTCCCTTCTTTTATCGGCGAGGTCAAGATCCTGAGCTATGTTTCTCTCTTTCTGCTCGGCTTTATAAGTCTCTTATCGAATAGTTGGCAACCCGATTTCTAGTTGAATAACAGTTTTCGTCCTTCGACAATCCCTGTTGCCACTCCTTGCTCCCCTAATCACTTCCCTCATCCAACAACTGATTAAATATGTCTTCTTATTTATGTTTTATTTGTTATGATGAAACATATGAGTGTTCCAAATATATTAGAGTGTTTTAAACATAAATGAATTTCTTATCAGATTTTCTCTTTACTACACACAAAGGTAGTGAAATCTACATTAACATATCCAATATGTATAATATATGGGTAAATTACAAACACACCCCCTGATGTTTACTTAAATTACAAATTACCCCCTATAGTTCTAGAAATTACATTATGCCCCTAAGGTTTCTACTTTCATAACAAATAGGTCCTTTTATTAATAAATCATCAAGTTAATTAACAGTTTTTAATAATGTTAAAATTTTATTTCAATTAATAATTCAAATAATTTTATTATTGTATAGGTGAACAATTAGAAATTTCACTTTTTCAATTAATTTTGTTAAATAAAAAATTCTAACAGGGAGGTATTTGTAATTTTTCAAACCACAGGGGACAATTCGTATTTTAAGTAAACCTCAGGGGGTGTATTTGTAATTTACCATATATATATATATGACCGATAAGTTATTTGGTGGTTCAAGACTAATGCTCCACATCACTTATTTTTTGACACTTGTCTTCTTATTTCTTGAAAAGTATCACAATTTCAATCAATAGAATGCAATATGGGGCACCATCTTGCCCCCAAGAGCATTATATAATTTTTCATTTGTCAGACTTTTTGGTCAGAAACGTATTTAATGAGCTGAACCATAGTCAGTCCTTTCATAAGATAAGAAATAAAGCCATGCATATTTTGGGAGGTGCAAAGCAAAAATATTATATATAAACAAATTATTTATCAATTTTTTTATTATCACTTTTTATTAGTCCACAAAATGGAAATACAGGTAGGTTACCCACATTTCCGCCAAGGAGCATAACCAAAGCTATTCTGCAAAGGTCCTCATAGCACCTACCTAGAAGTGTAAAAAAGTGATGACCCAACTCCATAATATTCTTTAATTCTTTAATTGCATGTGTGATTATATGCTTGATGTGAACTTATATGTTTAATTGTGTGAATTATGCAGTTTTGTAATTATATCTGTCGGTTATAGAAAAATCTGTTGGAATTGTAACCTTTAGATTGAAATTGGAGGCCTTAACCAAAACCGACCCCATTTTCATGATTAGCATGATTTTTAGGACATAATATGAAATTTTATAAAAATTTGATTCATAATGATTTAATTACATTTAATTAGACTACACCTTTAATCAAGCTTAAATTAACTATAATTAACCTAAGCCTTAGTTAGAGATACATATATAAGAGCCTTATGAGAGACTTGGCTCATCAACAACAAAAAAATATCTCCGGGAGAAGAAAGAAGAGAGGTGAAGAGAAAAGGGAGAAAAAGAGAGGAGATCTCAGAGCTTGAAACTTGGGAATTGAATGAGAAAAACCAAGAACATAACTTAAGGTAAGTGTAAATCAACCCAAATACTTAGAATATCTCCTCAATTTGTTGGAATCATGGTTCAAAATGAAGCTTGTATGCTCATCTAAGTTAGGGTTTTTGAGTTTATGACCTTGATTGAATTAAATACATGGAATTGAACATGGATTCCTTGAATTTATTTGCTTTAAAGGTTGATTCTTCCATTTTTAGCTTGTTTTGAGAGTTGGATTGTGAACTTGGCTTCTAATCTTTGAACGTGCATGTTTTGCACAAATAAAATCATATACAAAGTGAGAAGTTATGTAAACTTGATGAAAATAAAGGAAATCATGGAATTATAGGAGCTAGGGTTTTATATTTGGAATTAAGATAAGATTTGATCTATTTGAGCTTGATTTCCACTCTTATTTTGTTCATATATCATGATTTTGAAGTGTATTTGCATGATTTGGGCCTTGAAAACAAGTTAGGAAGCTTGAACAATGGACAAATTTTTAGACTGCTCAACAGAGCTCAGGGGCACGTGCAGGACTCACCGCCACATATGCAGAAAACAAGGCATATGAAGTCATGCATTCTGTCTAAACCGTACGTGCAGGGCTGCACGTACGATGCGGGGTTGCCGTACGTGCAGGAAACAGATGGAAAAACTATAATTTTTTGTTAACCTCCTCAACCCTCTGAACATGTTTATACATCTGTTTAGGCCCTTCAAAATGTGCAATAATAAATGGAAATAGCACAAAATGCAACTGATTAAATAAGGAAAAAAGGGTTAGGAAATGAATTGCTTACCGAATTTATCTATGTATACATGGTGTAGGTCATTCACCAGGAGGGACCATCGCACGACCACAATCACTGTGAGTAATAATAGTGTAACGATATGTTTGACTTAAGTATTTTCTGTTGTTTTATACGAATAATAAACTACAATTTATTTGTCATGAATAAGCACAATTGCTATGATATTTATATTGGGCCTAAGGCCGTCATGTTACATATTGGGCCTAAGGCCATCCTGATACACATTGGGCCTAAGGATGTCCTGTTATTTGTGGGCCCGAGGTCGTTTCGAAACGTGATTATAAGCTATGATTGTTTTAATTGTATATCTCTTGGCATATGCTCGTTCATTAACCTCCTTACACTATTATTATTCACTGAGCCTTGCTCACTTCGTATTTTTATATGTATATGTAGGTGATCAACCCGGAGGCCAACCTTAGGTTAGCTTCAGGAGTCATTTTTGTGGACCTTCTATGATGAACCCCAAAGATGGAGCCATTTATATTTTTGGGGCTCTCTTTTGTGATGTCAAGACTTATTGAGTTTTGCTTCTATACATTTGTGTTTGTTAATATGTGACTTTTGAGTTGATGCTCTTTGTAAGTGTGTGTATATATATATATGAATCATACTTGTGAGAACATGAACTGTGTGAAACAACTGTTTTATATATATGATAATGTTTTAATTTAGGCATATAAGCACTACTCAATGGACATTCTGTTATTTTAATTGCTTCCGTTTAGGCCCCATGATTATAAATTTTATTTAATCTGCCTGAGGTCGTAGGTAATCAAGAGCTTAGCAGTCGGTCATGATCCAAACTTTTAGGGGCATGTTTAAGTCGTGACAAAAAATGGATTAGGGTGGGCCCTGCCTGTTTAGGCCTATTTGGGCCCAGGCTTGAGCCCAGCCCGAACCCCTAGGCCTAGGCTTGGGCCATTCTTTTGAAGCTTTGCTCGGCTTGTGGACTCAGCCCGCTTAAGGCTTGACCCACTCGTGGCCCAATGTTTTTTTAGTGGAAAATAATAAAATTTTGGTTGAAAAAACAAAAAAAATTTGTTCAGGCTCGCCCAAGCCCAGGCCCACCGGCCCGCCCAAAGTTTGAATACATCCTGTCCCTGGGCTTGGGCTTAATTTTTTGGCCCGTGGGTCGGTCCGACCAGGCTCGAATTTTGGCGAGAGCTCGCGAGGCCGAACATGGGCCGGGCCGAGCTAGATTTACACCCTTACACCTATGTATCCAATATATATATAGGATCCATATATATGGGTGTGCTGAATGAATTCCTAAAAGGACACCTCGGTGTTCATTCACAGAAACATAGAAGGAATTAGAAAAAGGTGACAATATGATCATTTGATATAACTTAAAATTTGAAGGGTTAAGAGAATATTTATGGGACTTAACATTAGATAAGTCTACTATATAAGACCTTTTACTAAATCTCCCTTAAAGCAACATTTCGCTCCATATTGGTAGCAATGTTAATGGCCAAGATTCATCATGGTGTTCTTCCTCACATTTTTCCAAGAAAAGAAGGTCCGTGAATTGTGTGGAAAGTTTTAGAAATGATCTATTGGTTAAGCTATATCAATATTCTTCATCAATTCAACTAGTTTGGCACCTCTTTCAAAAGGTAATCCATATTTCAACTCGGTTGGCCAGGTTTATGATTCCCATTTAAAACATTATAAGTTTGAATCTCGAGAGAAGGAGAGCAATGTTTAAAATGTTTTATTCCTCATTTTCTTTGAGACTACAATCAGGATTTGACCTGGTAATTACTTGGTTTATGTAGGGCCCACGTGGGTAAAAAAAATCAATGTTTCAAAAGCAATTGAGTGGTGTCCCAATCTCTTGAACTACTCCCTTCCCAGGGAAAGAGTACGATTTGTGACGATCTAAAATTTTTCCTTCCGCTTGAGCGGAGGAGTTGACGCTCGAGCGGACTTGTGAGGCTCCCAGTATTTTTGCAGGCTGCCCGAGATTCTGGGAGTTGTAAATTCCCGCTCGAGCGTAGAAGTGGTCGCTCGAGTGGACGACTTTGTTGGTTTGAGCGCTTGAACGCAAGGTTGGACGCTCGAGCGGGTCGCCTGGTTGAGTTTGAATTTCTGAGGCATGTGGGTTCGTTTTTGGCATTTTATTAGTATATTTGGAACCTCCTTATTTTTATTTTGGGGCATCAATTGAGGTGGTAACATGATGGTAGAGTAACTTTAATTCGAACAATTCGCCTACGATCAGCTGTCACTCTTTTGCCTTTTTCTTTTTCCACACTTTGAATTTGGATGTGAGGCTAGAACCATTGGAAAACTTATTTTTGGGGCTTCAATTTGGACACAAGAACGACCTAAAACGAAGTCCGGATGGGAAAGTTATACTTGTTCGAAGTTTTGGAATCTATGCTGGAAGCAGGTACGCTCGAGTGGGAAAAGGGACACTTGAGCGGAATTCGTGAGTTCAGCAGCTTAAAAACGGGATTTTTAGATCATTTATTACATTTTCTTTTCCCTTTTTCTTTCCTCTCATTCTAGGTCCAAAAACCTAGCCCTAAAAACCTTAATTTCCTCCACTTTTATCAACAAATCCACCATGGATCTTGCATCAAAGATGGAGAACAAGAGAAGATCAACATTTTCAACCGATTGAAGCTCGGATTTGTGACGGATTCTCATCAAAGCTTCGCTTCTTTGGTTGATTCTTGAGGTAGGGGTTCTTGTTCTTCCTCAATACTTCCATAAATAGATAGATTTGTGGTATTTTGATTGTATACATACAAAACCTACATTTTTGGGAATTGGGGGTTTAGGGTTTGAGATGTTGGAAGTTCAATTGATGGGTTAAAATGGTGGGTTATGAACCCTAGGTGTATAATCAATAGAAAAGTTGGAATAAAAAGCAATGGGTTAAGAAGTTTGAAAATTTTCTTGAAATTTCTAGATTTTCTAGAAACCCTAGGTTGATTCATGATGATAATCAATGATTTGGCCCAAATTGAAAGTAGAATCATGAAATTAATAGGTTGAATTATATATGAACAAGCTTAATTGGAATTTGGTTATGTTTGAAAATTATGTTTAAAATTTGCGAATGAATTTTGTTATGAGCATTGTAAATCATGTTATAATGAGAAAGGAAATTGGGGGAAATGATTTATTAATGATATAGATGACATAAACTCGGTTATGGAATGTTGAAATGGGATTTAAGAATTCCTCTTGAATTATGTTGAATTATATTTAATGGTGTTGAGTTGAATCATGTTGATTTTGGTTTTTGTGATCTAAAATGTAGAGTTTCCGAAATGGGTTTAATTTCAAATCATTTTATTAAATTCCTAGTGGGCTTGTTTAGTCATTCAACTCAAGAGGATGATTCAATGGGTGGTGGTTTTTTTTTTATTTTTTTTAATTTATTTTTTTTATTTTTTTATGGGGATGGGAAATGTTTGGTTTTTGGTGAAAACCCTAGAAATTTAGAGATTTTTGGGGAACACGGAAATGTTCATAAAACTCATTTCTTTCTTTGAATAAAGGACGAATGGGTGTAAATTCCATAATGTGTTTTGCAAGAATGGTAATCTTTTAATTATATTGAGTTAGAGAAATGGTTTTGAAAACTTCATGTGTAGTCCTTGATGAGACCATGTTGCTATGACTTGTGAAATGAGGAAGTTGATGGTATATGGTTGACTTGAGAAGGAATGTTATGAACTACGGAAATTTTTGCATTTGCATATCATTTCATTTATTATTGTGCATGGTGGTTCTAAACCGAAGAAATTTGCATTTATGATAGAAAATAATTTGTATGAGAAATATGGAAATATGTATGGGATAAATACGTTGGTAAGTCCGGATAGAGGGTGTAGATGAATTTGATAAGTTGACTTGAGTGTCTAGGGTGAAAGACCCGAAAGCCGATCGGATAGGTGTCGAGCCTTCCGGTTAGCACCAGTAAAAATGACAGTTTGGTAGTGCTTATTGAGCCGACTTGCAGACACCAGCCTAGGGATTACCAGTGTCGTATTTACCGCCCCCATCGAATTAATATTGGAAGTTTGAAATTGATGAAATCACATGATAATCTTGAGAACATGGTGATTTTGAAACAATGTATTGAACTGAATATTTTTCCTCATTGATTACCCTTGGCATAGCATTGCATTTACATTTACTTTTGCGTTGAGGAAAAAGCATAACTATATATACTTTGTGAGAATTCTCTACAAAACATGGAAATTAATTACAAAAATGGTTGGTTTTCGAAAATGAATTGGGTTCTGCTATCCTGCAGTAGTAAGTCGGCGAAAGGTGGATTGTGTTGAGCTCTGTGTTAAGAAGTGTGTTGAGTTGATAATGTTATTTGTTGCATGTGATGAATTTGTGAAAATACATATTGATGTGTAATTTGGTTTAAAGAGGAAACGTGCATGGGCATTATTTGTAAATAATGAAAATCAAAAATAGATATGAGGATTATAGACTATGATGGTAAACTTAATGAAGTAGTTGTGTTGATAAGAGTAAATTGTGAGCGTTGTTCTATAATTAAATAAAGGATTGGATTGAAAGGGGTTATTAATATTGCGTTATCTTGAAATGAAACCTTGCGGGTGTAATTAACGGTGTGAATTGAGTATAGGAGAATTGTTGGCGAGTCAAAAAGGAACCTGAACTTGAAGTTATGGTTGTTTCACAAGGATCTATGGTTTTTTAAAGCCAAGGGATGATTTTAATGGCTGAAGGTTTTTCTTAAAAGTATTTATATAGTTTTTGAGAAAAAGGTACCTTACTTATGATATTTTGAAATTATGAAAAGTCACCCAATTATATGGTATTACCCTACATGCATGATCATTTCTATCTGTGTGTTAGTTATTGATTTAGAACTATGAGATTCCTACTGGGCATTAGTGCTCACCCCATTGTTGTTTTACCTTTTTACAGGAAGAAAGTTTGGATTATTTGATTAAAGATGTATGGAGTTCTTGAATCCATTTGTATAACTTCATAGTAGATGTAAAGGAAGTGGGTTTTATATTTGTATTTATTTATTTGTAGCACAGTAGGAGATTGGCATGTATGATTGTCATTATAATGTTCATTGAGAGAGAGAAAACAGGTATTATTGTATTTCTATTACTCGAGTGTAATAAATATTTATATAAAAAAATGGACCTAATTTTAAGGTTTTGGTAATGTTTCCGAGTAATTAAAAATTGGGGCATGACACGATTAGTAGGAAAGCAATTGAGTGATTAAAAATTTTTTTGAGAAAATTTGAACCATGTCACAAACGTATGGAATGGGTTGAATTGAATCATAGTCACCCCCTCAAATGCCTTCTATGAACAAGGCCATAACTTGACATGAAATGCAAAGCAAAATTAAACCAAGCATGATGGCTATCAAAATCCTTATTTACCTTCTTGTTCTCATTTCTCTTACCAACCACTCTCATGGGGGCACAATCTCAGTCTACTGGGGCCAAAACCAAAATGAAGGCAACTTGGCCGATGCTTGTGCTACAAGAAACTATGCAATTGTGAACATAGCATTTCTATCCACATTCGGTGGTGGCTAGACTCCGGCACTAAACCTAGCCGGTCACTGTTCGAATGGTGGTTGCGCTAGTCTGAGCAAAGACATAAAAGCTTGCTAGGGTGGCGGGTCAAGGTGATGCTCTCCATTGGAGGCGACTCTACAAGCTACTCCTTTTCTTCCTCTGGTGATGCCCGGTATTTGCCTTTATCAACATATATATATATTGACCCCGTTTGGTGTAACCAATTTATGCATAAAAATATCTTAAATAAGCTTTAAAAAAATACCGATTTTTCGAAAGTTAGGGGAGGTTTTTTGGATTTATCTTTTAGCTTACAATAAGGGAAAATTTACATGTTGTTTCTATGTTTTTTTTCTCTACATTGAATTTTTCACATTCATCAGTCTATTTGATAATGTCTCTTAAGAAATTACACTGA
The DNA here is from genome assembly GCA_022316695.1 of Camellia oleifera. Lineage (NCBI taxonomy): Eukaryota > Viridiplantae > Streptophyta > Magnoliopsida > Ericales > Theaceae > Camellia > Camellia oleifera. The sequence continues at coordinate 51,876,520 of CM039310.1, read as the reverse complement.
AATCAAGTGCAAAATGGTCAATTCACTCTCATCAAATTGATTAAAGAGTTGACGTTCAATTTAAAATACTCTTTTCACTTTTGAATAGATTATTTTGTCTTTGATTTTCTTCCAATTTTTTGACGGACATTATCAATTGAATTAAATTGATGCAATTTAAAAACTTAAAAACAAAATTGATGCAATTAGAATTATAAGAACCAAATTAATAAAAAAACTAACTATCAGGATCACCGATATAATTTTTTCATATAATAAATATGCAACTTAAAAACTTAAAAATAAAATTGATGCAATTAGAATTATAAGAACCAAATTAAAAAAATAAATAAATAAAACTAACTAGCAGGATTACCAATATAATTTTTTCTTACAATAAATTGTACTAAAGGGTTTGGTCATGACTTAGAAAGCTTTTGGTTTCAGTTGGTGACCTTTTTACTTGGTTTTTTTGGTGAAAAACTAACTTTTTAATTACCAAATGGAAATTGGGAAAACCTGACTATGGCTTAGTGATTTAAAATTTTACATTTTGACTATTTAAGAAGGCCAAAAAAAAAAAAAAAAGTATTTGTTTCAGTTAAAAAAGTTAATAATTAAAAAAAGAAAAAAACCTAGGGACCTATTCAACTTTTCTAATAACAAAAAATATATATATTTTTAAATTTATCAAACATATTATTTTTTTTCACAAAAAATTTATCTCGAAAATGAAATGAAAAACTATTAAAAGGTAATTACCAAACCAACCCTATATATGACTTTTTAGCCATTATTCTTACCTAACTAATCAAAAGACTTTTTTTTTTTTTTTTTTTTTTTTTTTTTTGTGCGCGCGCGCGCCAACTCATTAAACACCTCTATAGTAAAGGAAAAAGATATATACATTAAAAAAAAAAAAAAACGGTCACTAAAATTATCAACATCCCACATAATGTTTGAAAAAAATATTTTCATGGCAGTGGTTATAGTTTCTTTTGTCTATTACTCTTCTTTGCTCGGTTCTCTCTATTCTATCATTTTCTCCATCCTCGATTGTTCTTCTTCTCTATTGCTTTGGTGTTATGGGTATTTTATCATGGCACAACTAGGGGTGTTAGTGAAATTTCGTAGAATATGGGAGGTGGCCATGTGATTTCAATGTTACATAGGGATGTCAGGGTAATTTACCTTTTCTTTCACTTGCAGGAAAGTTGCAGACTACTTATGGAAGACTTTTTTATTCCTCATTTTCATTGAGACTACAATCAGGATTTGACCTGGTAATTACTTGGTTTATGTAGGATCCTCGTGGGTAAAAAAAATCAATGTTTAAAAAGCAATTGAGTGTGTCCCAATCTCTTGAACTACTCCCTTCCCAGGGAAGGAGTACGATTAGTGGGAAAGCAATTGAGTGATTAAAAATTTTCTCGAGAAAATTTGAACCATGTTACAAACGTAAGGGAATGGGTTGAATTGAATCATAGTCACCCCCTTAAATGCCTTCTATAAACAAGGCCATAACTTGACATGAAATGCAAAGCAAAATTAAACCAAGCATGATGGCTATCAAAATCCTTATCTGCCTTGTTGGGCTCATTTCTCTTACCAACCACTCTCATGAGGGTGTTGGGTATACCTCCTTATTGAAGTGTGGGACCCAATTGATTTTGAAAAAAGATTTTAATTTGGTTTAGTATTAATTATAATATATTTTTATATATTATATTTAATTTGTGGAGGCCCAATCCAATTTGATAACAACTAGGGTTTGATAAAATAAATCCAAGATTGTTTTTTGTTTTGCCTGGTAAAAAAAGTGAAGGGCGGCTGCTATAACTTTTTTTCGAGATTCGTGCCAATTAATCCATCGTTGGTGTTTTTTGGTTCTTAGTTGTAGTGCTTGAATTCAAGTAAGTGGATTGGTTTCGGCAGCCATTGTGCGTCTGATTTGGTTCGTTATTTTGGGTCTTCTTCAACTCTGGTTCTGAAGATTTTGGTTCATCTATTTAGTGAAGTCTTTTCTCTTGTTTATTTGTGATTATTTGGAATTCACCTAAGGGTGATTTTGTGAGACCATTAGTGTCTCGTTTGTAATCGTTTGGAACTTATTGAGGTTGATAGTGGAATCGGATTTAGATCATGTGGACGTACCTCACATTGAGGGAACCACGTAAAAATTCTTGTGTTGCCTTTGATTTAATTTTTTCGCATTATTTTTTATTCCCATTGATTGATTTACTTGTGGGAGGAATCACATATTTTCCCTAACAACTGGTATCAGAGCTTACGGTTTATTGGAGTTTATTTATTTGTGTAAATCAATGGAAGGGAATGTGGGACGTATGTCTAGCTTCAATGGAAGCAATTGGGTAACTTGGAAAACTAAAATGGAGGACCTATTATTTTGTAAAGATTTATATGGGCCTATTGAGAGTGATAGTGACAAACCCGAAGGTATGAAAGATGATGAGTGGAAGAGGCTTAATCGAAAAGCCGTTGGTGTTATCCGTCAATGGATTGATGACAGTGTATTTCATCATGTTGCTACTGAAACTTCGGCACATGATTTATGGAAAAAATTAGAGTCTTTATGATAGAAAATCAGCCACAAATAAAGCCTTTCTGTTTCGTAAGTTGGTTAATTTAAAATATAAAGAGGGCAGCCCTATTCTGGAACATTTGAATGAAATAAAGAGTATTGTTAACCAACTTGCTTCTATGAAAATTATTTTTGATGATGAGTTGCAGGCTTCGATGCTACTTAGTTCTTTGCCCGAAAGTTGGGAGACTTTGGTTGTGACGGTTAGTAATTTGATGCCCGATGGAGTTGTCACAATGGGCTAAGTCACTAGTAGCCTGTTGAATGAAGAAACCAGAAGAAAATCAGCGGGTTCCTCTCATTCGGAAGCATTTGTTGTGAGAGGCTGAAGCAAAACAAGGGAGAGGAGTAAGACTCCTCATGGTCGTGATCAAAGCCATGACAAATCGAAAGATGGTTCTTTTTCAAAGAAAGACGTTGAGTGCTACTATTGCCATGAGAAAGGGCACATGAAGCGGGAATGCCGAAAGCTCAAGAACAAGGAGAAAATGCGTGACAAAAGTGTGGATAAGAAACAAGAAGACACAACGGCAATTACTACTGATGATCTTATGGTCGTTTGTGAAGATGATTATATCAATTTTGTGGGCCAAGAGAGCAACTGGGTGATTGATTCTGGAGCTTCTTTTCATGTGACTTCTCGAGTTGATTTCTTCACTACCTACACCGAAAGAGATTATGGTTCTGTTTGAATGGGTAATGAAGGTTTGTCCAAGATTATCGGCATGGGTGATGTTTGCTTAGAAACAAATTTGGGCTGCAAGTTGTTGCTTAAAGATGTGAGGTATGTTCCCAACATCCGCCTCAATTTGATCTCTATTGGGAAGCTAGATGATGAAGGCTTTAACAACAAATTTGGTGATGGAATATGGAAGCTCACAAAGGGTTCTTTGGTGGTGGCTAAGTGCAAGAAGACTCATACATTTTATTCGATGCAAGGAAAAATTTGTAAAAGTGTTGTCAATGCACTTGAAGATGATACTTCTACCGACTTGTGGCACAAGCGGCTTGGCCATATGAGTGAAAAGGGGCTACAAGCTTTGTTCAAGAAAGAGCTTCTACCCGGTTTGAAAGGTACACATCTTAAAACTTGTGTTCATTGTTTGGCGGGTAAATAATATAGAGTTTCTTTTCATAAAAATGTTGCTTCTAAAAAAGAAAACGTTTTGGAGTTGATTCATTCGGATGTTTGTGGTCCTTTAAAAGTTAGAACACATGGTGGTGCACTTTATTTTGTTACTTTCATTGATGATTATTCAAGGAAAGTTTGGGCTTTTTTACTAAAAACTAAAGATCAAGTTCTAGAAGTATTTAAGCATTTTCAGGCCATCGTTGAAAGAGAAATAGGGCAGAAATTGAAGTGCATCCGATCAGACAATGGTGGTGAATACATTGGGCCATTTGATAAGTATTGTCGCAGCCAAGGTATTCGGCACCAAAAGACAGTTAAGAAGACTCCTCAACAAAATGGCGTTGCCGAGAGGATGAACCGCACCATTATAGAAAGAACGAGGTATTTGCTTTCACAAGCTAAATTACCAAGATCCTTTTGGGGTGAGGCAATGAGTACAGCGGTTGACGTGATCAATTTGTCTCCTTGCTATCCTTTGAATGGTGATGTTCCTGAAAGAGTTTGGACTGGCAAAGATATATCTTATAAGCACTTGAGAGTGTTTGGTTGCCGAGCTTTTGTTCATATTCTAAAGGATGAGAGGTCCAAGCTTGATAGTAAGTCAAGACAATGTATTTTTCTTGGCTATAGGCGTGATGAGTTTGGGTATAGATTATGGGATCCGGTCGATAAGAAAATTATTCGAAGCCGTGATGTTGTGTTTCTTGAAGACCAAACAATTGAAGACTTTGGCAAAGGTGATCAACCGGAGCCAAAAACTAGTGATCTCATTGACATGGATCCATCACCTTCATCTTCAGTTGATGATGAAATGGGGGAGATGTGCAGCCACCTATTGAAGATGTAGAGAATGATGCTAATCCTAATGAAGTTGAGCCAGCAATTGAGGAAGAGCATCCAACTTAAGAACCGCCACCACAACTTGAGTTGAGGAAATTTACAAGGGACCAACAACCTTCAAGAAAGTATCCTCCCAATGAATTTATGTTGATTTCTGATCAAGGGGAGCTGGAGAGCTACCAAGAAGCAATTGAGCATGCAAAGAAAGGTGATTCGAAAAAGGTCATGGAAGAGGAGATGAACTCCTTACTTGAAAATCACAACTATGATTTAGTGAAGTTGCCTAAGGGGAGGAAAATTCTGAAAAATAAGTGGGTTTTCAAATTGAAGAATGATAGGAAGAATCTGAGGTACAAAGCACGTCTTGTTGTGAAAGGCTTTGGGCAAAAGAAAGGTATTGACTTTGACGAGATTTTCTCACCGATTGTAAAGATGTCTTCTATTCAGGTTGTACTTGGCATGGCTGCAAGTATGAACCTTGAAGTTGAGTAACTTGATGTGAAGACCGCATTTCTTCATGGTGATCTTGAAGAAGAGATTTACATGGAGCAACCAGAAGGTTTTGTAGAGAAAGGGAAAGAGAAATTTGTTTGCAAATTGAAGAAAAGTTTGTATGGCCTCAAGCAAGCCCCGCGGCAATGGTACAAAAAATTTGACTCTTTCATGATGAATAATGGTTTTTCTAAAACCACTTCGGACCATTGTGTGTTTGTGAAAATTTCCCGGATGGCAAATTTATTATTCTTTTGCTTTATGTTGATGACATGTTAATTGTGGGTCAAGATTCTACCATGATTAACAGGTTGAAATTGGAGTTGAGCAAGTCTTTTCCTATGAAAGATTTGGGACCGGCAAAGCAAATACTTGGTATGAAAATTGTTCGTGATCGCAAAAAGGGGCTGATTTGGTTGTCTCAAGAGAGCTACATTGAGAAAGTTCTTGAGAGGTTCAACATGGATAAAGCAAAGCTGGTTGGTTGTCCACTTGCGGGTCACTTCAAACTTAGTTCGAATCAATGTCCTACAAGTGAGAAAGACAAAGAAGAGATGCTGAAAGTTCCTTATGCTTCAGCAGTTGGTTCTTTGATGTACGCCATGGTTTGTACAAGGCCGAATATTGCTCATGCCGTTGGTGTGGTGAGTTGGTTTCTCTCTAATCCGGGTAAAGAACATTGGGCAGCGGTAAAATAGATTCTAAGATATCTTCGAGGGACTCCGAAGGTGTGTTTGTGTTTTGGGGATGGTAAGCCGATGTTTGATGGGTTCACAGATTCTGACATGGCTGGTGATGTTGATTCTAGGAAATCTACTTCGGGGTATTTGATGACTTTTGCAGGGGGAGTTGTCGCATGACAATCTAAATTACAAAAATGTGTTGCTCTCTCAACTACCGAAGCTGAATTTATTGCCATTACAAAAGCTTGCAAAGAAGAGTTATAGTTGAAGAATTTTTTGCAAGAGTTAGGCTTGAAGCAAGAAAAGTATGTGTTTTATTGTAATAGTCAAAGTGCTATTCACTTGAGTAAAAATTCTACCTTTCATTCGAGATCGAAACACATTGATGTAAGATACCATTGGATTCATGATGTGTTAGACTCGAAATTGTTACAACTCGAAAAGGTTCACACAGATGATAATATCTCGGATATGTTGACAAAGACTTTGTCGAGGGACAAACATTTAAAGTGTCAAACTTTGGCGGGTATGGTTGATGTCTCCACCTAAGTCGGTAGGGGGAGAATTGTTGGGTATACCTCTTTATTGGAGTGTGGGACCTAATTGATTTTGGAAAAAGAGTTTAATTTAGTTTAGTATTAATTATAATATATTTTTATATATTATATTTAATTTGTGGAGGCCCAATCCAATTTGATAACAACTAGGGTTTGATAAAATAAATCCAAGATTGTTTTTTGTTTTGCCTGGTAAAAAAAGTGAAGGGCGGCTGCTATAACTTTTTTCGGGGTTCGTGCCAATTAATCCATCTTTGGTGTTTTTTGGTTCTTAGTTGCAGTGTTTGAATTCAAGTAAGTGGATTGGTTTCGGCAGCCATTGTGCGTCTGATTTGGTTCGTTATTTTTGGTCTTTTTCAACTCTGGTTCTGAAGATTTTGGTTCATCTATTTGGTGAGGTCTTTCCTCTTGTTTATTTGTGATTATTTGGAATTCACCTAAGGGTGATTTTGTGAGACCATTAGTGTCTCGTTTGTAATCGTTTGGAACTTATTGAGGTTGATAGTGAAATCGGATTTTGATCCCGTGGACGTACCTCACATTGAGGGAACCACATAAAAATTCTTGTGTTGCCTTTGATTTAATTTTTTCGCATTAGTTTTTATTCCCATTGATTGATTTACTTGTGGGGAATCACATATTTTCCCTAACAGCGGGCACAATCTTAGTCTACTGGGGCCAAAACCGAAATGAAGGCAGTTTGGCCGATGCTTGTGCTACAAGAAACTATGCAATTGTGAACATAGCCTTTCTATCCACATTCAGCGGTGGCCGGACTCCGGTACTAAACCTAGCTGGTCACTATTCGAATGGTGGTTGCGCCAGTCTGAGCAAAGACATAAAAGCTTGCCATGGTGACGGTGTCAAGGTGATGCTCTCCATTGAAGGCGACTCTATGAGCTACTCCCTTTCTTCCCCTGATGATGCCCGGTATTTGCCTTTATCAACATATATATATACATATATATATATATATATATTGACCTTGTTTGGTGTAATCAATTTATGCATGAAAATATCTTAAATAAGTTTCAAAAAAAATACCAATTTTTCGAAAGTTGGGGGGAGGTTTTTTGAATTTATCTTTTAGCTTACAATAAGGGCAAATTTACATGTTGTTTCTATGTTTTGTCTCTACATTGAATTTTTCACATTCATCAGTCCAATTGATAATGCCTCTTAAGAAATTACACTTAAATCAAGTACAAAATGGTCAATTCACTCTCATCAAAGTGATTAAAGAGTTCATGTTTAATTTGAAATACTTTTTTCACTTTTGAATAGATTATTTTGTCCTTGATTTTCTTCCAATTTTCTGATGAACATTATCAATTAAACTAAATTGATGCAATTTAAAAACTTAAAAACAAAATTCATGTAATTAGAATTATAAGAACCAAATTAATAAAAAAAACTAACTATCAGGATCACCGATATAATTTTTTCTTATAATAAATATGCAATTTAAAAACATAAAAATAAAATTGATGCAATTAGAATTATAAGAACCAAATTAAAAAAATTAAAAAAAATAAATAAAACTAACTAGTAAAATCACCAATATAATTTTTTTCTTACAATAAATTGTACTGAAGGAGACTATTATCGGTGTGGTCATGACTTATTTGAGAGCTTTTGGTTTCAGTTCATTACCTTTTTACTTGGATTCTTGATGAAAAGCTGACTTTTTAATTACCAAATGGAAATTGGGAAAACCTAACTATGGCTCAGTGATTTAAAATTTTACATTTTGGCTATTAAGAAGGCGAAGAAAAAAAAAAATGTTTGAGTTAAAAAAGTTAATAATTAAAAGAAGAAAAAAACCTAAGGAGCTATTCAACTTTTCTAATAACAAAAAATAATTTTTTAAAAAAATTTATCGAACATATTATTTTTTTTCATAAAAACTTTATCTCAAAAATGAAATAAAAAACTATTAAAAAGGTAATTTTTAGCCATTATTGTCACCTAACTAATCAAAAGACTTTTTTTTCCCCCCAACTCATTAAACACTTCTATAGTAAAGGAAAAAGATATATACATTAAAAAAAAAAAAAGGTCACTAAAATTATCAACATCTCACATAATGTTTGAAAAAAATATTTCCTTGGCCAATGGTGAAGCCATAAAATTAAATTAGAGGGGACATTTATTAATTACAATATCGAAAAATTTTACAAAAATATTTCACGCAAGTTTTTACTATTGATTTCGAGAAATATCAAAAAAATAATGTTATTTATAACTAATGTATCATGGACAATATAAAAAAAATATGAATATAAGCCTTAAAACAAATTGTAGGGTAAATTACAAATACATTCCCTGAAGTTTAATTAAAATACAAATCGCCCTCTGTGATTTTGAAAATTACATTCTACCGCCTGAGATTTCTAATTTCATAACAAATCGCTCATTTTATTAATGAATCATCAAGTCAATTAACAGTTTTTAATGTTATTAGAAATATGTTTCAATTAATAATTTTGGTAACTTTATTATTGTATAGAAGAGCAATTATAAATTTCATTTTTTTAGTTAATTTTGTTAAATAAAAAATCCTAACAAAGAGATATTTGTAATTTTTCAAACCACTGGGGGGCAATTTGTATTTTAAGCAAACCTCATAGGGTGTATTTGTAATTTACCCTAAATTATATAATGATAAATTATTTTTTTATACAAAATTTGATTAAAAATTTAATATAATGGTAATACCACATCATCATTAGTATGTGATATCATCAACTAATAGTAAATAAACTTATAGAGCGTGAACCTCACATGTCAAATGTAACTAACAATTCAATAAATTTATATTTTTATAGTAAAATTACTTATACTTACATGTCAATAATAATGACATCACCATTATATTCAAAAATTTTCATAAATTTTTTTATAGATAATATGATTTATAGTAGTCTCTTTATTTTCAATCAAAATAACTATTATTGTTCTTATAATTTTTAAAATGTCACTGACATTTCACTGTAATAATATTTTTATAATTTTTTTATTTAAAATATTTTCTTTATATTTGTAAAAAAAAAATCCTAAAATCGAGGGTGGGGGGGGGGGGAGAGGGACGTGACCCCCCAATCCCCAAGTCCCTCTGCCACTGTCCACGGCAGCGGTTATAGTTTCTTCTGTCTATTCCTCTTCTTTGCTCGGTTCTCTCTACTCTATCATTTTGTCCATCCTCGATTGTTCTTCTTATCTATTCCTTTGGTGTTATGGGTATATTTTATCATGGCACAACTAGGGGTGTTAGTGTAATTTCGAAGAATATGGGAGGTGGCCATGTGATTTCAATGTTATATAGGGATATCAGTGTAGTTTACCTTTTCTTTCACTTGCAGGAAAGTTGCAGACTACTTATGGAACAATTTTCTCGGAGGCCGATCAAACACACGTCCACTAGGTGATAATTAATGTATAAAGAAATAGAGAAAGAGAATTGTATGTATTATTGATTGTTATATTATTGATGTACAATGATTCTATATATAGGAGATAGGTGGAGAGTAGGTGGTAGTAGGTGGAGTGGTAGGTGGAGTAGGTGGAGTAGGTAGAGTAGGTGTGGAGTTTTTACATTCAACAGCCCCCCTCAAACTCAAGGGGGTTAGGAACTAACCAACTTGAGTTTGGAGAGAGTAACAAAACAGGAAAATAATCTGACAAATAAAATAAAAATGGATAGGAGACACTGTATGGTCGTGTCAGACCGTTATAGAAGACTGTATGGTTATGGCAGACCGATGTAGAAGACACTAGCTCGTGTCGGACCGATGTAGAAGACAGTTGACGGGGTCATGTCGGACCGTGGTAGAAGACAGTTTACGAAGTCATGTCGGACCGTTGTAGCAGACAATGTTGTGACAGTTGTTGCGACAGTTTACGAAGTCTTGCTGGACCCTTGTAGAAACTAACCGGAATCAATGTCGGGACAATTTACAGAGTCTTGTCGGACCCATAAAGGAGCTAACCGGAATCAATGTCGGGACAGTTTACAGAGTCTTGTTGGACCCCTCAAAAGTCGTGCCCAATCTATCAAAAGGCGTGCCCGACAGAATTCTTCTAGCGGCGAGCCATCAAAAGACGCGCTGGATACGCGGCGAGGCACGTGCCTGCCTTGGCTTGTGTGCCCGGTTTGTCGTCTGGTGTTGGGAGGCGCGCGATGTGCGTGTCTGCCTTGGCTATTTAACCAAGACGGAGGCTGAGGCTGAGGCTGAGGCTGAGACTGAGACAAAAAAACCTGCTGAAAACCTCTGAAAAACTCTTCGTTTTCTTAAGAGAGATGCTCTGTAACACTCTGTTGCCCAGAAAATGGCCTCTTCTTCCTGCCCTCTCTCTCTTTTTCCGGATCTTAATGGTTCATCAAGCTCCTCTGGGCCAAGTGCCCCGGCTCTTACTCAACCTAGTCTTCCCACACTATCAGTTGAGCAAGTGATGGCTACTCAAAATGATATCAAGGTCAACCACTACACGTTGAGGTCCTGCATGGAGACAGTGGCGGCGGTCACTAACCTGTCTCACCGTCTGCAAAACAAGGCGTGTGAGGTATACCAGGTCAACGCCCAACTCTCCCTACTCCAGTGCATGTACAGAGATGCACGGGCAGAAATTTGTGCATTGAAGGCTGAAAACAAGGAGTTGAAAAGGCAAACCACCTCCATGGCTAGATTTAGGGCACCTACGTACCTCACCTTTGATGGCCGGCGGGGAGCCGACTCTCTCGGCGGAAACACTGTGGTAGTTTTTGGCGGAAGTATTGGAGACGGGCCTTCGAAGGTAGACGATAAAAAGAACGACAAAAAACAGAAGAGCTTGGCGACGGAAGAGCCGACTAAGTGAAGTTGGTGTGTGGCCGTCACCGGAGAAGAAAGAAGAAAAATAGATCCGTCGTTTTTTTTTTTTTTTTTTTTTTTTTTTTTTTTTTTTGGTGGGTTGTGTTTGGAGAATTTGTTTTGTTTTGATTTTTTTTTTTAATGTAAAATGCTGATCGGGTTTGATCCCGGCATGAAGAAATGATAAGTTTGGTGAAATATGTTTGGTGTTTTGTTTAAGAACAAAAATAAAATAAAATAAAAAATAGATAAAGAAAATAGATAAAAAAAAAATGTTTGTGGATGGATTATATGAAAAAGATCGGTGTGAGGTGGATGATGCAAAATAAAGTTGGGGGTGGTGCTCCTGCAAAAAAAATATATTATTGTAGAATGGGTATTTGAAAAAAATGAAAAGTGATTTGGAGAAAATAAATAAAAATAATTTATTTTGAAATCAAACGGAGGAGAGAGAGGGACAAGCCCATGTGATAAAGTGGAGAGAGAGAGAGTGAGAGTAGAGAGGATAATAATGAGGCTGGGGTCTGTCGGGTCCATGGGAGGTGGAGTATTATTTTAGAGAAAAGGTAGGGATCATGAAAAAACTTTCATGAAAATGATCATGAAAGAATTATGATCCTTAGATTACCTTGATTAGTGTGTGATGTTTTGTTTTAAGTGTAATCCAAGAGTCATAAATTTTTCATGATCATTTTCATGAAATTTTTTTCATGATACCTAGTATTGCTCATTATTTTATGAGAGAGTGAGAGGAAGTGATAATAAAAACAATGTGTGTATCTCTGTATGATAGGAGAGAAAGAGATGAAAGTTCCGTTTATCTCAGCCCAAAGCCACTAATCTTCTAACAATAAACTAAAAAACAGTAGTGCTCGGAACACAAGCTTTAACAGCTCAACGGTCGATACCAACAACTTGTGTTACGAGCCTAAGTCGGTGCTAGACCTCCGCCGGAGCCAGAGCCCCATTAGCTCAGTCGCCATGGCCGATAAGAAAGTCCCCAAGTCCGGTTTTGCGGATGCTTTGTTACAGTCGGAGGACGGTTCTGTTCAGTGGGAAGACGACCAAATACCGTCCGAGTGTGGGCGGCAGAGGCGTGGCCTGTGACGGCTGCGATGGTGGGCATGGGAAGAGAAATGAGGTCGGTGATGAGGGAACGGAACTTGAAGGACATGAGTAGGAGGCGGTCCTTGGTGGCGGAGGCGGGACCGCCGGAATTGGCCCAAGCGAGATCGTAGCCATTGGTGTAGTTGATCAAGATGAGGCCTCTGTCTCTGCAGAGGTCGGTGAGGGTTAGAGTTCCGACGACATTGGTGCGGATGGTCTCGACCTTGTGGGACTCGCACCAGTCGACGTTGGGGCGGCCGGTGACGCCGGCGACATTGAAGACGTGGGTGGGATTGATGGAGGCGAGGCCGGAGTTGAGGGAGCTCCGGTTCTCGAGACGGCCGGAGCCGTAGATGTAGTCGATTCCTTGGGATTCGCAGAGCTTGCCGAGCAGACCTCCTATCCAGCCGGTGCGGCCGTAGATCAGGAACTTCAGGGGCTTCTCCGATAAGCCGTTGGCTGGGAATAGAACTTCAGGGCAGCGGAATCTCTCTGCTCCGATAGTGATCACTTGCCCATCAGGAAGTTCATAGCTTTTCTCCACTGCAGAACTGCTCTTTGCAGTTTTCAACTCCTGCTCGTAATCAAGGGCAACATAAGCAAGTTTCTCTTTCACGTCACGGACAATTTCCCGTTCAGCTGTTGTGGTGAAGGAATACCCTCGCTCAGTGAGGATCTTCATCAATGAATCTGTTAGATCACGACCAGCAAGGTCCAACCGAAGGATTGCATGTGGGAGGGTATAACCTTCGTAAATTGGCATTGTGTGTGAGAGAAGAGAGATGTGTATACACATCTCTACGTAGAGAACTCCAGCAGGCAGCGAAGGCAAAGTTGCCGACCGGCCGTCCGCCGGTAAGAAGGAAATACAGGCCTAAATCTTATAGCTCTGATACCATGTAAAAATAATTAATGTATAAAGAAATAGAGAAAGAGAATTGTGTATATTATTGATTGTTATATTATTGATGTACAATGATTCTATATATAGGAGATAGGTGGAGAGTAGGTGGTAGTAGGTGGAGTGGTAGGTGGAGTAGGTGGAGTAGGTAGAGTAGGTATGGAGTTTTTACATTCAACACAACCCAATACTATGACGATCTCGCCAGAGCCTTATCATCAAAAGCCAAGGTCTACTTGACCGCAGCACCACAGTGTCCATTCCCAGATAAGTGGCTTAGCGCTTCGCTCAACACTGGCCTCTTCGACAGCGTTTGGATACAATTCTACAACAATCCTGTGTGCGAGTATAGCATTAGCGATCCAAACAGTTTCAAGAGCTCGTAGACGCAGTGGACGCAGTCGATTCCGGCCGGAAAGTTCTTCGTTGGCCTCCCGGCTTCGAAAGACGCCACGAACAACGTTCACATTCCGACGGAAGTTGTCAAGTCCAAGGTTTTACCGTTTGTGAAGATGTCGCCGAAGTATGGAGGAATTATGTTGTGGGATAGGTACCATGATAAGCTGAGTGGGTATAGTGATGCAGTGAAGAGCAGTGTTTGAGTTCTTCATCTACTTATGTGCTTTGTAATGAGCTAAAATGACAAAGTTGGCATTGTGATCTACGGTATATATTATGTAATAAAGCTCGCTTTTTTTTGTTATCTACATACTTGCCTCGTATTTTTTCTTGGGTAAATTATATTTTTCAACATTCAACTTTCACCTAAATTTTACTTTGATTTTTTAACTTTTAATTGTAACAATTAAGTTTTCAAAGTTCAACTTGTGTTTCAATAAATAAAACTCCTGTGGTCCTACTGTTTAAAATTTGAGCAAAAGTTAAAAGATGAGGTATCAATGTGAATTTGAATAAAAGTTGGAAGGTGAAAAGTGTAAATTTTTATATTATTTTTTTCCAGCAATGCCCCTAAAATGTTCTCACGTAGTCTTTACTGAACACTGTCCATCTAAAATTTTAATGATAAGTAACAGGAGAATCATATTAAAATACAAGTTGAAGTCTGAGGACTTAATTGTCATAATTAAAATGTGAGGGACTAAAGTGAAATTGAAGTGAAAGTTCAAGGGTAAAAAGTGTAATTTATCTTTTTTTTTTTCTTTATTGGGAAAATAACGGTAGTAGTCTTTGCAATTTATCTCTTATGTCAATTTGGCACTTAGTCTTAACTGTATTAATTTTTTTTCCCATTATATTAATTTAGTCCAATTAATAATATCCTTTTCAAAACTGCACTGAAATCAAGGGAAAAATAGTACATTCACTCTGCTTTGAGTGATTAAAGAGTTGATGTCCAATTTGAAATGATCTATTTTCTTTTGAATTGAACATTTTGCTTTAATTTATGTTCAATTTCTTGATAAATGTTATCCACGGGACTAAATTGACACAAATGAAAAATTAATAGGCAAAATTGATACAATTGAAACTATAAGGACCAAATTGAGAACAAAGTAAACTATAGTGACCATATGTTTAATTTGTCATTTTTTTCATCAAAAAAAAAAAAAATCCAATTTGTCTATTCCCTGTGTTTTTATGTTTTATTTTATCTGGGTTTTCAGCTTACAAAGCAAAGCCCTCATGGGCTACAAGAGAACACTTGAAGCAGGTTGCAAGCTCCATGTCCAATTTCCTCAGAATCGATTCTATGCGTCAAACGTACCTGTTAGCTAACTTGGCAAAGGATTTGCAAGAAAAGTCACTTCGTTAGTCTCGCTACTTGCCGGGCCAGAATAGCAGCAGTACGGAAGCCTCGTGGCATCTAGCGAGGGTTGAAGTCTGTCTATCTATTAAGAAACTATTTTTTCTTCTTCAATACAATGGCTCTCTCTGTTTATTCTCCTCGTCAGTTTCTTCTCCAAACAAAAATCCAACATAAATTGCAGGTAATTTTCTTTGTTCCTTGGAAGATTTTGATGGCAAAGCTTGTCTTTGTTTTTTTATTTTTATTTTTTATTTGGCAACATTTTTAAATAGAAAAACATATTTTTAATTGTTTTCAAAAAATCTGCTCAAATTTGTTGTTTATGTTGATTTTGAATTGGATTTTTGTTCAATCTTGCCAGGCCAGATTTGTTCAAGTTGTTTTTTGTTCACATTTATATTTTTTTTTTTGCTCACCAACTGTTCGACATTTGGTCTGTGACATGTAGAAATGAATTGTTTTAAGTATATATGGACCCCAAAGCATCTCTAGTTTGCTCACCAACTGTTTGACAGTTGATTTGTGATGCATAGGAATGATCTACTAGAGCAATTTTAATTGTGTAGTTTTGTGGATTTTTGTTAATTGTTTTTATTGATACTAATGTACTTGATAGTAATCTGCTGGAGCAATTTTCTGCTGGCAAGATTGATGCAGATGGTTCAGTAATTTTCTGCTGGCAATTTTAATCTGCTCGATAGTAATCTGTTGGAGCAATTTAATGCTCTGTTTGACAATTGGTTTGTGATGCATAGTAACCTGCTGAATTTTTGTGATGCATAGGATTTTTTTTTTAAGATGAACAAGTTTTGTACTTTTAAGTTGTTTGTGTTTTAAGATGAAAAGTTCTATTTTTGTTGAACAATGCAGCAAAATTGTGGGTGATACTATGCTATCTATGTAATGGTTTGGCTTTGTGGCCACCAAAAAAAAAAATATTATATATATGTTCAGAATCTTAGGTATAGTGGCTTTCTATATAAAGTTTTTACATGATATCATTAGTATTTGTGTAGCACATATTGGTTGTTTTACTTGGTTATGTTGACAATATTTGATTTTAACAATGCATAATATCATGTACTTGCAGATCAGGTTGCCTGTGAAACTGAAGCTAGAGTTTCATCTATTTGATTTTAACAATGCATAATATCATACACACAGAAACATACACATACAAACTGAAGAATAAAGAAACTTATTCTTTACCTTTTGTCCCTCCAAAAATCTCAACAATGCATTCATCTAGCTTCAGAATGCCAGTTAGTTTTTGTTTGTGAAATTGGACTGATAATTTTAAGAATTTCTTTCTTGAAAACTGGATTGATATTAAAGCTTGGTAAATTTCAAATTACAATAAAGACTAGCATAAATACATCAGGAAACTATGAAATTTAAAATACATGTTTCTACTACTGGCTATGTAGTTGTGACAAGTGCTCGATGAGGTCCGATTGGAGTTGAGAATGAGTTTCTCTATCTCTAATGCGATGATGGCGCCGGATGAATTCCATAAATTCAGTTGTATGCTCATGTGACATTGGTGCAAGCGGACTTTCATTTATTTGTTCATAGTCGAAGTCGTTTGCTCCATTACCATCTCGCTCATCCTCATAATCATGTTATGTAATATTATACACGCCTTCATAATGTCTTTAAGTGTTTGACGTTCCCAAGAATGTGCAGGTCCACGTACAATTGCAAATCGTGCTTGAAGCACTCAAAATGCCGTTCTACATCCTTTCTTGCTAACTCTTGGGCTGTAGCAAAATGTTTTCTCTTATTTCCTTGGGGAGATGGAATTGTTTTCACAAATGTTGACCATTGTGGATATATGCCATCGGCCAGATAGTATCCCATTGTATAGTCATTACAGTTGATTGAGTAATTGATTGGAGGAGCACGCCCTTCAGCGAGCTTGGTAAATACTGAAGATCATTCTAGTACGTTGATGTCATCATGAGAACTCGGTAATCTAATAAACGGATGCCATATCCAAAGATCATATGACGCTACAGCTTCTAAAATAATTGTTGGTTCACGAATATGACCAAAATACATACCTTTTCACATAGTCGGGCAATTTTTCCTGAAAATCTTATGTGATTCGTGATTAGATAATGATTAAAATATTCCAAAGTCAAAAATTCCAAAAACACTCAATCTAAAATCATCAAGCACTTACGAATGTGATTTTAGTTTGTTTGTTTTTTAGGAATAAATAATAAATCAACACAATTGATTTTTTACGTGGAAAAACCACAATTGAAGAACCTTCAATTGTAATAAAAAACCACGGGCGAACCGCCACTAATCAATCCACTATAGAAGGACTACAAGGTTACAAAGAAACCATACAAATTACCCACACAGCCAATTTGTCTCTGAATCTTCTGTAACTCTTTCACCACGCCTTCGCCACGGAACTGATTCTGAAGTTGGTTCCACTCCTCAACTTCACTTGTCGAATTAACGACTACGTAAAGAACAAACACCTTTTGAAACTTTACGTAAATATCTTCGGATCACACCGAAGAGAACACTCTTAAATATTAAGTATCAATCTCTTTGATGTATGAATATCGACTCATGAGTTTTAGAACTCTCTCAAGAACATCAAAGAAAACTAAACAAACTCTCAGAAGAAAACTTCAAACAGAACTCTAGAATTGTTGAATCTGATCTAGAAAAAGGTCGATTGGTTTTAGGAGAAAACCATCTACTTATAGAGAACCAAAGGAGTCCTAGATCTGAAAGAAATTCAACTCCTGAAGCCAATCTGCGAATTTGTCATCCGCGATCTCCGCTCGAGCGCTCCACTCTCCGCTCGAGCGGACAAGCCAAAAACTGTGTGTTACTAAACTGATGTACGCTCGAGCGCTTCCTATTCCGCTCGAGCGTAAGATTACATTCTTCAGTACTTCTGCAACCCTGTCGAGATACTGAGTGTCACCATTCTCCGCTCGAGCGCACATGGCCCCGCTCGAGCGGACAGTACAAAAATACAAAATTTACAATTTGATGAAGCACAAAGTTTTGTCTCCGGTTTTGACAATAAAAGGACCTAACAATCTCCCCCTTTGTCAATTCCCGGACAAAACTTATCTAAACATTATTCCTCAAAACACACGCACTAGACAGGACAAAAACCAAGAAACAAAAAACAAATAACCTCTCAAAATACACACAACTAGATCATCAACACCCAATTCAAAGAACACACATCTTCAACTCTGTACCTGTGAACTAACCTTCAACATACAAAACAAAACTGTGGAAAAACATAAAATGAACATAGATAAAACATCATATCCATATATCAACATAATATCCACAATCTTTAGACTACCAAGTATCACAAAGTAATATGGACCAGAATAACAAAAATGAGAAAATATACCAACATGTCCAATAGGAAACCAACAAACATCCAAGGAACATCTGTCCAAAAGCTACTATCTGTCCAAAAGCCAAAAGCTACTATCTGTGCAAAGCCAAAAGCTACTATCTGTGCAATCTCCAACTGTGCTACTATCTGTGCAAAGCCAAAAGCTACTATCTGTGCAATCTCCAACTGTGCTACTATCTGTGCAATCTCCAACTGTGCAAAAACTCCAAATATCCAAAAGCAAGAACTGTCCAAGATGCAAGGAACTGGGGGCTGTGCAAAGCAATGCAAAAACTTCTCCCCCTTTTTGTCAGGGAATCAGAAATCACGCATCAGGTGGAGGTGGAGTCTGCTGGGACTGAAGTAGATGAACAAGCTGATCAAGAGTCTGCTCCACGTGGCCAAAAATCTGAAGGAGGAACAGGAGCTTCATCATCAGCACCAGAAGCAGCAGCATCATATTCAGCCTCCTCGGCAAGCCCAGCAGCTAACCCTGCAGATGGACCAACCCTCGAGGACTCCCCCTTAATATGTGCCCGACTCTGTGACACAGTTTTCTTAGTGAAAGGACGAGAAGGGGTAGCAAACTCATCATCCTCTAGAACAGACACCCCAAGGGAGGACAAAAGACGGTTAATCAAGCAACCATAGGGCAGACCTAGCTGCTTATGCCCAGACACACCAATCATCTTTCGAATGATAAGGGAAGCAAGATCAATGGATCGGTGTCGAGCAATGCAGGATAAAATAAAACCTTGGTCCTGTTTGACCTCAGAAGAATGAGTAGTCACAAGTATGTTGGCACAGACGATCAAATTAAGCAGTCTGAACTCCGGAAGAAGTTCAAACTGTTTAATGAGGCCGCCTTTAGGCCAGTGGCGAGCAACACCACATAATTCTCGGGCCACATCATCGAAATTGCAAGTAGGGCGATCAGGCACTGGGAAAGGGTAGAATTCGGGAGAGCCCTGCTCAATGTGAAGAAGAGAGCGAATCAATGCAGGGGTGACAGAGATTGGCTTTGACCGAACCCAAGTAGTAAAGGAAGGCTCATACTCTAGAATG
Organism: Camellia oleifera; assembly: GCA_022316695.1. Lineage (NCBI taxonomy): Eukaryota > Viridiplantae > Streptophyta > Magnoliopsida > Ericales > Theaceae > Camellia > Camellia oleifera. The sequence goes on along the minus strand of CM039310.1, from coordinate 51,857,156 downwards.
CCCTCCATATTGCAGTAAAACTCACGAACCCAGTCAAGGTTCTGACGCCCCGAAAAGGACAACACAAGATCACCACCGAGAGGATCAAATAAAGGACGGATACGAATGGACTCAAATGTATCGGCCTGGACATTACGTTCGAGATGAACTGTTCGGGACTCAAAAGATTTATAAAAAGACTTGGAGTGTTTAAGAGATTGAAACCGAACAGAGTTAAAGGTAGGTCGAGACACAGCAGCCTTACGGCGCTTAGGTGCAGAAGTAGAAGTAGACATAACTGAGGGAGACAACCAACAAACCCAAATCAAACCAACAAACCCAAATCAAATCAAACCAAAACCAACAAAGGATTAGTAACAAGAGCACAATAATAACTGAAATAATAACAAGAGAACCAATGCTAAACATGAATTAAAAAAATGATAACCAGTGAAACATAAACTCCACAAACCCAATGTAAGAAAAAAATGACAAGAAACAGGGCAATCACATTCCACAAACTCAATGTATGAAACAAAATTACATGAAACAAGACAATCATAAAGAATGAATGACATGTACATGAGAAAAAAAAAACTGAACCAGTTATGAAACAGGGCAATCGTGAGCATCACAATGACAGACAATCTCAAAAACACACAAACCCTAAGACAAATGACTCACACATACATAAAAACCATGTTGAAAATCATGAGATCAGAGAGAGACCCAAAAATCGAACACAAACAGCCGAAAAACAAAAACAAACCAACACCCATAAGCCAAAATTAGGAGAAAGAAGGGAAATAAGAGAGGTGAACACTTACCCAAAAGCAAATCGGCAAGAAGTATGAGAAATCAACCCAAAACCGACCACAATCCCAAGCCACACGAAGAACCCTAGAGAAGGAGAATGAAAAGAGGGAAAAAATGGAGTGGAAGAGTCGAGCGAGGGAATATGTATGAAAAAGGTCCGCTCGAGCGTACATAGTCACGCTCGAGCGTAGAGCAAGACAAACTGACTCCTGCTCGAGCGCGAAGAAGACCGCTCGAGCTCAAAAAACCATCCCTCAGAACTGTCAAACTGCTGCAAGAGAGAAAACTACGCTCGAGCGTAGAACAGTCCGCTCGAGCGGGAAAACATATATATTTTTTTTTTAAAAAATAAAAAAACACCTAGGATATTTTTGTAAAAAGCAAGGTGACCGGGTGACAGACTATTCCAAGAACAAGAGTATCCATCAATTCTGAGTCCTGAAAATTTGAGAAAAAAAAATGAAACAACAGCTCATAAATAAAACAGATAATATTAAACCAAAGCCACACGCATCATGAGAATGCATAACTCAAAAACACACATGAGAGCTCATATAAAAAGTGTGTGTGTGTGCAATCCTTGAGATCCATAGAGCTAGAGTTAATCCTGATAGTGATCTGATGGCTGGACCTCCAACAAGAGTAACTGACAGTCACAGAGAAAAGTCAAACCACTGGGAATCACGGGGTATTTGTTGAGTAAATGCGGAAGCTCCCCCTCAGACAATGATCCCCCCTTTTTTTTTATATATATATATATATTTTTTCAACTTTTCTTTCTTGTGGGCACTCACTGGTGGCATACACGCTCAAGAGTATGGAGTCCAAACCAGAGAAGAATGAAATTATAATGATGGCCTGGTTGGTGCCTCTGAGGTAGCCTTTTCCTAATGCCCGAAAATCATGTACTGAGGGAGAAACCATGGAAGTGAAGTAAGATGGTAGATGGTTAAGAGACTTAACATCACCCATGATATACCAGTATAGGTCAATTCCTCTGAAACAGTACAAGAAACACTGTCAGTGGTCCATAGAGAACTTTGATCACTTGTGCGGAAACCCCTGCAACAGTTTATCTCAAGGATGTGTACAGAATGAGATCATGAAGTAAATGAGTATGTGCATTCAGAATGAGTTATGAACAAAGATAAAACAAATCTTGTATGCAACATGAGCAGTGTTCATATAAAATTTGATGTAAAGATATCAGAACTCAATCATAGATTATCCCATCCAAGAACAGTATGCCAACCACTCACACTCACTTCACAGGAAACAACCTAGTTACTGAGACATTACACCCAAGGTCTTTCTAAGATACTCAAATCGAAGAAGATCAAGGGGTTTTGTAAAAATATCAGCTTTTTGATGCTCAGTAGAAACATGTTCCAAAACAACAAGGCCTTCATCCACTAACTCTCGAATAAAATGATGACGGATGTCAATGTGTTTGGTGCGAGAGTGTTGGACAGGATTTTTTGAAATGTTTATGGCACTTGTGTTATCACAAAAAAGAGTGAGAGTGTTCTGTTCAATTCCATAATCATGAAGCATTTGCTTCATCCACAACATTTGGGCACAACAACTCCCTGCAGCAATGTATTCAGCCTTAGCAGTAGACAGAGAGATAGCATTTTGCTTTTTACTATGCCAAGAAACCAGATTATTCCCAAGGTAAAAACAACCCCCCGAAGTACTTTTCCTATCATCAGCACACCCTGCCCAGTCGGCATCAGAAAAACCAGTAATTTCAGCTGTAGTATCAGTGGAAAACCAAACCCCAAACCCCAAGGTTCCATTAACATACTTGATGATGCGTTTTACCGTAAGAAGGTGAGACTCTTTAGGATTGGCTTGGTAACGGGCACAGACGCCAACACTGAAGGAAATATCAGGACGACTGGCTGTGAGATACAAAAGACTCCCTATCATACTCCTATAAAGGGTAGGATCAACATCAATACCAGAGGAATCTTTGGAAAGGTGAAGAGTGGTGCTCATGGGAGTGCGGGCATGTTTGGCAGACTCAAGACCAAACTTTGACACAAGATTTTTAGCATACTTAGACTGAGAAACAAATATACCCGAAGGAGACTGTTTAATTTGGAGACCCAAAAAATAAGACAACTCTCCCATCATGCTCATCTCAAACTCATGTGTCATGCAATCCGAAAAATATTTCACAAGATGATCAGCAGTGGAACCAAACACAATATCATCAACATATATCTGAGCAACAAGAATATGAGACTTAGTATGTTTCACAAATAATGTTTTATCCACACTACCCCTTTGAAAATCATTATCAAGAAGAAAGGTAGTAAGCCTATCATACCAAGCCCGAGGGGCTTGTTTCAATCCATACAAAGCCTTGTCTAACTTGTAGACATGATTAGGACATTTAGGGTCCTCAAACCCTTTTGGTTGCTCAACATATGCCTCTTCTTTTAAGTACCCATTCAGAAAAGCACTTTTCACATCCATTTGAAACAATTTAAAGCCAAGAAAACATGCAACACCAAGTAATATGCGAATGGATTCGAGACGTGCAACTGGGGCAAACGTCTCATCATAGTCAATACCCTCTACTTGTGTGTAGCCTTGAGCAACCAACCTAGCTTTATTTCTCACAACAGTACCATTCTCATCAGATTTATTTTTAAAGATCCACTTGGTACCTATCACATTCATGTCTCTAGGTCTGGGAACAAGAGTCCAAACTTTGTTACGTTCAAATTGACCTAATTCTTCATGCATAGCATTAACCCAACTATCATCTAGTAAGGCCTCTTTAACATTCTTAGGTTCAATCAGAGAAACATAACACATATGTGATACCTCATCCCGAATCTGTCTTCGGGTTTTCATTCGATCTGAAACACTCCCAATTACCTGTTGAACGGGATGATTCAGTTTCACCCTTGCTGATGGTTTAAGTTCAGGACTTTGGGTGACTGGAGGAACAGGAGTGCTGTTCTTTTGAGCACTCTTTGGACTTGAACTTACCTGTGAGGATGGTGCTGTAACAATTTCTTGTGATTGAGCCGCAGCATCTCCTTGATTTTGTGGTTCAGTATCCAAGATTGGAAGCTCACCATTGTCATCCTCATTTGTTGCTGAAGTAGGTGAACCTGTGTCATCTATAACCACATTGATAGATTCCATTAATGATGAAGTTCGCAGGTTATAGACTCGAAAAGCCCTACTATTGGTTGAATACCCTAGAAAAATACCTTCATCACTTCGGGAGTCAAATTTGCCCAAGGGCTCTCTATCTTTGAAGATGTAACACTTACTCCCAAAAGTTTTGAAGTATTTTACATTAGGTTTCATACCCTTCCACAATTCATAAGGAGTTTGTAAAGTGCCGGGCCTTAAATACACACGATTTATGACATAAACAGCAGTATTTAAGGCTTCGGCCCAAAACTTTGGAGGAAGACTCTTACTAAGGAGCATGACCCTAGCCATTTCTTGAACAACTCTGTTCTTCCTCTCAACCACTCCATTTTGTTGTGGAGTAATAGGTGCAGAAAACTCATGCTTAATTCCATGCATATCACAAAAATCCGAAAACAAACTATTTTCAAATTCACGACCATGATCAGTTCGGATTCTTATGATACGCCCAATGGGAACACCTTGTTCATTTTGGATTTTAAGGACTAAAGCCTGGAAAGCATCAAACGTATCAGATTTTTCCCTTAAAAAATTTACCCATGAGAATCGAGTAAAATCATCAACAGTTAAAAAAATGTATCTTTTACCTCCAATGCTTTCAGTGCGAGTAGGACCCATTAAATCCATGTGAACTAATTCAAGAGGACGTTTGGTTGTTAAGCTGTTCACCTTTTTATGCGGAGCACGGGTTTGCTTGCCAAGCTGACATGGTCCACACACGTGGCTCAAATTTTTACCTAGTTTAGGTACTCCTCTCACAAGTTCTTTGTTGGCTATCTTAGTTAGGTCTTTGAAATTCATGTGACCTAATCTTTGATGCCACAGATCAATGTTACTTATGATGGCAGAATGGCAAGTGAGATCATTAGTAGTAAGAATCCCATAGCAGTTATCAGATGTGCGAACCCCATGTAAAACAGTATTTCCCTTTTTATCCAAAATTTCACATTTATCTTTTGAAAACAATACTTCATGATGGGAATCACACATTTGACTAATGCTCAAAAGATTAGCTTTAAGACCATAAACAAGTAAGGCATTATCTAGCTTGGGAAGACCAGCAACACTTATAGAGCCCTTACCAATGACTCTAGAAGTGCCGCCATCTCCAAAAGTAACAATTCCTCCTTCATATTTTTCAAGGGAGGTGAAGTAGGATTTGTTACCGGACATATGACGAGAGCACCCACTATCAAGATACCACATGTGTGAGTCACGTGCTTTTAGAGCAGTGTGAGCAACAAAACAAGTCAAATCATCTTTTCTAACCCAAATCTTTTTAGTCTTGGTGTTTCGCCTAGACATGTAAGGTTGTCTCCTGACCCAAAAAGTGTTAGAATTTCTACCCTTTTGAGACACCTTACCAAACAATTCGAAACAGTAAGGACGAATGTGGCCATACCTGCCACAGTGATGACAAATAAAAACAGGTTTTACCTCCTTTTTGTTGATCTTACCAGCTTTTGCTTGATGAAGAGAAGGATCAACCTGGTCTATCTTCAATTTGCCCTTTGCTTGAGTCTTCAAGTTATGTGAAGTAGAGGCCTGTTCCTTGTGAGCTGTCGTACCATAGCCTAGCCCTCTTTTGTCAGAACCCATTTGTTGAGACCCAAGTATGTCTTCTAGTGATCTGGAACCTTTGTTCCACATGGCAATTGTTGCTCTAGCGATACGGAGTTCTTCATCTTTCTGTCTGACTTTCTCTTCCAATGCAGTTTGTGACAACTCAAGACTTTCAAGCTTTTCTTCATATGTGGAATACACCCTCAGAAGTTCATTCCTTTCAGTTTCACAGGACAGAAGTTTTCCACATAAGTCTTGCCTGTCACTTGAGATCTTGATGACATTCTGCTTTGCTGTCAAGAGTTCTCCTTTGAGCCGGACATTCTCACTCTCGCATGTTTTGAGCTTGAGAGAGAGTTTGTCGTTGGTTTTAGACAAATTCAGAGATTCCTCGTACAGCTTCTCATAAGCTTGTTGTAGTTCTTCACCATTGATCTCATCAATGTCTTCAGATAGTTCATCATTCTCTCTTTGCTCCTCATTCTTCTTAACCTCATCCAATCTGGCAACCAAGGCAGACAAGTCGTTGGATGGAGGTGGAGGTAAATCTCCTCTTTCATGGAATTGGCTCAGAATTTCCTATGCATCTTTAGCCTTTGTGCAGTGAGCGACCCGTTGCTGTTCTTCATTAGAAATTGCTCCACGAATAATGATTAGGGCTCTCTGATTGCCCGGATTATCTGCACTTTCTGTATCTTCTTCAATGGTTTGCCAACCTTCTGGTTCAAAGGCTCTCAGAAAAGCCCTCATTCTGATTTTCCAATACAGGTAGTTGGTCCCATCAAAGGTGGGAGCATGATGCAAGTTCTGACCACGGGCTGATCCCGAAGGCTTTGGAAGAGGTTGAGAAACCGTGGCCCAAAATGCCATGAAAGCACTATCCCCATCTTCACCAGATTCAGGTTCTTCGGGTTCTTGCTCTGACCCGCTTTCATCATCCCAAGTTACAGTGTAGACTTTCTTCCGATTCTTTTTCGTAGGGCATTCAAGGGATATGTGGCCAAACCCTTGACATTCAAAGCACTTGACCCCTGGCCCCCTAACAACCTTCTTTTCAGTAGTTTGAGCTAATTTTGGTGGAAAAGTTTTGGGTTTGTCATTACTCTTCTCTTTTGAAATAGGGGCTCTGAAATTAGGCTTCTTTTTTAGAAATTTTTTAAACTGTTTTGTAAGCATAGCCGTCATCTCAGACTCTAAATCAAATTCAGTCTCCGGAGGTTTTGCAGTCTCATGAGTACTTGTGAAAGCCATACTTTCTTTTTGCTTTTTCTTAGAAATTTGGTGTGCTTCATAAGTCTGCAAATTTCCAACCAATTGATCGAGCTTGAGGGTATCAACATTCTGAGCCTCCTCAATGGCTGTCACCTTTGATTGGAACTTCTCGGGAAGGGACCTCAAAATTTTTCCCACAACTTTAGCTTCCGGGATTTTTTCACCGAGAGTGAAACAGGAATTCACGATATCACTGAGTTTAGCATAGAAATCATCAAACGTCTCATCATCGCGCATAAAAAGGGTTTCAAAAGCAGATGCGAGACGTTGAAGTTTTGACCTTTTGACAGAGGTAGTTCCTTCGTGAATTGTTTCAAGAATATCCCACGCCTCTTTTGCTATTTCACACGTGCAAATTCGACGGAATTCTTCAGGTGTGACAGAGCAGAAGAGGGAGTTGAGAGCCTTGCTGTTCCAACTCGAGTTCTGATAATCAGTTGTGTCCCATTTATCTAGAGGTTTAGGAATATCAATGCCATCTATAGTGATAGTAGGTTCACTCCACCCAAAGACAACACAGTGCCAAACTTTCTCATCGATAGATTTTAAAAATGCTCTCATGCGAGCTTTCCAATAAGAATAGTTTGTACCGTCTAGTAAATGGGGTCTATGAGTCGAGTTACCTTCACGAATAGAATCCATAAAACTAGTCACACAAAATCACACTCCTATAGTTTTGAAAAAACAAAGAGTGACCCGCTCTGATACCAATTGAAAATCTTATGTGATTTGTGATTAGATAAGGATTAAAATATTCCAAAGTCAAAAATTCCAAAAACACTCAATCTAAAATCATCAAGCACTTACGAATGTGATTTTAGTTTGTTTGTTTTTTAGGAATAAATAATAAATCAACACAATTGATTTTTTACGTGGAAAAACCACAATTGAAGAACCTTCAATTGTAATAAAAAACCACGGGCGAACCGCCACTAATCAATCCACTATAGAAGGACTACAAGGTTACAAAGAAACCATACAAATTACCCACACAGCCAATTTGTCTCTGAATCTTCTGTAACTCTTTCACCACGCCTTCGCCACGGAACTGATTCTGAAGTTGGTTCCACTCCTCAACTTCACTTGTCGAATTAACGACTACGTAAAGAACAAACACCTTTTGAAACTTTACGTAAAGATCTTCGGATCACACCGAAGAGAACACTCTTGAATATTAAGTATCAATCTCTTTGATGTATGAATATCGACTCATGAGTTTTAGAACTCTCTCAAGAACATCAAAGAAAACTAAACAAACTCTCAGAAGAAAACTTCAAACAGAACTCTAGAATTGTTGAATCTGATCTAGAAAAAGGTCGATTGGTTTTAGGAGAAAACCATCTACTTATAGAGAACCAAAGGAGTCCTAGATCTGAAAGAAATTCAACTCCTGAAGCCAATCTGCGAATTTGTCATCCGCGATCTCCGCTCGAGCGCTCCACTCTCCGCTCGAGCGGACAAGCCAAAAACTGTGTGTTACTAAACTGATGTACGCTCGAGCGCTTCCTATTCCGCTCGAGCGTAAGATTACATCCTTCAGTACTTCTGCAACCCTGTCGAGATACTGAGTGTCACCATTCTCCGCTCGAGCGCACATGGCCCCGCTCGAGCGGACAGTACAAAAATACAAAATTTACAATTTGATGAAGCACAAAGTTTTGTCTCCGGTTTTGACAATAAAAGGACCTAACATTTCCACTTCTAATGCATACAGTCAATGCTCCCTAACATCCCAAGAAATCCACGGCTTTTTTCAATTGAGAGCAATCTGGCAATATCATTGTTGTTTGGTGACCTCAAGTATTTATGAGAAAAAATTGCAACCACCGCTTTGACAAATTTTTGTAGACTTTTCATTGTAGTACTTTCTCCAATCCTTACATAGTCATCTATAAAATCAGCCGCTACTCCATGAGTGAGAATTCTAAGTGCAGTGGTCATCTTCTAATGAGAAGACAAACTGAGCATTCCAGCACTATTTCTTTTCTGAACAAAATATGTTTCACGAGTTTCTAGAGCAGATTGAATACAAAGAAAAAGAGAACAATTCATCCGAAACCTTCTTCGAAATACATTGGAAGAATATATAGGTGTTTCAGCAAAACAGTCAAGAAAAAGCCTTTCGTGGCCTTGCAAAATATTACACCTAATGAATGCACGACCTTGAACAGAACCACGACGTAATCTTGATCCTCTCTCGGTATCTTGTTGTTCTTCTTCCATACCAACCATTGTGATTATCTTCAACTCATCATCAGAGTCAGATTCATTGAGAATCAAATTGCATACAGAATTGCGAGCCATAGAGAAAAAATAATAAATGAATGACAAAAAAATTTGAATTGAGGTGGATGAAAATTAGAGAGACAATTGTCTTATTTATATTAAAAGAATATGACCGTTGGAAAAGTGACCGTTGGAATAGTGACTTTTTCAAAAATATCTGAAAAAGTTACTTTTTGAAAAATATGATCATTAAAAAATTATGCCCGTTGGAATTTATTTATTTATTTATTTTTTTACCTTAGCATCTCCAAAAAAATTATGAATGATCATTAAATAAAAAATAAATAAAAATAAAATTAAAGCTTGATATTAAAAAATAGAATAATGCTTAAGACCATTCATTCTTGACCTCTAATCGCACCTCTCATAATATGTCTGATAAGTGTCAAATTCTGATTTGACAAACATTCTATCATGTGAGATCTAACCTCGCCACATCATGAGAGGTCATTTAGAGATGATAATTTAGGGAGATATAGCATTATTGTAATATTAATCATTAAAAAATATGTTCGTTACAAAAAAAACCACAATTAAAAAAAAAGTGTAAACAAAGAATAAATAAATAGAGTAAAAAAAGAATAGAGAGTCTATTGGAGGGAATATTTAAAAAAGTAGCTAGTCAAAATAGAAAAGTAACTTTTTAGTCAAAATTGAGCTAAAGATTTGACTAAGCTGATGTAGATGCTCTAAAAGAGAGATTCTTTTGGAAAAATTACAAAAATAACATTAGGGTTTTGCCCTCTTACATTATAGTGCTTGATTGAAATTGAATCTAGATTGGTCCCCTAGTATCATTTCTCAAAGGGATTTTTCATGTAAAAAATTGTTAATCTCGGTCGGCTGGCAATGGTTGGAGGTGGTGGATAGCGATAGTGACTGGCGGTGGGTGATGAAGGTAAGATATAGTGAAAACAAAAATGATATATCCAAACAAGTTTTCATTTTTAATTTTTAAAAAAAAATAAAAATGAAAACAAAAAACAAAATGGTTAACAACAGATCTTTAAAAAGAAACCAAAACGGGAATTTTCAATTGGAGAAAAAGAAAAAGAAATTAGGAGATAAGCATGTAGATAGAAGAGATTACATCATACATCACCTAGATGACAATGCCATTGATCGTATAGTCTTTGTATTTCCATCATTACAAAGCATATAAATATATGAAGGGTTTGTTTGGTATAGTTTCTTGTAAGTAGAAAACAAATAGTTTGATCAAAAAAAAAAAAAAAAAAAAAAAGAAAACAAATAGAAGTTAAAAATACTTATTATTCTACTTCTTAATAATCAACTTTTTAAACACAGATTTAAAAAAATAAAAATAAATTATAAGCAACCTTATAAAATGCACCAAACAAGGGCGAAGAACTTAAACACTGCCCTTCACTGCATCACTCTACCTTCTCAGCTTATCATGGTACCTATCCCATAGCATAATGCCTCCATACTTCCGAGACATCCTCACAAATGGAAAAACCTCTGACTAAAATGGCATCACCTAGTGGGCGTGTCTCTAATTGGCCTCCTAGAAAGTTGTTCCACAAGTAGTTTGCAACTTCCCTACAAGAGAAATAAAAAAGTGAGAATTTTCTCATCATAAATGTTATGCATGATCAAAATGAAATAAAAATGTTAGATACGAGTTTGAGAAAGTTTATTGATTGGTTTAGGTGTAATTTTTTGGGCAAATTACATAGATCTCCCCTCTGCCAAGCACACCAACCTAATCTCAAAACCATCCGTCGCTAAACCCACCCAATTTCAAAAACCAACTTAATATCGAACATACAAAAATGAAAAATTATAATGGTTATACGTCCTTCGAAGAAGAAAGTTGTTGCAAATCGAAGTGTGGAGGCTAGTGGAGAAGAGATCCGGCGCCCGCCGGGGGGGGGGGGGGGGGGGGGGGGGTGTGCATAGAGGATGGAAGATGATGAAAGAAAGGAAAGTGAAGGGGGAGTGAAGATTCAAGTGTTGTGAGATAACATTTTAGTGAATGATGTGATGAGTTGTAATTAGGAGAAAATATATATATATATATATTTTAGTTCGATTATTTTTGTGGGGATGGGGATCAAAGTGGATATTTATTTTTAATGATCAAAGAGAGAAAAGATCCTTACTTTAGGGGGGTAAATTTATAATTTATTCTATTTCCGTTACAAAAGTATAAGGATCGCTACTATTTGTACCGAAGTGGGAATAATTTGATAATTTAGAGACTAAAGTGAGCATCTCCCAAAAAATTGACTATTTTCAACATATATATTTTATTTTTGTGCATACACCAAATACTTAACAACTCTCACAAGTATATATATATAAAACAAAAATAAAACACTCTTGATAAGTTGCACCAAATGAGACTTATATGTATGTCGAATCATGATTTTAAATAACGGAATCAATAGTAATAATAAGATCATATATTTTTTAATATCAAATAATATTAATCAATATATTAATGAATATCAATATCGAAAGTTCAAAATCTTAATACATATCAACCGATTTTTAAACTTGATCTTGATAAAGACAAATAACTTAGATTAGCTAATTGAGAAATTGAGAGTTTGATGTTTGTAATGCTTGTCAGGCATTGTCAGAGGAGGAAATGAAGTAGTTAGGAGAATCGCCGCCAATGGAGAGCATCACCTTGATGCCACCACTACTATTATAATAATGTATAAAGATCACACTAAGAGAAATTAAAACATCTCACTTTTTATAGAAGTGTGATAAAAAAAAAAATGAGAATAATTTTTTTAATTTGTGCAACCATTCTTGCAACGGCTGGCTAGGTTTAGTGCCGAAGTCCAGCCGCCACCAAATGTGGATAGAAAGGCTATGTTCACAATTTCATAGTTGGCTGTAGCACAAGCATCGGCCAAGCTGCCTTCATTTTGGTTCTGGCCCCAATAGACCGAGAATGTTGGTAAGAGAAATGAGCACAAGAAGGCAGAATAGGATTTTGGTGGCCATCGTGCTTGGTTTTGCTTTGCATTTCATGACAATTTATGGCCATATTTATAAGCATTTGAAGGGGGCGGTTGAGTTCTGTTTGTCTGTGGCAAGGTTCTGAAAAGCGGTTGCAGTCGCCGTAATGGTAGCGGTGACGCAATTGCTGTTGCGGGGTGTAAAGGCCGTAGTGTAACGGTTGCAGTAACCGAAATCGTGAATTTTTTTATTTTTCGCACAATTTGAAAAAAACTTTCTGATACGCATATTTTTTTTTCCATGATCATATTTATTGGGTTAAAAATAAATATTGATTAATTTTTGTAAATTTTTAAGTGTGATCCAATACATTTCATATTTTTAAATCACTATAAACTGAGTTTTTTACACTTTATTTTAATAATTAATGACTTTATATTTTATAAAAAATTAATCACTAACTATTATATATAAGATAAATAATGACAAAAGTAAGAGAATAAATAAGAGCCTAAATATATATATATATATATATACATATTTTAACTAAGCAAAATAGATAATGACCACACTTATTATTATTATTATTATTATTATTATTATTATTATTATTATTATTGTTTTCAAACAATATATAGATAGACACGCACAAACAAAATGGTTTAGTGATAGCAGCTGAATAGAATAGCATAGGGCCTATAATTTCAACAAATCAATAACATGTTCTTCATCTTCCCTCTTCTCTCTCTCTTCTATTTCTTCCAAAATCGTTATGTAACGGCGTTATATAACGGGTTGTGGCCGTTTTTTAAAACCTTGGTCTGTGATGATTTTCTTATAATGATTTCAGCAATGCTAGTTATCATGAAAAATCTTTTATGAAAATAATCATGAAAGTTTTGTGACTTTTAGATTACACTTAGAATAAATCACCACACATTAATCAAGATAATCTAAGGATCATAAATTTTTCATGATTATTTTCATGAAAATTTTTTCATGATCCCTAACTTTTCTCTAATGCTTTTGTTGTGCTTTTTATCACTGTAAGATACATTGGCAATGGTTCAAGTGACATTAAAACTATACACCATTAAACAACGTAGTTTTGCTTTAATATTAAACATAAGCCTTTGGATTACTACAACCAAAACATTATAGTGAGATCCGTTACAGAAAATCCTATTTTGAGATGACTATGCTTTAACCCATTCCATACGTTTGTGACAAAAATTTGAGGGCATACTACACCTGTTAATCTTGTAAGGACCCGCATTTCATGTCTTGTCATGCTTGCATACAGTTATATGATTTGCCATGTTAAGATTTGCTATCATGAATTGTGCCTTGTTTTGTACGTATTTGATTTGCTTAAGTGTATATGTATGCCTTGTTCCTCCCCTTGTATTGTCAAGCCTTGTTATGCTAAGCCTAGATCATTTCCAAGCCGAGGTCATCTTCAGTCCAGAACCATCTTGGAACCACTTTGTTGACCTCCACCTTTGTCCGGACATATTGGCCGAGATGATTATCATCTGGGCCGAGGTGTGTATCGCCGAGGCCGAGGTGTGTATTATCTAGGCCGAGATGTTATCTTGAACCCAAGTGATCTTGTCTTGGAGTGGTATGACCTAGACCGAGGTGTGGCACATCTAGGCCAAGGTGTGGCACAGCTCAGTCAAGTGTTGTTCCTCCTAGCCGAGATCATTGTCCCTTGACTTGCCGATGTCTTGCCCTTTGCCGAAGTCATTCCTTGCCGGAGTGTTTTGCTGGGTAGCTTGTTGAGTACGCTTTGTCAGAGTCAAGTCTTGTCAATCTGTCACCTTTTTGAGGAGAACCAACCCGCCGTTGCCACGTGTCCGAGCAGAGGTTTAAGTCAGCCGATAGAGAGAGAAACCTATCATTTGTTGTGTTTTGTTCTAAGGAAGAAGAGAGAGAAGCTCTAGAAGAGGGAGAAGGAGTTCTAGAAAGGGAGTAGAGATTCAAGCTTGATTACTAGAGATCAAACCGTTAGATTCGTGTTCTAAGGTTAGATTCTTGACTTGCTCATGTAGCTCTTCATGTTTATGATATCGCATTTCACGATTGAATATGATTTGTAAGCCATGCATCGTTTTGAAGTTCGGTTTTAGAGAGAGAAAATGATATTCAAGTGTTCTTCAAGAAAAGTCATGTTTTGATCCGAAAACTCAAGTCAAGATATATGTTTTTGTGTTTGTTTTCACATGATCTTCAAGTATGGGTGCCCAGGTCAATGTTTTCGAACTCATGGCATGAAAACCCAGATTTTTGTATAAGCCAAGTATGATTTTGGCATTCATCATATTCATGTTCATCATGTTCATGTTCTTCATGTTCTTCACGGGTGGAAACCCAGATTTCCAGACTACACTTCCCGAAGTGTAGTCGCCGAGATCATTCTTACCGAGACCTTACACTTAGGCCAAGCATCGTATCTCACCTTGGCCTACCTTGCATGATCACTTGCACTTGTCTTGTTTGGACCTCGGCATGCAGCCGCACGCCGAAGCCGTGGTAGCCACACCTCGGCCAGGAGACGTGGGACCTCGGCATAGACCTGGTTGGTGCCCAGCATGTCCTCCCGACATGTAAAACAGTGTTCTGACTTCCAGCATGTTTTCCGAGATCATTTGCATGTATGTGAGACTTGTTTTGAGATGTGTTTTCAGTGGACCTTGCTATGTGTTTGTAGGACTTGGACCTTGCCTTGATCCCGACGTCCCAAGAACTAAGTGAGTGGTACCTTTAATAAAGTTATGTTCTAATGTTTTGATAAGCTTTACTTTGCTTGTCTTGAAAAGTGTTTGATCAAGCATGAATGATTATCCCTATTTTGGTATATCAAGTGTAAGATTTATGTATCTAGTATAAGCTCTGTTTTGATGATGTTTTAGACAAGTTCGTACGTGCCAGGGGACTTTAAGCATCAGTGGCACAAGTCCGTACGTGCCAGGGGACTTTAAGCATCAGTGGCACAAGTCCGTACGTGCCAGGGGACTTTAAGCATCAGTGGCACAAGTCCGTGCGTGCTAGGGGACTTAAAACGTTAGTAGCACATATGTTTTGTAAGGCCAAGATTGATGAATACGGTTCATCCTATGTTTTGATAAGTAAGCAAGTTTTGAAAGCTCAAGTACACGTTTTGATACAAGTTATGCCAAGAATGTTTTGTACAAGTTTTGCTAAGTATATGTTTTGACGCAAGCCATGTTATCTATATAAATGTTTGGAATAAGCTATGCTATAAGTGCAAGTCTTGAACAAGCTATGTTATGTGTATTGCTTTAACAGGAACCTCGGGAATCATTCATTTAACCCCTTTATTACTTGTACCATTCACTGAGTTTCCAGACTCACCCTCTCTATATATATGTAGGTTCCAAGCTAGAAGTCGGCTTCGCCGAGGTGTGTTTTGTGCCCGATGTTTTGCATGCATGTTAGGTCTGCATCAAGGATGTCGGCAATTATGAAGATTATGCTTTAAACCTTGTACTTTGTATATTCTATTCATGTCGGCATTTTGTGTTTAAGTCGGCAACCTTGTATTTACGTCGGCAGTTCTGAAGATGATGATTCTTGACTTGTATGCATTACTTTTATTTATGTCGGCTTGAGAAGCCCTTTTGATGAGATGTAATGTATATTTTATAAGTTGTAAAGTTATGTAAGGATGTATGCCATTTC
Organism: Camellia oleifera; assembly: GCA_022316695.1. Classification (NCBI taxonomy): domain Eukaryota; kingdom Viridiplantae; phylum Streptophyta; class Magnoliopsida; order Ericales; family Theaceae; genus Camellia; species Camellia oleifera. Next base: position 51,841,415 of record CM039310.1, on the reverse strand, counting down.
ATTTGACTTATGCACAGCTCTTATGGACCACTTGTATTTTAAGTTATTGCTTCCGCTCTTGTTAGCCCCATATGTATACTCTGAGTGTGTGTGATTTTTGATAAGTTGGCCTTCGGTAATCTCGGATTACTGGCCATCACGGCACCATTCTACTAGGGGCAGTTTGGGGTCGTGACAAATCTTGTAGATTATCTCTTGTTTCAGTTTGATTATTGGCATTCTAGTTGCATCAATTTTACCTTTGAGTTTTTCACGTTATTTCAATTTAGTCCAATTGGTTGTTGCCTTTTTAAAAATTAGACTGTAATCAAGGTACAAAATAGTTCATTCACTCTCTTCCAACTAATTGATGGGATGGCGTTCAATTTGAAATGGTTGATTTTCTTTTGAATAGACCAATTTGTCCTAGATTTCTGTCCAAATTTTTAATAAACATTATCTATTGAATTAAATTGACACAATATGAAAAATTACAAGGGAAAAATTAATACATTTAAAATTATACAACCAAATTGACATAAAAAATAAATTTCAAAGATCACGTAAGTTACCTAAAATTTAAAATTCTATCGAATGTGATTATAGTGGTTTCACTGGTTTGTTATTAAGGCTTAAGGTTCAAATTTCCCGAGAAAATTTTTAATCACTCAATTGCTTCTGAAACATGGGTTCATCTTTTGACGGAGATGCCAACTAAAACTATTTTTCGTAGTTCTAAATAAACGTGAGGGAACAATACTAGTTCGAATCCTTTGGAGTACTCTTGAAGTAGGTCAAAATGATGTTGTTTTGATCTATTAAAACGACATTATATTTTGGTTAAGGCAAAAAAAGAAAAAAAGAAAAAAAAAAAACCAAATAGCACCTTACCACGTCTTCTCCAACACACGGCTTGCCACTAGCCCCCCCTCCCTAGCCACTCCAATCCCTTCCCCACCCTCTTTTCCCTCTAGCCACCCCACTCCATCCTCTCCGAACCTCTACCAACCCCTTGACCTCCTTCTCAGCCTACCTCCGCAACCTAACACCTTTGCAAAACCCCTCCCTCCACCATCCTCCACCATTCCCTACCCTTGACAACCCATCTCGCCTCTTCTCTGACACCTTTATTTCCCTTTGCAACCCACCTGACCCCCTTAGATCGTGAAAACCATATCGGGGAGGAGATGGTCATGGTCATGGTCATCGTCATCGTCATCGTTGTCTCATTCTCGGTCTCATTCTCCTTCATCTTCAACTCCCCATTTGCATCGTGAGTGCTTACATTAGTAGTGTTCTTGCAGAGAGTCCTCATTGTAAAGAAGATTATCTGATGATGAATAGGGCTTCGGTTTCTGGATTTCCTTTTGACTATGTTTGTTGCTTATTCTTGGAAACTGTTGATGATAAGAAAGTAGAAGATGAGGGTTGCGCCAGGGGGGAGGGGGGGTCGAAGGGTTGAGGGAGGTTTGGAAAGGGGTTGGTAGTGGGTAAAGATCATGGGAATGGGCTGGAGTGGCCGGAAAGGGGTTGCCGGTGACAAGTGGTACGACGGAGAAGACGACATAAGGTGTTGTTTTGATTTATTGATTTATTTATTTTTTTACCTTAACCAAAACGACGTCGTTTTACCAGCTTCATGAGTACTCAAGGGAGAAGTACTCCATAGGATCCAGACGCGAACAAAACGCGCTCAGATCGTCTGGAGTACATAAGCCTGAAGTACCCTAAAGTACCTCCAAAACAACGTCGTTTTGGGCTCCCTAGATGAGTAAATGAAAATGGCCAAAATGACGTCGTTTTAGCCCCTCAAAAAAAAAAAAATAAATAAAAAAAATTCAAAAATCAAAAGCCTAAAGCGTATGATAGAAGCCTTCCAGTGCGAAGCAGGTTCGAGTAGCAAACGGGGGAAAAGAGAGATAGGGGGAAGAAGACGAACGCTTCTTGTTTGACGGACAGCGACGAAGACATTTGGTGACCGATGACTGTAGGAGACCGACTGGTGTCGAGCAACGAAGGAAGAAACGATGAGGCACGAAGAACCATAGCGCTGGTATGTTCTTTGTTCTTAACTCTTCTTCTGCTTTTTTCTTGATTATTCACATTAATCAAAGAAAAGTAACCAGATTTGATAAATGTGAATACAAATTTCAAAATTTTAGGGTTTATGATTTGGGGATTTGAGAAGACAAAGTAATCTATTTTTAGGGACTCGATCTTATAAGAATGAAAAAATCTTAAACCAAGTGTGTGTTGCTAAGATTTGTACGTATGTATGTGTGTATGTGGGCTTATAACTATCTCATGTGCAGTGGGTTTGGATAATAATTATGTGGTGGTGGTGGTTTTGTAAGATTTTTTTTTATATTTTTTAATATCCATTGCCTTGCCGGAATGCTTGTGCTGATGATTCTGGGTGCATTCATTATTTATTCATACAGTCAATTAGTTTTATGTTACATGATTTGTTGTATGTAAAATGAATTAACTTGAAACATAGAATTGTTGCTTCTTTTTAAATGTTTATTAGGCGAATTTGCTTTCTTTCTTTCTTTCTTGTGTGCCATATATTGAATTAGTTATATCCCTACCCTTTTTTTCCTTAGAGGCACCCCCTTGTTTCCAAAGTTACAAAGGATTAAGAGCGATATGAGTGGAGGTTGGATTCTGGTGCTGAGACAAAAGAGAAGAGGAGGAGCACAGGGCAATGAAGCAAGGCATGGAGTTTTTACTATTTTTGTGGACAACATACCCTCAGCAATGGATGCAAAAGCTCTATTCAAACTCTTTTCAAATTTCGGCATTGTGAAGGAAGCATTTATCCCATATAAAAGAAGGCAAGCGACAAACTCACGTTTTGGGTTTGTGAGATATGATTGTCAGGTAGTAGCAGTTATTGCCATTCAAAAAGGGAATGGCCTTTTGGTGGATGATAAGGTGCTGGAGGTCAAAGTTGCTGCTTATGATAGAAATAGCAGAGATGAACAGAGCAGGAGGAAGCCCCAGCCTTCCAGAAGGGCCCCTCATACAAACAACATTAGTGGAAAGGCTGTATTTGTTGGTCATAGATCTTTCGCAGAAGTACTAAAAGGGGTCATTCCTTCAACGGCTGGGGAAGAAAGTATAGAGATTCAAGCCTTTGAAGAGGGCAATGGTTGGCTATATGAAAGTGCAATCATCAGATTCAATACAGAATATCCCACTCACATTATTTCAAAAGCCTTGAAGGAGAAAGGGTTGGAGCAGATAGAGGTCAGAAAAGGGAGAGGTTGCGACATAATATTATCTTTTAAATCTCAAATGGAACTGCATTCCAACATCGGCCAGCTCCAAGATTGGTTCAAGGACTGGAGTCTTTTTGTATTGGAATAGAAGCTTGGTTTTCATCTACAACATGAGAGATGTGTATGGCTGAGGTGTTATGGCATACCACTGAATCTCTGGAATAGAAATACTCTAAATAACATTGGGCGCACATGGGGTTCTGTTTTCAGTTTAGAGGGTGATTTCTGTCAACCAAAGTCATTCTCTCATGCTAGAATTAGAGTGGCCACTGCGTGTATGGAACTTATTAAAAGAACTATCATTCTGAAGTGTAATGGCAGTTCACATCCCATTCTAGTCTGTGAAGATCATCTAACATACTCCGATAGCTTGAAACACAATGGCTTGGAGGAGTTCAGCTCCATCGGAACCTGCTACAATAAGGAGAGTAGAAACATTTCAGGGGCAGATGTCAGAATCAAGAACGACGGTGATGAGGTGGTAGCACAACGGCAGGGGCTTTCTATCAGTCACATAGGTGAGGTAGTGGATATTGTTGTTGAGGAAACACCAGTCGTAGGAGGCTTTAGCAGAGAGAAGGAATCATGCGTTGAGGAGCCTCTGTTAAAAGGGTCAGATCGAAATTCAAAAAGTAATGATGACAACCTTAGGTGTATCCCTCACGTCTATACCTCTGGGTTTATCAAAAACTTCAATGAAGGTGGTGATAGGCTTGGACCTGGCATTAACTTGGAAATGAATTTGGCCAAGGAGTTCAGAAAAGACATTGGGCCTGGCATTAACTTGGAAGTAAATTTGGCTCATTCTTCAAATAAGTTCTCAGATTGCGGCCCTTCTAATAGGCCCAAGGAGTTGGTTAGTAACAAACATGGCAATCTTGTTACTTTGGCCTCATCAATTCCTCATATGCAATCTACTGGGCCTATTCTCTCTGCTGGGAAGAGTATTTTGAGCCCTTACCGTTCTGGCCAATTCAAGCCTCTGTTCCCCAACCGAAAACTCCAACAACTTACGAAGAAAAAGGGAAAAAAGAAGTCTCAGCTTGAAGGATTCTCTAGCTTTGCTAGAATTCATGGCTACAAGGCTGCTGCAGTTCATAAGCATTCTTCCAAGTCTGTCATTTTCAGACCAGCTGCTTTTGCTCTTGCCCATTCGGATCTATCTGAAAGTTCGTCATCTTTCAACCACTGTCTCCTCCAAGAAGCTAAAGACACAATGCTTTTGGGAAAATCCCTAGGTATCAACTTTAATGGGATGGAAGATGTTGCTCTAAGCAAGATCATTGATCTAGAGCTTAAGGACAAGGAGAGAATTATCAAGGAAGGGAAGGCTCAGCAGTAATATGCTGTAGATGGGTGCCTTGAGTGTAATTCCTTTGTTTCTTGATGAAGCTACTTTCTTGGAATATTAGGGGTTTGGGGAAACCTGAGAAGAAGGGTAGAATCAAATGCCTTCTAAAGGAGAAACTTATTGATATTGCTTTCTTTCAAGAGACCAAGAAAGCAGTGGTTTCAGATAATGTTGTTAGGGGGCTTTGGGGAAGCAGAAACATGGAATATATGTTTGTAGATCCTGATGGATCTGCGGGTGGGCTTCTATGCATTTGGGATCTTGCTGTTTTTTAACTATCTGGCTGCTGCTGTAATAGGAGGTACATATTACTCTCTGGTTCTCTATATAACTCCTTTGATTGTGTTTTGTTGAACATATATGCACCCAATGATGTTAGTGCTAGAGCCAATTTTTGGGATGATATACTAAAGCTCAAGGTCTTTTTCTCTGATCCTTGGTGCTTGGGAGGTGACTTCAATGAGATCAGGCATATTGAAGAGAGGGTAGGCTGTTCCAGAAGGGACAGGGGAATGAAACAATTGAATGATTTTATTGGGAAATGTGAGCTCAATGATCTACCGCTGTATGGAAGGAAATTCACTTGGTGTAATGCCCAGGACTCTAAGAAGTGGAGCCGAATTGATAGAGTCTTGCTTAGTCCTGAGTGGATGGTCAACTTTAGAATGAAGCTTTGGGGCTTACCTAGATTAATCTCAGATCACTGCCCCTTGTTGATGATGGAAGATGAAAGAGATTGGGGGCCTCGACCTTTTAGATTTTTAAACACTTAGACCTTACACCCAAGCTTCTCAAAACTTTTTGTCAATTGTTAGAACAACAACTCTTTCTCTGGGTGGGCCGGATTCAGACTTATTCAAAAATTTAAGCACCTAAAGATGGAATTAAAAAAAAATGGAATATTGAGGTGTTTGGTAATATCACATCCAAACTTAAGGCTTTAGAGGAGGAGTTGCATACATTTGACATTTTGGCAGAGGATAAAGCACTGCTAGATTCAGAAAAGATAAGAAGAAGAATGATCAGACAAGAAGTATGGAAGCTTTACAGAATGGTGGAGTGGTTATGGCATCAAAAGTCTAGATTGAACTGGACTCTGAATGGGGATAGAAATACTAGGTTCTTTCATGTCTTTGCCAATCTCAGATAGAGTAGAAACCTGCTTAATTCTATTATTGTCAATAGAGTGTCTCATGAGGAGCCTAGCAGGGTCAAGCATGAGGTTTTTCAACATTTCAAGACTCATTTTGCTGAAGATTGGCTTAAAAGACCTGTTTTGGGAGGGGTGTTAAAGACTATAGAGGCAGATTATGTTTTTCATTTCCTTGTTCTAGAGTTCACTGCGGCTGAGGTCTTAGCAGCAATTAAAGATTGCAATAGCAACAAAGCCCCAGCCCTAGGCCCCAGGTCCAGAGTTCACTGAAGCTGGGTTCAACCTGTTGTGCTATCAGAAATTTTGGAAGGTCATGAAGCATGAGATTATGCAATTTTTTAAAGAATTCCATCAGAATAGTAGGCTCACATATCACATTAATAGTACGTTTATTACTCTCATCCCTAAGTTGGAAAATCCCATTAATCTGTCAGATTATCGACCCATTAGTCTTGTGTGTTCTCTATACAAAATTTTGGCAAAAGTTCTAACACATAGATTAAAGCCAGTGTTACCCACAATTATTGGTGAAACTTAGACGGCTTTTATAGGTGGGAGAAATATCATTGATGGGGTATTCATTGCCAATGAAGTGGTGGATGGATGGAAGAAAGCCAAGAAACAAGGTCTGATTTTAAAGTTGGATTTTGAGAAAGACTTCGATTCTGTAAACTGGGAATTCCTATTCTCATTGTTGTCTAGTTTTGGTTTTGGATCCCAATGGACTTCTTGGATGAAAACGTGTGTCTCTATAGCTAGAATTTCAATTCTTGTGCATGGATCACCAACAAAGGAATTCTCACCCCAACGAGGTCTTAGGCAGGGTGATCCGCTATCACCTTTCCTGTTCAATATAGTATCTGAAGGGCTCAATATACTTTTGGGCAGAGCACTTAATCTTGGCATTCTCAAAGGTGTGTTAGTTGGGGTTAATGATGTTCTCTTATCTCATCTGCAATTTGCTGATGACTCAATTCTTTTTTCTGAAGCAGATTGGGATCAGATGGTCCTTGTCAAAAGAATTCTCAGATGCTTTGAAGTTCTCTGTGGTCTTAGAATTAATTACCACAAAAGTGTGGTGTGTGGTGTTGGTGTGGCTGATGCCTTACTGCTCTCTTTTGTAAGGCTTCTAAACTGTAAAGTGCATAACCTTCCTATCAAATTTTTGGGGCTACCCCTTGGTGCTAACCCTAGTAGGAAATCTACTTGGAAGCCTGTGCTTGACAAATTTAAATCTACACTCTCCGGGTGGAAGAGAAAACTGTTGTGATTTGCAAGAAGACTAATTTTGATCAAGTCTACTTTATCCAGTCTACCAGTGTACTTTCTTTCTTTATTTAAGATGCCTGAAGGTGTGGCTAGAGATATTGAAAAGATTGAGGCTAAATTTTTTATGGGGTGGTAATGCCATTAAAAGGAAAGTTCACCTTGTGAAATGGGTAGAGGTTACAAGGAGCACAGATCAAGGGGGGCTGGGTATCCGAAGGATTAGAGATGTCAATGCTTGCTTGCTACTCAAATGGTGGTGGAAATTTGGAACTCAAATCAATGCTCTTTGGAGGAGAGCTATTTGTAGTAAATCTAAGGTTGATGAGCTATGTTCGTTTCCACCAATGAAGCCCTCTTACAAACATTCCAGACTGTGGAAGGACATCATCTCCATTGGGACTCATAGTAGTATTATTTACAACATCTACTTGGGCAACTGCCTTATTAAAGTGGGAAATGGAAACAAAATCAAATTTTGGCATGATAGGTGGTGTGGTAACTCTTGTCTTAAGCTTGATTTTCCACTTCTCTTTAATCTTTCAACTAATAAGGAAGGTTCTCTCCACCAATTCTTTGCAAGGAAAATCAGTTCAAATGATTTGAATTTACCCCATAGAAGAGTGTTATATGTATCGGAATTGGCTGAAGAAGCTAGACTGCTTGGTGTCCTTTCCTCCATTCCTTCTTTGAGTCTTGATAGAGCAGACTGTTTGTCTTGGGCTTGCACATCTACAAATAGTAGTGAGTTCTCTGTGTCCTCTCTTTACTCTCTTAGTAGCTCTAATTTCGGTCCCAATCTCAAAATCTACAAATCCATTTGGAATAGAAACACTCCCCCCAAGTTTTTATTTTTCTGTTGGCTAGCATGGAAAAACAAAATCAAATCTGTAGAATTTTTGCACAGACTTGGCATTCTGGATAGCAGTGTTTCCATTCTTTGCCCCTTCTGCAGAGCTGAACCTGAATCTGCTGTTCATGTTTTGCTTCTTTGCCCCTTTTCTTGGTTGATCTAGTCTTCTTTTATTCATGATTGGGGATTTTACTGGTGCATAAATAACTCTGTGGATGGCCTTCTCAATTGGTGGTTGGGTGTTAGATTGAAGAGCTTTGATAGGCTAATTTGGAGAGCTATCCCCCTTATTGTTCTTTGGTCCCTTTGGAAGCACAAGAACAAATGTGTCTTCTTTGAGACTCAACCCAATTAATTTGGCCTGTGTGAATTAATCAAAATCAGGGCAGCTTTTTGATTGAAAGCATCTATTAAGAACTTCCCATTCTCAATTGATGATTTAGCTTTCAAATGGAATCAAATCAGGCTTTGTTCCTGAATCCACAGTTGGTCTTTGCCTTTTGATCCTTCTAATCTTCTCTGCTAATCTGTTAGCCTTTTTGATTTTGCTTTGATCTGCTGTCTGCTCTACTGATCTGTCTGGGTGATTTTGGCTGAAGACTGATCTGTCTGCTGATCTGTCTGGCTGCATTCATCATCACAGGTCCTCTGCTTCAGAGTTCTATTTGTTGATTGTTTGTTGTGAAGTGAATGGAAATCAGTTGATTTTTTGATTAAAATTGCAGTTATTCTTATGCATTTGAAGGGAGATTATGGTCTCTGTGGGGTGTTTTTTGGTAGATTGCAACTGTTGGGTGTTTTTGTTGGTCTGCTGCTACAATGAGTCTGCTATAGTTGGTTGCAACTGTTTTTTGGTGGTCTGCTGCTTCGAAGCTCCTCTACTAGTCTGCAACTGATCTGGTCTTCTAATGGTCTGGTGCTGCTGTGTTTGGATTGGTTGCTGCTGGATGCTTGATTGGGCTGAGTGCTGTTATGCTTGTTTGATGGGCGTTTGGGTTGAATGTCAATGTGTTAGCTGGTTGTTAGGGTTGATTGGAATAAATCTGTTTTGCTATGTGCTTTTTGCTTTCCTTTTTGTTGGTTCCTCACCAACTGGCGCTTGGAGCTTCGTGTTAGCTCCAAGCTCCTCTTTATTGATGTATCTTTTCATATCTTATATGTTTTCATCAATAAAGATTTATTTGCCGATCAAAAAAAATATATATATAATACCTTTATGACATACAATTTTGTAACCTCTCAAGTTTAATGCTTTGTGGCCTAAGTTTCAGTATGAATTTCTGAGAGTTTGCAAAAAGAATATAAGGTATAAGAATTTTCATTTTTTTCATATTGAAAAAGCTAAAAAGTTGAGGTAATAATTAACATCTTTGGAGTTCTGAGATTGATCTTTTTCTCTTTCTCGCTGATGGGTGCATGTAAGTTTGTTATCCCTGGTTGGTTTTTTTGGTTTTTATGATCTTAGATTGGGTGTTTTTCTTGTATTGCAATATTGCCAAACTGATGTTGGTGGTGATGCCTATGGTTATTGCATATGATTTGCTAGTTTCCATGTGCATTTCGTAATTTATTTATGTAAACCTATTTTGTATTAAGATATTTTCTTATATAAACTAAAGGATGTATTTTGAATCTCCCAAAGTAAAACCCTGCTTTGTTCCCGCTTTGGAAAGAAAGAGGAAATATATGAATCCCAAGCAATTAGTGAATATATATTTCACTTGTCAGCACAGCCTAGGATGATTGAATATCTATTTCACTATGGTTTCATAAACAACGTAACTTGTCAATTGATCTTTTTGGGTTCTGTTAGTAAAAATACCAGGTTGAATAATGTCACCATCAAATAGTGACATAAGTGATAGCGGTGAAATTGCGTTCAGGAATCGAAAATGTGGGTGTGCGGTAAGAGCGTCATTTAGAATTTTAGAGTCAAAGGACAATCTAGGTAGTGTACTTTGCCTGCCCCTACAACAACAATGACAATAATGGTTGCGGCTTCTTCAAGTGGTGGATGCCTCCACATATGCAGCAACAATGGTTGAACATGCTAAGGGAGGGAAGGAATGGAGATTCTAATATTACTCCTTTCCTTAGAGAACTGATTATATCCAATGGTGAGCTAAAAGAGATGGTTGCAAAGTCTAGGAAAGAAAGTAAACAAATGGTTACGGAGCTTAGAGACATTTGTCAAAAGTTGCGCTACTACATTGTAATAATTATACTTTTTGGATTTGGACTTGTTTTGTTGTTTAAGTATTAGATTACTCTATTGTAATGTAATAGACATATGTCAACTTGGGGATAAACTGGTTCCATGTTGCAGTTTATTAGCAATCTATTTGGCATATTGTGCATCAGAGGTCCCTTGAAAGTGACCTTAAACAATCATCATTCTTCTTAGCTTCATAGTTGTTCAAGTAATATGCATTTAATTAACTCCATAATTAATTGCATATACCACAGCTATCAAGCATTATCACATTTTCCTTTACTTCTAATTTTTGCTATCTGGGTATTAAAATAATCAAAACAAACAGGTATTGTTGTAACATTTTGTCAATCAGGTACGGTGAGTGTGTTGCAGCACAACTGGAGATTTTATCAACTATTTTATCCTCCATTAAATAGTCGTATGGTAATTAATAATGTGAGATCCAAAATAGTCCCTCACATGGACTGTTGCTGAGATTCAACAAAAATAATCCCATGAACCTACAAGAGATAAATATGGTTGATGCCACACAACTGGGGTTACCAGCTGAGGACACTTTGACGATGAAGTTAGAATCTATGAAGAGAAAGAATAGTAAAGAGTGTTGTGTGTGGAGTGCAGGGGAAAAGCATACCTCTTGTGTCTGGACTATCCTCATTTTATGAGGGGATAAATGACATTTATTTTGGCTGGACCCATTGTAGGCCTTACTTGGGTTAGCCCCATTAAGTTGATATAAATATTTTTCGGCTCCCACAATAGCCCCAAAACTTTCTCTTTGTTTGACAAAAGAAGTGGAAGTTTTTTTGTTCTGAGTTCATGGCATAAACAGATGCTAGATCTTTGATGGATAATGCGTAGTTAATGTAGGTCTTACTCCTGGAGCACATTGCTAAGTGATGTTGCTTGAATAAATATTAAATCCTCTAGAACAAGCATTTTTGATACATATATATGTGAACTAAACGAGTGGACAAATGCACGTATGAATCCGTGAATGTATGATTGCTCTGAATTCGGAGTCTTGGCGCTCGACGTGATGAGCATGAAGATTGGTCTAAAATATGGACTTTTTCTAAAATATGGACTTTCGTGTCAAGTACGGGAAATGTCTCTACACGCTGAGCACGAAAGATATTTCTATATGCCGATGTAGACACCCCATTTTTAACCGTCCTCAAGACTTGGACGTCATCGTTTGAATATTCGATAATCATCCATGTTTGTGTTCATTTTGAACACCCGAACTTCTTGGCGAAGTGTCTTACCTTTGAGCTTTTGAAACTTGTCTGTTTTGTGCTTGGTTGTGGACCAAGAGCTTGTTGCTTTGCTTCTGGAGAAGAGGGTGGCCTGCCGGCCATCCCTGCAACCTATCGACCAGGGCTTGTGCCCACCAGCCATCAGTGGTGGCCGGTCGACTACACTGATGGCCAGTTCGGCCACTAATGATGGCCGACAGCCATTTTTCTAATTTTTCAGATATTTGTTTGCCAGCTGTGCCAGTTGTTGTTCACTGATGCTCATCTCCATACACGTGTATGGAGGGATGAAAGCAAGCATTTGGCTTGATTTTCTATATAAGGGGAGGTCTCTCCCCCATTTTTGGGGTTAGACATTTTTGTGAGCAAAAATTTCCTCTCTCTCTCTCTCTCTCTCTCTCTCTCTCCCTATTTTGTGCTTGAAAGTGAGATTTCTCTACACTTTTGTTCTAAGATCCTTAACCAAACATCCTCATCTTGGAGCTGAGGTTCTTTGAGGCTATTTGGGAGCTCCTAAGGTTGATTTGAGCTCAAAATTGCACCTGTTTTAGTGTTGTGCTTCAAGGGTAAGGACTTACCTCTTTTAAGCTTCGTTTTAATTGAATGCTTGGCCATCTCTTTATGCTATTTTGACCTGGTTTTTCAACCATAAAAAACTCTGATTTTAAGGTTTTAAAATGGTGGTTTAACCCTTGTTGAGTTAGGGGGGGTTGTCTCCTCTTTTGCTCTTTGGCTTGTGAAGCCTTTTGTGCTACTTTTAAAGACTTTTAAAGTCAACCTTTTTTGGCCTTTAAACCACTGAATTCCAAGGGAATTTCAATGGCAAAAATTTTGTTTTGAGGTCCAAAATAGGGGGGGTGGCCTCCCCTCTTTGTCTCTATATTCTATGCTTAGTTAGCATTACAAAGTAGCATGATTTTATGGCTTAACTTAGCTTAATCTCAGCATGTTTTAGGCTTTTTTTTTTCTCATGCTATAACTCTATTTTGGGTGGTCTTGGTTATATGGCTCATGTTTTGTATAGCTATAGTGCAAATGCCTTCCCTAGCTTTGTGTTTTAAGGCCTCTAACATGCTTTGCATGAGATGATTGCATGATATAGCATCATTTTACATGTGATTTCAGTGCATATACCTTTTTCACACTCTCACTTAGTTCACTATTTCATTGCTTTTAAGAGTTATGCTTTGTGCCTTGTTTGCGGGTCAACATGCGAGCATGTTTTTCTTGCCTTTTGTGCCTAAATCGTAGCATGTTTTGGCTACTATTTTGGCATGTTTAAGCTTTGTCCAGAGTTGGTTTGGTCACTTAAGCTTGATATTGCATGCCTCTAGTGTAATGCTCTTCACTAGTTTAGATGCTTTTGGCCCTTAACATGTTGTGCATGTGTTGCTTGCATGATCTTGCATTATTTAGTGTCTTTTGCATGCCATTTCAGCACTAAAAAGTTTGCAACCTCCCTTATTTCTTCATTTTTCTATTTGTTTTGAGGGTTGGTTAACCTTATGATTGTGTTTAAGCTTGAGATAGAGTTTGTGCTCAATGGCTTTAACCCCTCTTTTGAGGGTTCCTCCTAGCCAAAGGCATGAGCTCTTTCATGTCTTAAGCAATCTTTTGGTTGACCCCTTCTCATTAGAGGACACCTACATTGGACTTAACCGGTTAAAGAATGACTTGGTAATGCTAAAATGTGTAAGCAACATGAATCGAGTAAAACATAACCAAGATTAGCATGTTGTATTGCATTGCATGTATTTGGATCGGACGTTAATCCAAATACAAGAAATGTGGGACGTTTCATACTCAAAGTGATGAAACGTGTCACGTTTCTTGGTCGCCGTCACCCTTGATCATGCATGATAAGGTGATGGTTTCCTTCGAGTCTTAATTGTGCATTCATTGACTTTGTACAAGCTTGGTTCTTTGGCTATCATGCTTGAAAATGCTTGATTGGTGGCTTGAGAGCCGAGTGCCGCACTTCTTTGAGCTTGAGGAATGATAAGGAGGGTGGTAGTACACACGTTCTTTGAAAAATGATTTTTTTTGCCTCTGTTGTTCTCTGTTGCAGCAAAAACAGAATTTTGGAAAAGCAGGTGGCCGACCGGCCACTTGAGGTAGCCGACCGGCCAGTGTTTGTGGCCGACAGCCACCTTTTGTGGCCGACTGGCCACCAGTCCATTTTTGTGCAAAAGTGTTCCTGTGTTGGAGCAGAAACAGTCTGGAAGTTGGTGCAATGTTCAGTGATCAAATGATTGCAAATAGAGGCGGCCGACGGCAAGGTGATGGATTTTCGGGAGGAAGCCAACTGAGCATGCATGTCTCCCTTGCCTGCAAGGCCACTTTATTGCTTTATTAGCTAGTTGTAGCTAATTATTACATGTGTTGTAATTAATTAGTTTAATCTGTGTTGTAATATTTTAATTAGCTTAGCATAGCTAGTTATTCAATTGTGTTGTAATAATTAATTAGTTAGAATAGTTAATTAGTTGGTTTGTAATAATTAGCTTAGCTTAGTGTAGATTAGCTTATTTATTCAGACCCTCCTTCGCGAGGGCATAATATTGTAATAAGTGTGCGTACGTGTGTGCATGTCTTCCAACCCTGCGTCTTTCTCCTTTTTACTTAACCGCTTTTGATGGTTAGTTTAGGATCATTTTCAATTAGCATACCTTATGCTTGTATGTTTGCATCATTCATTTGTCTTGCATGCACTGGGCTCGGCGCATCATTGAAACTGCATCGCAATTTCAATACACTTATTTGAATACGTGTTTCAAAACATGTTATCAAATTGTTGCATTCATATGCCATCTTAGATAGCCAAGCCTATTTAGTTGCATATTGCATGTGTTGCATTAGGCATTTTGTATAGTTAGGATCATGCATTGTTTCTAACTAGTTTTTGTTTTGGTTTGGAGTACTCGGTGAGTCTTTAAGCTTTAGCATACTTGCATGTGTGTAAGTGATTGCCATGTTTAGCATGTTTTCCATGAGGCTATGTGCTTACTTGATAAAATGCATGAATGCCTGTGGATGAAGGCTTTGTTACTTGAATTAGAACAATTTGATAAATGTAAGTTTTAAGCCCATTTTGTGAAGTGGCAAATCATGTTTAAAGCCCACCTTGTGAGGTGGCAAATTCGCATTTTCAAGCCCACTTACGGTGGCAAATTCAAACCATTTTCGAAAACAAACATGAGTTGAGTTGTTCCAACTTAAGCGATTTAGTCTATACTTGTGTGTGTGCACATCACATAGTAAAACTAGCTAATAACTGGAATAAGAACACATGAGGTTTATAAAACAACATATCATGATTAGTAGAGGTCGATCTTTGATTGGGCGAGCGGAGGTGCTCATTTCAGGACCTTCCCCTCTCGTACCCAAGTTCCCGAGCCAAACTTTGGTGATGACGGATACATGGCCTTTGGCACGAGTCAGGGTTTCCTAAATTTTTCCAAAATAAAATATTTAGGTGGCGACTCTGTAATCTGGCAAAGCAGTCAAGTTTTGGCATTATTTGATTCAAAATCTGATTTTCCAAAATGATTTACTGGATTGGACTCTTTGGTGTTTATCAATTTCACATTGCATTTTGTGAGATTAGATTTAGAACCATGACAGGAGTCCGAACTGTAGAACCAATTTGATCCTCTCCGAGAGGGGGGTGTGAAGAAAGTCAAGCCCACAGCCGAGCATAGAGATTGCTCCAAAATATGGAGGCTTTTGTTGGTGTCAAGCGGCGATCAAATACAAACATTGCAAGGATAATAATCCATGTCAATGATTGCCAATTTTGCCGAGTATGGATGTAGAGCAGAGGTGCCGAGATAATGATCGGCTGATATGCCCCAATTGGAAATGAATGATTTGGGAAGACGGATGATTATTTCCTAGCCCCACGATCTTGCTGCTGAAATAGCTGCCAATCAGATTTGATGTTGAGCAATCTTGTAAACTCCCAAACTTTCCAGGTCATTGATCCCAATATTAGGCTTGAAATTTGTAGAATTGGACTCCAAAAATAGATTGTGAGATTCTAGAATTTTTGTTGATACTCGGCTACGAACTGAGCTTGAGTGTTTCGACTGAGTTTCGGTATCTTGTCGATGGATGAATTTGGGGCCGAGTAGAGCGAGGTAGTGAACCACGACTGTAAGCATGTTCGTGAGGCCTTTGCCGAGTATGTAACATCTACACCGGCCGTCATGTTGGTTCAAATTGTTTTGTTTGCGATGGTATGTCAAATCAGTTTGAGGTTGATTTAGCCTAGTCTTGACCCATTACCTGCGAATGACGTTTGTTATTTGGAAGAAATTTCGAAGTGACTGGCCAGTTGCAGAATTGGAGTTGGTAGGAGGTGCATAAAAGTTGAATATCATTCACGACGACGGAGATGTGATCACTTCGTGGCATCGTCATTTGGCAGAGCTACATGCTTTTAGGAAAAACTATATTTGCCGAGAAAAATGATAAAGGAGGGGATGATGCATGTTGGCAAGCAAGCTCTCGAGATAAGGAACCTCCGATTTCCCGACACCCTTTCTGGAGAGAAGGTGAGTTCATTGTGTATCTAAACGACGTACAATGGCTCCATACTTAGTTGAGATGAGTGCAAGGTGGTTGCTAAACTGGTGAAGTTGAGATGATGTCGGTCGAGCCAATTTCGAGGTGACGAGCTTGGGTTCGAAGTATGTGTCGGTTTTTAACATTTTGTCAGCGCCGAACTTGTAATATTGCAATTTTGCTAAACATTTGATGAAACTTACCCTTATTCATCCTCTTGACACAAGAAAATAAGAATTTCAAAAGCATATTTTCTATTTTCCCAAAAATCCCCAATTTTTTAGGGTTTTTCATCAAGACAAAACACTTCTCCTTTCCTTAGTAAAACCTAACAAAATCACATTTTTGAGGTTTTATAAATGAATAACCATCAAGGGGTATCAAAGATTGACTTTTGGAAACCCACATTTAAAACTTTCTACCTTTTGAATCAAAATGTAAAATTTATACAAAACTTCAAGAAAACCTTTAGATCTTCAACAATGTAGCAAAACATGTATATATAACTCAAGAATGTCCCTACCTTAAGGTCTTGATGATGAAGAGAAAGGAACCCTAGCTTTAATGGAGGATTCTTTAACACTTACCATACCAAGAGGAGCCCTAGCTTGATCTTCAAGATTAGAGGAAGATGATGATGATCTTGACCCAAAGATTTGCAAAATCAAAGAGTTTTAGTGTTTGAGGAGATTTTCTAGAGAGAATGAGGAGAAAAAAGGGGTTTAGAGTGAGAGGGAAATGTCAAAAGTGAGATGAACATTCGGACCAAAAAAGAAAAAAAAAACAGAGTTTTCGGACTGCCCAATCTGCCGCACGTGTGGCGCACCTCCCCACACGTGCGGAGTGCCTTTCTCCGCACGTGCGACTCTCACCTCTGCACGTGCCTTCTTAGCAGTGCGTGACCCAAAATTTCCCTGCATTCCGCACTTGCAGCCTGGCCTCCCGCACGTGTGGCCTCCCTCCTGCACGTGTAGCCAGTGGCCCCCACACGTGCGGCTAAGTCCAGACAGCCTAGAAGATTTCTCGGTCCAAATCTTGGCACTCCAGACCTAACCCTGCACTCCCCGGAACAAGTGAAACTCGACACTGAACAAAACAAGAACAAGAACTTTATCTAGGGAACTATTTCCGAACGTTTCAAATCCAATGGAAGCAAAAAGTGAATGGAGCGAAAAAAGACAGAAAATGGAAGAAAGAGACCCAATTGTCACATTTGATATGATGGTTGGTGTTATTGTTTGGTGATTTGAGCAATTGTGAGAAGCAGATTTTAATTTCATTTGGTAAGTAGCAGTGATTGACCTTCTGAGTTAAATTATTTTTTAAGGGTGGAGCAGCTGTAGTAGAGATTGGATTGAAATACTGGAAGTATGATTTTGTTAGAATTTTAAACTAGAGGCATAGTACCATCATTAATGGTGAGAGTGTTTTTTATGGAGCAAGTATGTGCTATCAAAGGTGTTGAATTTGGGTTTGACCTCCTAGGATATCATAATCTTGGTATGGTTGAGAGTCGTGTTTTAACCTTGGAAATAAATACCATGGCATTGACTTTAGAGAATGCAGTGTATTGTACAAGTATAGTCTGAGGATTTTTCTTTACATGGTGTTAGTAATTGTGGTGTTAGTGAATGTGTGTATCACTCAGGGGAGTGACAAGTCATGAAAATTGCTTGGTAATTGTTTTCAGTTGATTGTGTATGATTCCCCACAATGGGTTTCATGGTCAAAATTGTGATCCAAATGTAAAATAAATAAAGAGTAATTGGTAGATATTGGTAGAGGTTGTAAATGGGATGTGATTTCCCCAAACTCATAATGTGTAATTTATTTGTGTTGTTATGTGTGGTTATTGCTTGAATAGCTATAGAGAGATTGTGGCATCACTATAGTGATGGGATTATTGGGCGGGTGACGGTTAAGAGTCACCGGTCGAAATATGCTTGAGAATAGAATTGGGAATAGAGTTCTCCCATTGAACATGATCTTGTTTTTACCAAAATTGGGAATATATTATGATGGATGAACCAGTTAGTAAATGTGAAACAATTATGAGCAATGCATATGGAGTCTTCTGGTGTGCATCATTCTTAAAAACCTTAAAATAAATAAACATATCTTTTCTTAAAACCCAGTACTTTTACAAATCATTTGTATATATTTGAAACATTTTCATATAAAGTTTTCTACCATGAATGATCTCTTTTGAAATTCAAAGGTTAGAAAATATATTTTCTGATGTTCTTTCCTTTTTGGTTGTTAAATATTTTAAAATCACAAGTGAGTAATGAGAAAACATAATACCAGTTGTGTTGCAAGCACAAGGTTTGACATGCTTGGTTTTGTGGAGTTGAGCTTTGTTGAAGGCCATGATTGGTGGATAAAACATTTATTAAAATCTTTTCTCCTTATGAAAAGGGATGGAGGACTTGGGTTGTAATGTAAGGCAATTGTTTGGAAATTTGTTGCCGAGACACCGATAGTTGTTTATTGAGGTGTGAATGTAAGGTGAAAGCTCTGTCTCCTAAGGTTCTACGTGGTTAGACAACTGAGAATTAATTCCTTGAGGTTAAGTTTGTTTGAGATACGACTGTAGGGCACGTTAGGAAGGCCTTTGCTCGACTTCTTGTTTCATAGAATTGATGAATTCTGTGGTTTGTTAAATATAATCATGTGAATGAAAAGGGGGTTTACCACTTGGGAATTGTCGTTCGTATTATTTGGGTGTCATTAGAATATCAGTGTGGGACCAAACTATGGAAGTTTTCTTTAGTTTTTAAGTTAGATTTTGGTGTAGTGAATGTAAACCAAATTGGGAGTTGTTCTTGTTCGACTCGTGAAATTCATTGCGTTAGGAGACTCTTCTAGAGACTTGTGATTGGGGAGAGATTGTTCATGATTAGTTGGAGTAAGTGTAAATTCTTATATCCGTTCCATTTTTGGTTGTTCGAAACTCTGATTCTTGAATTGTCTAATTTCGGGAATGAAACTTCCGAAGGTAGGGACATTGTAATGACTTAAATTCTAATTCATATTAGATTGGTATTAATGGGTTGGCAAGTGAACTGTAAATCTTATTATTGAGGATTCTTGGGTGATGTTTGGAACCTTGATTGAAGCCTTAACAAAGTGTTTAGGCAAGATTAGATCAAAAGCCCCAAATTTGAGTTTTTGTCCTTGACCAGCCTTCACTCTTTTGCCCTTTTCTTTTTCCATACTTTGAATTTGGATGTGAGGCTAGAACCATTGGAAAGCTTGTTTCTGGGGCTTCGATTTGGACACAAGAACAACCTAAAACGGAGTCTGAACGAGAGAGTTATACTTATTTGAATTCTTAGTGCCTCTGCTGGTTTTCTATAGGGTCGACACCAGTCTAGGAAGGGTCAACCCTCTTATGTTGCAGAATTTATGTGTTGGTTGCTGGAAAATAGGGTCGACCCCCTCTTTTCTAAAGGTCAACCCCCCCTTGCTTGTGCCAGATTGTCTTTTCTACCTAAAGGGTCGACCTCCCTACCCGAAGGGTCAACCCCTGCGTGTTATTTCCAGAATTTTTGGGTCCGAATGGGCCCTACTTTTGGGGGTTTTGGAATTATTCTTTGCATTGACCTTAGGGATACTTTTTTACTCTATAAATAGACCCAACACTCTTCTCTCTCATGATTTTCTCCTCTCATTTCCTCTCAAACCGTGAGCCTCTCTCATATCTCTTTAAACCTAACTTTTTCCCACTTAGATTGCTAGATCTACTCATCTAGAAGTATCTTCTCACCTAGGTCCCTTGAGAAAGGTTATAGAGCGCGCCAAGGGCTTTCAATCCATCCAAGCGGATCGTGTTTTCGTTGAAGTCGAAACTTCGGGTTTCTCTCTCTCCTTGCTTAAGGTAGGGATTTTCCTTGCTTCTCTTCAATAATATCTTGTGGATAGATGTGTGATAATTTCAATTGCATAAAACCCTCATTTTGAGGAGATTTTTATAAAAGACATGTGAAGGAAGCTAGGGTTTTTAATTTATGGAAGTTGAATTGATGATTTAAGTGAAATATAAAATGTTTGGGTTATGAGAATGTGGTTTTGTGTCAAATAGTAAAAAGCCCTAATTTATGTTTAACCCTAGTTATGAAATCTATGTTGGGTATGAAGAAAGCTTCAATTGACATTTGATTTATGAAATTAAGTTTATGTTTTGTAGAGATTAGAATAGATAATGATGAATAATGGTTGGAAAATAACTATTGTATAGAAAGGTTATTTTGAAGAAATTAAGATGAGTAATTAAATCAATTAATTGCGGATAATTTATGATGATTATTGTGTTATGAAATTGAGTATGAAGATTTGATAATTTTGTGAAAAAGTTAAAAGACCATTGAAATATAAGAATTGAGAATGCTTCTAAAAATGCACAAAATGCTCTTAGTGGATGTGTTATTGGACGAATTTTGTGATAAAAATAATGAATGTTATTATTGGTTTTGTTGGGATTATAACAACGAATGACTTGATGAATACTAGAGAATGGTGGAAAATAATGAGTACATGTTCTTGAGCGAATAAGAAATGGAAATGATGAATAAATGTGTTGGCTTTGCCCACAATTCATAATGAGCAATGACTTAAGAAATTGATGGATTGTCATGTTCCCTTGGGTCCGTTTCCCGCCGTATTTGAGCCGGCAAAGCGTGGCGCTTAATAAAGGTTCCGCCTTCCTTTCGGAGTAGCACCTGGTAAAGCGTGTGGGTTAATGAAATGTGTAAAGGTTCCACGTTTCTTCCGGCTTGTGACCGGTAAAGCGTGAGGTTCCGCGTTCCTTCCAGCTTGTGACCGGTAAAGCGTGAGGTTCCATATTCCTTCTGGCTTATGACCGGTAAAGCGTGTGGTATGATGTTAAGGCTTGGTAATGGAGCCGGTGTCCAATTTGGATTGTATGGAATGATTATAACAAGATTTGCACTTGTGTTTGAGATAATGGAAAGTGAATAATCTTGATTGGGTAAAGTCGAATATATGGAATTGCATGGGTTCTTTTTATGTGGATTATAATGGGTTGTGATGTGTTGTGATATGTAGGAAAATGACTCGTGGATATGTTTATAGTTTTAGGTAAAGTTAACAAGGGATTCTTGAAAAGACTTTTTTTTGAAAAATATATTTGACTGATACAGAAACAAATGAAAGGGTTTTTCTATTGAAAAGTTTTCATGAATTTCTTTATGAGAATGGTATTACCTATTTGTATTGTAATTTGTGTATGAAAAGAACACAACGAATTTATGTTTATATCATTCTTTAGCATTTCATGATCACATGTATCTAGGGACCTTATTGTTTAGAATCAGGGAAGATTCCTACTGGACTTTGTGTTCATCCCAATTATTTTAACCAATTTTCAGGAACGAAGTTTGGAACGCCGGATTGGGGATTGAAGAGTTTATTCTCTCTTATTTGTCGTAGCGTAAATGAGAGATGTTTGTTGTAATGAGAGACTCTTGTGTAATTCAATGGGAACCTTGACTTGTATTATTGTTATATTTATTCGAGAAGGAATAATATTATTGTTACTCCATGTAATGAGTAGTTGTAATTATAATTGTAGTTAATAAAATGGACTTGTACGGAAGGTTTTGGTTATATTTTCGAGTAATAAAACTTGGGGTGTGACAATTCTTTCTTCGTTTCATATTTATTTTTTTAACAACATGGTCAATATACTTGCAATTCGAAAAAAGTCAAAAAAAAAAAAAAAAAAAACAAACAAACAAACAAACAATTGCCTAACTACATTAAAGATATTCATTTTAGTTTTTCAATATTTTCTTGAAGCTAATTCCCTAAATGTCCTTAGGCTTTTGCTTAACTATTGAAAGGATGGCTTCAATCTACGTAGGTTAATAAGCTGACAAAATCTTTTGTGTGTGCATACACCATAGAAATCATACCTGAAACAAATGTAATGGGTGATGAGATGATCCTAGTTGTTCCCTAACAATTTGAAGATCAAATGTAACCTATTTATAGGCCAAAGAACATAGTTAACCATGGAGTTTTCTAAATATAATGATTAAGGTTAAATTAATGATTAAATAGATTTCTAACCTATATTGGGAAGCAAAAAAAAAAAAAAAAAAAAGCCCAGCTTTTAGCTTTTTACCCATTTTGAGTCACATTACCTCTCACATTTTTTATCCACCAAAAGACAAAATAGACTAAAAAACCGAAAGGCCAGATTTTTACCAACTAACCAAAACACCACTTAATGATTAAATTAATTTCACCTAGATTATATCATTAAATCGAATTATTATAGATTTAATGTTTTTGGAATAATCCACGTGCACGAAAAAATAAGCACATGTAGATTTCACGTGGATTATTTCAAAAACATATATAAACTCTTTATGGTATAAAAGTTAATTGACAAGTAATTTTTAATGATATAATCCACGCGCACGTGGATTATTCCAAAAACATTAAATCTATAATAATTATATTTAATGATATATTAACTCTTTAGTCACGTGAAATTAATTTCTCTTACTATTGATTATATTAATTTCTCTTACTATTGAATAATCCAAAAGTTTTTGGATTAACTTTTATACCCTTAAGAGTTAATATATGTTTTTGGAATAATCCGTGTGACTAAAATGTAATTACTTCTATAATTTAATTATTTTAGATTTAATGTTTTTGCAATAATCCACGTGCACGAAAAGATAAGCACGTGTAGATTTAAAAGTGAAATATACATTAAATCATTAAATCTACATTACTTCTATAATTTCTCTTACTATTGACTATATCATTAAATCTAATGATTAAATTAATTTCACATGGATTATATCATTAAATTTGTCATTGTAATGACCCAATTTTTTTTTTAAATAGCTAGTGCATAATTTAATTGAGCAAATTTTTGAACTTGATTGCTGTGTAAATTCTGTGCGAAAACAATTTGATTTTGTATTTTTTTAAAATAGTTCCCGATCTCAAAAAATTATGAAATATTTATATGTTGTTCCCATATGAGTCTAGCACGTTGGATAAATATTTCAGAATTAAATGACGAGTATTTATTTTATGAAAATTCACGGACTAATTGGTGTTCAGTTTAATTTATACCAGGATTTTGTTATTTAATTTTGAATGTTTGGACCATGATTTGAGATAAATTTTTTGGGTCTATTTTGGTACATAATTGGACCATGTTTGACTTATGAGTGAGACCCATGATTTAGATTTAATTTAATTTGAGTTTTTTTAGTGACTCATGTTTAACTGTTTAGTCCTTTTTAATTATGTGATTGGTAGTAACCACATTGGGAGTTATTATTATTTATTATATAGGATTGTAATAAATATTTGATAATTGATTTTATGGTGTGTACTATATGGTGAAAAATTATATATTTCTATAGTGAATAAAATGGATATATATTTTGTGGTGAGCAAAATATTATATTTTATGGTGTACGAAAATATTATATTTTGTAGTGAGAGAAATTATATCATTTTATAATTTATATTATAAAATTTTGGAATATTATTATAAAAATTATATTGTATTATTAGGAAAACCAAACCTTGGGAAACAAACCCACGTGGGTTGCCTCCCACTTTTTTCCTTCCATCTTGTCATTTCCTTTCTTTATTCATTTCATTTGGCGTGCGGAGTAGAGAGCTCCTGCTCTCTTCCCCTCTCTCTCTCTCTCTCTCTCTCTCTCTCTCTCTCTCTCTTTCCTCCATTAATGCTCAATCTTTGAGCTTCAAATGGGAGTGCTTAGAGTGGGATTTTGCAAAAGTGTTGTAAATGAAAGTTAGAGAGCTCGTCGTGATTATCGCAATGGTGTTCTTGGATTAATGATCGGGTGATGTTTGCATTTTTGGATTGCTTTTCTACATATTTGAGGTAGGAATTTTCTTCATATTTTTACATTAAAGCTATGTTAGGGTTATTTTGAGAAAATGTGTCATTATAAGAGGCATTGCATATATATTTACTTATTTATTTTCATATTTTGTTTGGTAATTTTTGGGAGAAAAATTATGTTGAAATGGTAAGAAAATTGGTATTTTAATGTTGATTTGAGAAGATCACATTGTGATGAAATTTTGTTGCTAAAAATTTGAAAATTTAATTTTAATAGTTGTATGGATTGTATCTACATCATATTATGATTAAATGATTTATTTTGAGAAATATAAAGTTGAAATTGTAACGCCCCAAAATAATCCCACATAACTATTACATCAACCCACTTCCAAAATAAGATATTAACCATGTGCCTTTACATAATTCCAAATGTTTTACAGAAATAATCTCACATGCGATAATACATTCATTAACAAACTAGTGTATGAATCTATAGCATGTAAAATCATTAAAATCAAAATGAATAAAGCCCTCAAGGGCTTACAAGTTCCAAGGCAATAGTCCAGTTAGACAAAATGGTCTCTCGGACCTATACACATTAGCCCTAGGCTTTACAAAAATTACAACCAAATAGAGAGCAATCTACTCTTCACAAATAAATCTACGCCCTCAACTTGGCGGGATCACCACATCTTTACCTTCACCAAATCCCATAGGGGTGAGCATGAAGCCCAGTAGAGAATTCTCACAAAGTATATACAGTTATGCCAATTCCCTCAACATAAAAAAATGCATATGTAATGCCATGCAAGTGCCAATAATGAAGAAAATTTTTATTTCAATGCACTATTTAGAAATCATCATGTTCTTCATAATATTTTCCAATCTCATCAATTTCACAAATTCCAATATTTAGATCAATAGGGGCGGTAAATACGACACTGGTAATCCCTAGGTTGGTGTCTGCAAGTAGGCTCTACGAGCTCCACCAATACCCCAATTTAACAGTTGCTAACCGGAAGGGAAGTGGTACCTCCTCCGCGCGTGTTTTTGGTCTTTCACCACGGACACTCAGGCCAACTTATCAATCTCATCTACACCATCTAACCGGACTTACCAACGTATTTACCCATTTTACAATTTATAGTTCTCATTTACAATATAACATTTTCTCAATGTAAATGTTTTCCAACTCATGACAAGATGTTCAACAATGGTAATAAATAAATTGAAAACATGATGCACTACTACCATTTCATAGTACTTCTCTATTCTCACAATGCCTCTACAACAATATCAATTAATCCCACTTTTCATTTCCTCTCTTCAAAGCTATTTCACAAAATATCCTTGTGCCATCAATTCCGAACAACAACAAACTCTCACCATGCACAAACCACAACAAGTTAGCCTCTTCAAGGCAATATATGATGTTTTCAACATAATCCCAAGATCTTACAATTTTCTTATTCATGATACATAGTCATTCACCACTTTCCAACAATACATGTTCAAATATTTTAACAATTATGCTACAATAACATCTCATTCATCTTCATGACACAAAATAATAAAGGATTTCACAAGTATTTTCATGTTTTTCCCAAAATCCCCAAATTCTAAGGTTTTTCCTCAAGACAATCACTTCTCATTTCTTGGTGAAAACCCTCATCAAAACATCTTTCTTAGATCAACAAGATGGAACCCTCAAAGATTGACCAAAATTTTGAAAGTTTAAAGAAAAACCCTCTTTTGAAGAAAATCTCTACATTTTTGAAATCACAAAGTTGAAATCATCAAAACTAGAAGAAAACTCTTAAATCATCATCAAAATAGCAAAACTAATATATATAACTCAAGAATCCCTACCTCAAAGTCTTTTAAAAGATGGAGAGAAAGAAACCCTAGCTTAGATGGATGATCCTTCAACCCTCACTACACCAAGAGGAGCCCTAGTTCTTGATCTTCAAGATTTAGAGGAAGGTGATGATGATCTTGGCCCAAACATTGCAAGAATCAAAGAGTTTTAAGGCTTGAGGGAGTTTTCTAGAGAGAAGGAGGAGAAAAATAAGGTTTAGAGTGAGAGAGAAATGAGCAAAATATGTTATACATTCGGACCAAAAGAGGAAAAAAAAAGAGAGCTCGGACTGCCCAGTTGGCCGCACGTGCGGCGCCCTTCCCCACATGTGCGGCAGCCCCCACCACTCGAGCGGCCCACCTCCACCGCTCGAGCGGCCCATTTTTCCCCACTCGTGTGTTGATTTCAGTATGCAAAGTACTGTGCCTCAACCCTTACCACTCGTACGGCCATACCCACCGCACGTGCGACCTAGGGCCCTACACATGCAGCCCTGGCCCAGCAGTCCAAAATTTCCACTTCGCTCCCGGGCATCCCAGACTCACTCGCTATCACGCCCCACCTTTTATTACACAGATTTCCTTTACCAAGCCCTTGTTATAATTCAATTTCAGAGTTAGCATACAGAAGCTCATCATATATATATAATACATAAGTATAAATTCTCTTATTCGAAGATATAATGAATGCTACATGGATATAACTAAATAAATTGCCCGTAGGCTTACATCAATTAAATTAAAAGGAAGGGTTTAACCCTTTACATCAATGGCATTCCGCCTACACATATAGAGGCCTCGTGGCCAACAAATAAGAAAGATTTGAGATCTTGTAGCACATCATGATGATCACCTAAAAAAGATTCAACAATGTGGGATGAACACAAAGTCCAGTAGGGATCTCAACATAACCCTCAACAATAACAACTTACAGATAGCTATGATCATGAATGCTAATCTCATACCATATAAATAATGTGACATTTTGAAATCCAAAGTAATACATACATAAATACTTTTCTCGAAAACATTCAATTTATTTCACAACACCAAGGTTCACTTTTACTTCCCATTTCCCATTTAAACAATTATTACACGACAACCATCTTTTCCATATATGACAAAATACCACACAATAATCGTTTTTGTTTGAAAACACGCTTATCAAATCCAATTACTCCACATTATTCATAACTCGAACATAAGCATGGTTCGACTCTACGGGTTCATCAGATTCTCAAATTTAGACTCAAGATTTAAAGGGGATATCATTAATAAAGTAACTTATGGTAGGCAAAACTCCCTCGACACTTCCTAGCACATTTCCAATATACACAAATAGATCTACTCTATTCACAAGACAACTCAACCATATTGAATCATACCCATCATAACAAGACACACACAGTCAAACTGAAACAACAGTGATAAACAATTTCTGCTCTACCTACCTGAAGCACGGTAAGTCAATGATACATCTCTCCACAATGAACTGCCATTTTACCAGACACCAGCTGGAAGAGAATGGTACCTCTACCAATTCTCCAGGCGCTAGCTAGAAGGTAATGGTACCTCTGATTCTCAACGCAACCAATCTCTCCAGGGTTAGCTGGAAGGTAGTGGCACCTTTGATTCTCAGCGCATTACACATTTCTTTCCAACCATTACTGCAAACCACATTCACAAATAGTACAAGTGTGCTACAGACACATAATCATTTCAACATTTCACAACGTCATCCTCCACCGATGACCAAGGACAAAACCTCTAACAATAATAATTAAACACATAATACCATTAACCAATTCTCATGAGGTTTCAAGCCAATAACAACAATACTCCGAGTTTTCATCTTTTACTTCGGGTTCTTTTATCGGCTAGAAGATAATTATAACCACTTCTCCTTTCAACATTTGTTTCCAAATCCTTCAATTTACAATACACCAACTATACCATCCACAACTCCATTTTCATCATTTCAACAAAGGAAAATCCAAACATAGATACAAGGTCATCATTTACTCAATTTCTATTTAACAAAAATGTAATCCAATAATTCAACTCTCATGGTTCAATCTCCTCTTAATACTTAGCAATTTATCAATTCATACATTTAAATGGAATCAATTCCAACACAAGTTAATGTTAATATCGTAAGACCAAATTAAATCTCAAATCAATTACCAAATTAATAATCAAAGCTCTTAATTTATTAACATTATCATTTCACAATTTCAACCCTTTTTTTTTTCTTTTGAGCATTATGATTGAAATTAGGGCTTTATCTTTCTCTAAGCATGAAAACATTAAATCACACCCTAAACTAACTCAACAACCATTCATTCCACACAAATCCCAGGCTCAACACCCAACCCGAGATCCCCTAACATGATTTTCAAAGAAAAAGCCATAACTACATGGTTTTTATGCAATAAAAACATACCACATGTCTATCTATAGTAGAGGTATTGAAGAAGATCAAAGAAATCCCTACCTTAAGGGAGAAGAGGAGAAGAAGCTCGAAAATCAACGTCACCGGAATACGATCTCCACTAGTCAAGACGAAGCCCTCGACATGCTCATCATTTTGGTATAAGGAACTAGTATCAAAATCTCTATGGATTTCTTGAGATCAAAGAAGATGCAAATGTTTGAGGGTTTGTGTAGAGAGAGATGAGAGGAAAAAGAGAGAAAAGTTGTAGAGAGAGAGAGAGTGATAAAATCTGAAATGAAGTGAAAAGGGGCAAAAATGCAAAATATAACTGTTTGCACGAAAATCGGAGTAGAAAAGCGCGCCTGGCCGCACGTGCGGCACCCACTCCCGCACTTGCGGAGCAGTCTCCCACACGTGCGGCTCTCTCCGCAACTCAGCTCATGCACCTGCTTATTTAGCAGTGTGCTTACAGCCCAAACTTCCAACTTCCTGTATGTGCGGCTTGGCTCCCCGCACGTGCGGCCTTACTTACGCACGTACGGCCCAAGGCCCCACACATGTGGCCCTGGCCCCCAGCCCGGAAAATTCTCCAACTTCACACCCGACACCCCGGAGCCAACCCCGCACCCTCCGCAACGAGTGAAAACTCCGCTTTGAAACAACCATCGCAGGAAAAAGAAAATTAAGAAAGAATTTCCAACAACAACATTTTACCCAGCACAACACAAAGGAAATGAGACGGCTTTCGAACTGGTCATCACACCCACGCACCCACTGGAATTATCAGAATTCAACACCGAGTGAAATAAGAATTAGAAAACCATTTCCGGACGTTTCAAATCCAACAAAAATAAAAGAAGAACGAAGCGAAGAAAGAAACAAAGAAAAAGGGAAAAAGAGAACCGGTCGTCACAGAAATAATTTTTTTTTCATCTTTGATTTGGAATTTATTTTTGAGAAAAATAAATTAATGTTGATGAATATTGAGTAAATGCATAAGTTGGGATTATAGTGTTGTTTAAAGATTAAAAGCTCTAAAAGTGTTATATTCATGATATTTTATGGAAGAGATATGTTGATAATTTAGTTGTGTTCATTTTTGTGAAGATAAAAATGTGAGACGTAGACATTTGAACTTACAACCTTAAAAATGTTACTATTGGGCATATTTAATAATTCTTATGTAAATATCATGTTGATTTATTAATTTTAGAAAGGTTGTGAAATTGATGATTGTAGAGATTTAGGAAAATTTGAATAGGCATGAAATGTGGGTGTATTTGAGAGATGAGACATGTGAAGTTATGTTTGGTGTTATTAACTTGGAAGATGGTGAATATAATGAACTTACCAAATTGATAAATTAAATTAGTTTAGTTAATATTTTAAATATTTCGTAATTAAAGCGATGTTATTGGGTTTAATTCCTAACTTTTAATATTATGGGATTAAAAGTGGTGAAGTTGACCATGCATAAGATTTGGGGGAAATAATCAAGAGTAAGTTGATGTGGTATGGTATTTGGTCCCTAGTTTTACTAGTTGAGGTATATTATCTTAATATTACCTCAAATTCATAAATGAGATATTTGAATGGTTTGGTGGTCTTTGATAAGAAAAGAAAAGAATGTGATTTTAGCTCGTTGGGAGTAAATGGATGAATTGGATTAAAACAAGAATGAGTTATCAAAATTTTTATTTTATTTATTATTTTTCCTTGATTTAATTTGATGGGGTCAATGTTGATAATTAGAAAGTGAACACTCGTGTTATATTTTATAATTATAGTCTTGAGAAGATTTTGATATAATTGATAAAGTGTTGGAATATTCACATATGTTTATTGAGAATTATGATTTAACTTGAAGATCCTGAGATTTTACTTGCATGTGAAAATTAGGATTTTGATTCTATTTAATGTTTGGGATAGGAATGAGTTTTGGAAGGATTGCAATTACATTTCATTGGTAGAGTTTAAGTTAAAAGTTGATGAAAACTTGAACCCGTTTTGGTGCCATATGTTATTGCTATTGATGAATCTAGTGTTTAGAAGTTTTGGTTTTGGTAATCGGTAGAAGGTTACCATGTTGGTATTTAAATGAGGAGATCCTTGGAAAAGTAAGAAAATGTTTGATTTTGGAAGTTAATTTTATATAAAAAGTATTGTTGAATTGTCTTGGAAAGACTAAGTTTGATGTTATTGATTTACATGTGGTACATATATGAACATTGGCATTGTTATATTATCTCTTGGGATTGTATCATGATATTACATTAATAGGGATATAGAAATTGATCACAATGGAGAATTGTGTGGAGGAAAATGGAAATGGAATCATATGAAGGATTGTACATTTTGCATTATCATTTTATCGAACCGCTATTGAAATTGATTTTTAATCTTGCATTGGAAGGTTATGGTTTTAAAAGAGAAATTGTTTTGTGAAACAAAATCTATTGTTTTGTGAAACAAGATCTATTGTTTTGTTTTTAGTAAATACGTTGGTAAGTCCGGATAGGGGGTGTAGTTGGTATTGGTTAAGTTGGCCAGAGTGCCCATGGTGAAAGACTAGAAACCTGCGCGGATAGGTGTCCAACCTTCCGATTAATACCGGTAAAAATGACAATTTGGTAGTACTTGTATAGTCTACTTGCAGACACTAGCCTAGGGATTACCTGAGTCGTATTTACCACCTTGGAATTTTATTGAAATTGTTGGATTAATATGTTTTCAAATTGGCATTGTGCATAAGATTTTCAAAATATGAGAAAAATATTTTGAGTATGGCATGGCATATGCATTCATCTCATAAGACTGTATAAAATGTATTGATGCTTTGTTAAATGTCATTATGAATTGTTTAACTATTTGATTCCATTGACAAATGGGTAATTGAATGAATTAAAAAGGATGTCATATTGCTTTTGAAACATGTTTATTTATTTAAATTAACTAGTTGTGGTTAATTAAAATAAATTAGGTTCAAGAGATTATGTAATAGAATCATAGGGTTTTGACATGATATGATTTCACGTATATGTATGACTATTTTGGTACTCTCATATCTTCTAATGTTTTAATATGAGATTGTTTAGTGAGCTAGTGGTTGCTCACCCCCTGCCTGTATATGTATACAAGGAATGCTTTTTGGATTTAAAGATCAAACAATGATTTTTGCCACTTCATAAGTGTAATATAGTGATGGATTGTACTACTTCATTTGTTTGTTTGGATGAGTTTTTTTTTTTTTTTTTTTTGTAAAAAATAGTGTCCTCGCTTTTATTGTAAGCCTCAGGGCATTTCTTTTATTCGTATGTAAATGTCTTTATTGTATCATGAGAGGGGAACATGTATATTAAATTATTTATCATTTCATCAAAGGATGAATTGTCATTTGTAAATGAACTTAATTAATGAATATTGGTAATGTTATCTGAGTAATAAAATTTGGGGCATGACAATCATAGTAACTGTATCCCAATTTTAATTTATTTTAAATCTATCATCAAGATGCAAGAAAAGTAACTGAAGTGTATCCCAATTTTAAGACTAACCCGCAAACGATTGGACCAAAAGTTCTTGAAGTTTATTTTCAAAGTTCAAATTAGAAGTGACGTACCCAAAAATTGGTCAAATTGATTCATTGTACATGATAGAATTTGTTTGTTTGATTCTTTCTTCGTTTCATATTTATTTTTTTAACATGGTGAATATACTAACGATTCGAAAAATGTCAAAAAAAAGTCCAAAAATAAAAATAAAAATCAATTGCCTAACTACATTAAAGATATTCATTTTAGTTTTTCAATATTTTCTGGAAGCTAATTCCCTAAATGTCCTAAGGCTTTTGCTTAACTATTGAGAGGATGACTTGAATCTACGTAGGTTAATAAGCTGACAAAATCTTTTGTGTGTGCATACACCATAGAAATCATACTTGAAATAAATGTAATGGGTGATGTGATGATCCTAGTTGTTCCCTAACATTTTCAAGATCAAATGTAACCTATTTATAGGTCAAAGAACATAGTTAACCATGTAGTTTTCTAAACATAATGACTAAGGTTAATTTAATGATTAAATAGTTTTCTAACCTTTTTTTTAGGTCACATCACCTCTCATTTTTTTTACCCACCAAAAGACAAAATAGACTAAAAAACCAAAAAATCAGCTTTTTACCAACTTAACAAAACACCACTTAGTGATTAAATTAATTTCACATGGATTATATCATTAAATCTAATTATTATAGATTTAATGTTTTTGGAATAATCCACGTGCACGAAAAGATAAGCACATGTAGATTTCATGTGGATTATTTCAAAAACATATATAAACTCTTTATGGTGTAAAAGTTAATTGACAAGTAATTTTTAATGATATAATCACGTGCATTATTCCAAAAACATTAAATCTATAACAATTAGATTTAATGATATATTAACTCTTTAGTCACGTGAAATTAATTTCTTTTACCATTGATTATATTAATTTCTCTTACTATTGAATAATCCAAAAGTTTTTGGATTAACTTTTATACCCTTAAGAGTTAATATATGTTTTTTATAGCGATCCCGGTTTTTGCCCCAACTTTTATTGTGTTCCGGACTCGGGTTCCGTGACTGTATGTTGTTGTCTATGTCTTGTTATCTCCCTTTGATTCTTTAAATTTGAGTCTTGGGACTTGTTGGGTGAGTTTGGAACAGGTTAGTTGTTAGTTGGTATAAACGGTTGTTGTCACACCTCGAAATAATTCACCATGCAACAACCACATCAACTAACATTTACTAAACAATGACAACAATCCTTCCATCTTTACATAGTTAATAAATGAGATTATACAAAAGTTTCACATGCAGATTATACATTCATTGGTAAAAACAACACATGCATCTATAGCATGTGAAGCACATAGTTCTCACAACAAAATAGAGCTATGTACTCTTCACAATTTTCCACACCCTTAACTTGGCGGGCTCACCACGTCTTTTCCTGCACCAAAATCCCATAGGGGTAAGCATAAAGCCCAGTAGAGAAATCCCTAACAAAGTATATATATTTATGTAAGATATCCAATATTAAATGCAAGTGCAAATGCGATGCAATGCCTTTTCAAAATAATCTCATATCATGCCTTTTTTGAAAATCACCTTGTTTTTCATTAATGTTTTGCCATCTCATCAATTTCCAAACTTCAAATTTTAAATCATAAGGAGCGGTAAATATGACTCAGGTAATCCCTAGGTTGGTGTCTGCAAATAGGCTCAACAAGCATTACCAATAACCCCACTTTACCGGTTGCTAATC
The DNA here is from genome assembly GCA_022316695.1 of Camellia oleifera. NCBI lineage: Eukaryota > Viridiplantae > Streptophyta > Magnoliopsida > Ericales > Theaceae > Camellia > Camellia oleifera. The sequence continues at coordinate 51,808,021 of CM039310.1, read as the reverse complement.
GAAAGGGAAGTGGTACCACCTCCGCACGTGTTTTCAGTCTTTCACTCCGGACACTCAAGCCAACTTATCAATTTCATCTACACCTCCTAACCAGACTTACCAATGTATTTACCCCTTAAACATTTTCCATAGCTTTCATTACAGTAATCTTTTCTCAATGTGAATGTTTCAAACTCAATCAAGATGCGTAATGGTGATAAATAATTAATGAGATTATGATGCAATAAGTAACACCTCATGCTTAACCGATGCTATCAACACATGGCAATAATTTCTCATCATGCACAATTCTTATCATTCTAGTCATTTCAAGACTATATGAAGTTTTCAAACATTAATTTCCAAGATTTCAATTCCCATAATCCTTGGTGCTCAACAATTATCATCTCACGATTATCCGTGTTCAACAAAATGTAATAACTATCCATTGAAATGTGCATTTTACCAACTCTCATGCCTAACCCAAATGTAAGATTCACAAGATGACTATCTGTCCATTTAGACTCATCAAGAATAACCACATTTTAACATTTATAAGCAACAATAACCAATCCACAAATTCTTTACCATTTCTCCCTCATCAACATGATTAAGACGCCCCTTTTTCTTCATTACATTTATCACATAAGAAAAACATTACTAACATTGGGAGTAAATAAAATTTATTTATAAAATCCCCAACATGTTTTCCCTAACCCCACATTACTAGGGTTTTTCTTCTAAAACAAACATTTCTCCATCTTTTGAAAGGGTTTTCCCTCATGACATCACCCCTTCTATTATGTGAGTTAAAATCCTTAAGAAGGTTGTTTAGGAAGAAAGAGAAATCAAACCCACTTTTAAAACCCTAGCATTTATGAGACAAAGACCAAACTTTCAATATCATTAATAAAACTTTTAAATCAACCAAATCTAACATAAATATATATATATATAACTCAAGGAAATTTGCCTACCTTAATGCTTGATGAAGAAAGAGGAGATGAAACCCTAGCTTTGATGAAGTCGAAAGGAGATCTCCACCATACACTATGTGGTTCTAGAGATGTTCTCAATCTTTGATGAAGGAGCCAAGGTTGAATCTTAAATGGATTGAGGAAGATCAAGGGTTTTGATCTTGGTTTGAGATAGAAATGTAGAGAGAAGAGAGAGAGTTGTATTTTTAGAGAGAGAGAGAGAGATACAACAAAATGAGATACACATAGCCCAAAAGAAGAGAAAAAACAGAGTTTTCGGAGTGTGCCGATCCCACATGTGCAGAGCCTTCTTGTAATAACCCACATTCATATCTTGGTCATGTTCATGTGCATTTGCATGATTTCATCTTGTTAAGCTTGCATTTGTAGACTTTGACTTGTTTCTTCCTAAGTGAAGGTCCCTGTCTTGTTTTGTGCTTATGTGAATTGCCTAAGTGTTGTATGCATGCTTTGTTCCTTCCTTGCTATCTCAAGCCTAGGTCATGCCAAGCCTAAGTCATGTCAAGCCTAAGTCATGTCAAGCCTAGGTCATGCCAAGCCTAGGTCATGCCAAGCCTAGGTCATGTCAAGCCTAGGTCATGCCAAGCCTAGGTCATGCCAAGCCTAGGTCACGTTAAGCCTAAGTCATGTTAAGCCTAGGTCATGCCAAGCCTAGGTCATGCTGAGCCTAGGTCATGCCAAGCCGAGGTCATCTTAAGCCTAGGACCATCTTGGAACCACCTTGGTTGACCTCCACCATCACCTAGGCATATTGGCCGAGATGTCATCATCTAGGCCGAGGTGTGCATCACCTAGGCCGGGATATGCATCATCTAGGCCGAGATGTTATCATCTAGGCATCCGAGATCCATAATCCTTGCACCTAGTAATCTTGTTCTGGGAGTGGAATGACCTAGACCGAGGTGTGGCACATCTAGGCCGAGGTGTGGCACAGCTTGGCCAAGTGTTATCCTTCCTAGCCGAGGTCATTGAGACCTTACTTGCCGAAGCCTATGTCTTTAGCCGAGATCATTGCTTGCCGAAGTTCCCTTGCCTTAGCTTGTTAGATACGCTTTGTCTTACACATGTCTTGTCAATCAGTCACCTTTTTGAGAAGAACCAACCAGCCGTTGCCACGTGTCCGAACAGAGTGTTAAGTCAGCCGGTAGAGAGAGAAACCCATCATTTGTTATACCCTTGTTTTTGAAGAGGAGAGAGAAGCTCTAGGAAGAGGAAGAGGAGTTCTAGAGAGGTAGATTTCCAAGCTTGATTCCTAGAGATCGAACCGTTAGATCCGTGTTCTAAGGTTAGATTCTTGATCTGCTCATGTTGTTCCTTATGATCATGTTATTGCATTGCATGATTGAATACGATTTGTAAGCCATGCATTGATTCAAAGTTCGGTTTTAGAAAGAGAAAGTGGTATTCATGTGTTCTTCAAGAAAAGTCATGTTTTGATCCAAGAGTTTGCACCAAGGTCCATGTTTTCATGTTTGTTTTCATATGATCTTCAAGCATGGATACCAAGGTCCATGTTTTCGAACTCATAGCATGAAATCCCAGATTTCGTAATAACAAGTTATGATTTTAGCATTCATGTTCTTCATGTTCATGTTCTTCATGTTCTTCAAGGAGGAAACCCAGATTTCCAGACTTCTTTTCCCTAGGTGTGATCACCGAGACCACTCTTGCCTAGATCACACACCTAGGCCAAGCATCGTATCTCACCTTGGCCTACCTTGCATGATCACTTGAACCTTAATTTATCTTGCATGCACACCTCGGCAGGCAGCTGCACCCCGAAGCCTAGGTAACCACACCTCGGCCAAGAGGTGTGGGACCACGGCCAAGAGCTCCTGAGTTCACTCAGCTAGGTCATTTCCAGCATGTTTTGCCTAGGTCATTTCCAGCATGTTTTGCCTAGGTCATTTCCAGCATGTTTTCCCTAGATCATTTGCATGCATGTAAAGCTTGTTTTGAGAATGTGATTGCCATGTGATTGTAGGTCCTTGATCTTTGCTTTGAGCCTACACCCGAGAAGAACTATGTGAGTGGTATTTTTAATAAAGCTATGTTATACGTTTTGATAAAGGCTTTGCTTTGCTTTGTTTTGAAAGTATTTGTTAAGTATGAATGGTTACCCTTATTTTATGTATCAAGTATAAGCTTTGTTTTGGATGACATTCTTGGAACCGTCCTTTCGTGTTAGGGGACGTTAAGCCCAGGTAGCACCGTCCTTTCGTGTTAGGGGACGTTAAGCCCAAGTAACATAGTCCTTCCGTGCTAGGGGACTTTAAGACCAGGTAGCACCGTCCTTTCGTGCTAGGGGACGTTAAGCCCAAGTAGCACCCTTGTTAAGATATCGGCCACCGACGGACTATGAATGGGTGTGCTCGATACCGAGGTTATGTTTTTGTTTTGCTCGGAATGTCATCACCCCAAGTACATGTTTTGAATAAGCTATGACATATGTATTGTTTTGACAAGACCTCGGGAATCATTCATTAAACCCTTTATTACTTGTACCATTCACTGAGTATCCAAGCTCACCCTCTCTATATGTATGTAGGTAACAAGCAAGAAGTCGGCCACGCCGAGATGTGTGTGTTTTGCAAGATGTTTTGGATTCATGTTATGTCAGCAATCTTGAAGATTATGCTTCTTAGTTGCATTTCATGTATTTTGTAAATGTCGGCTTGAGAAGCCTTTTGATCAAGATGTAATATGTACTTTATTTTATTTGTATTCAAGTTGTAAGACTTTAATTAAGATGTATGCCATTTCATTTAACATATGCACAGCTCTTATGGACTAGTTAGATTTACATATATTGCTTCCGCACATGTAAGCCCCATATATTATACTCTGATTGTGTGTGAATTTTGAAAGTTGGCCTTCGGTAATCTCGGATTACTGGCCATCACGACACCATTCTACTAGGGGCGGTTTGGGGTCGTGACACTTCTTCTCGCACGTGCGACACTGTGCATTTATTTCAGTGTGTGACCCAAAATTTCCTCTACATTCCGCACATACGGCTCTCTCCCGCATGTGCGGCTTGTGGTCCCGCACGTGTGGCTAAGCCAAACAGCCCAGAAAATTCCCAGCTCAAGTCTCGGCTCTCCGGACCTGACTTCGCACTTCCCGAAACAAGTGAAACTCAACACCATAACAAGTCTTGAGAGAAAAGTCCCGAACATCACAAACCCCAAATGATCAACAAGGCTTTTAGGTGGAAACCGACACACTAGTGTGGCAAACCGAGGTTAAACAAAGGAATAAGATGGATGGCACACTAGGTCGTCATAGTTGTTGCCCAGATTTTGGCCTCTTCGCTCGAGTAAGGCTTCTTACGCTCGAGCGAGCCTTGCGTAATTTGCTTCTTGGCTCGAGCAAGGTTTCTTGCGCTCAAGCAAGAATTAAGGGTCTTCAAGTTTTTTTCCAAATGTAGCTTTTCTGGGAAGGTATAGTTCTTCGCTCAAGCGAGTCTTGTGAAATTTCTTCTTCGCACAAGAGAGACTTCTTACGCTCGAGCATGCGTCTGCGTCTGTGGCAAACCTGAAGCTTTACATTCTATGCTCGAGCGGCGCTTCTTGCGCTCGAGCGAGGTCACTATTGTGTCTAGTCGCTCGAGCGGCAACTCCTTCGCTCGAGCAAAGGTCGCATATATCAGTTCGTAGCAGTGATGTCTTGTATCACTTTTTGGTCCTTTTTCACTCAAAACCCTAGCACAGCTCCATCTCTCTTTAAAATACCCTCTCTCTCTACAAATAACCCTAGATCTAAGCATCTCTCAACCCTAGTCCTTTTATTAAAGTGTTAGAGCATCTCAAGGGCTTTCCCTTGATCTGAGTCAAACCGAATTTGGAGCATCTTTGAAGTTAGTCATCATCTCCTTTGAGCTTCTATATTTGAGGTAGGGATATTCTACACATTGTTATGATGTTTAGCCTAGGTATTTGTCATTTTGAAGATGTGTAAGGATTTGGGTGTGATTTGGGTGAAGTTAGGGTTTGGGTTCTAAATTAAAAGAAGGGTTTTCATGTTAGCCTATAAAATAACTATGGGGCTTTGTGTATGAGGTTTCCTAATGTTGGTGGAGTTTGGGCATATGGGTTGTTATTTTGGAATAGGGGAAAATTTTCCCTAGGTTGGGTTGAATTATTATTTTGAATAGATAATGGAATTGATGTGGGAAATGTGCGATTGGGAGGTTATATGAATGGATGATGTAGTTGGATTTGTTAAATTACTCACCCATGGAAATTTGATAAATTATCCATTTGATAAATTTATTTATCTGTTTAGAAATATCTATTTTGGACTATCGGTGAAGGATAGCCATGATTGTTGTAGAAACTGTATGAGGATTAGGTGAATTGAAACTAATCATACGAATTGTGTCATTGAATATGACGGTTTGGCTGAATTGTTGAATATGTGGTTTGGTTAGTCATTGTATATGAAATCGCATTTAAATACATTGTATATGTATCTTTCTTTGGGAGGAGATAGGGAATAGACTCCATTGAAAATTAAGTTGGCCGGAGTGTCCAGGATGAAAGTCCTGAAATCTTGTGTATATATGCGTGTCGATTCCCTCGAATGTGATTTCTTAAAATGGCCAGAAAATATAAGTGTTGGATTGATAAATGTATTAAATTGTGAACCATTGAGTTATAATCTCATTTTGACTGATTAGATGATAATGAACTTGGTAAATAGATTTACCCGAAATTGATGATTGGAAATGAATCGACATATGATTATGTATATTGATTTCGGATGATTGGAAATGAATCAACATATGATTATGTATATTGAATGGTCTTGGAAAGAATAAATGTTGGTCGAGAATATTACACATTTATCTGATGCTTATGCCTTAGTTAAATCTCATATATTGTTTTAGCATATCTCTACTGGGCTTTGGCTCACCCTACTTGGGAAACCATTTTCAGGTACAGGTGACCTGCCGCCTCCAAGGACATAGTTTGGGAGGTTTAGGGGCTAAAGCTCCGTGTTTTGTTATTTTATTTTGTGTTAAGTGTTTATCCAAGCCGAGGACTTTATATGTATAGAGCTTAGGACTCTCTTTTGTTGTAACCAAGTTATCTCTTGGAAAGATGTTAGCCCGTAAGACATTTATTTTGTTGTTAACAGTTAGAGTTACATGCTATAGTTTCAAGAATGAACATTTATGAAAGCATAATGCATGTAATATCTTTTGTAATGTGGACTCTGATAAATGAGAATATAACATTTCTACTATATTTATGGATCTTATGCATGGTTGGTTTATCTCATATTTTGAGGGCGTGAAATTTTTTGAATAATCCATCTGACTAAAATGTAATTACTTCTATAATTTAATTATTATAGATTTAATGTTTTTGGAATAATCCACGTGTACGAAAAGATAAGCACGTGTAGATTTAAAAGTGAAATCTACATTAAATCATTAAATCTACATTACTTCTATAATTTCTCTTATTATTGATTATATCATTAACTCTAATGATTAAATGATTAAATTACTTTCACGTGGATTATATCATTAAATCTATTTATTATAGATTTAAAGTTTTTGGAATAATCCAAAAACATTAATTTCACGTGATTAAAATTTATAGATTATTTTGGTCTTTTGGTAGGTATCGCCAAAAGGCGAAGTGTAGCACTCTGTACTTCCTAATATAATGGAATTATATTTAACTCTTTGATTATCATGATTTTTGAATCTTTTTAGTCAATATTTGAGCCTTGGTTAAGGTGTTACCATAGAGGTTGGGTGAGATTGAATCAAAAACTCCAAATTCGAATAGTTATTATTGAGTAGTCTTTACTCTTTTATCATTTTCTCTCTCCATACTCTGAATCTTGATGTGAGGCTAGAACCATTGAAAAGATTACTTCCGGAGCTTTAATTTGGACACAATAATGACCCTAAACGGTGTCACGCCCCTAAAAAAAACAATACAATTAACCCATCCATAAGAGAAGAGTGCATAATAGAATTGATATGCTTTCATTCATCAGAGTTCGTAATACAAAAGATATTACATGCATTATACATTCACAAATGTTCATCATGAATCTATAGCATGTAACATTGGTTAATAACGACAAAATAAATGTCCTATGGGCTTACTTATTTCCAAGATATCACTTGGTTACAACAAAAGAGAGTCCTAAGCTCTATACATGTAAAGCCCTCGGCTTGAATAAACGTTTAAACAAAAAACAACAAAATAGAGCCTCAAGCTCCTAAGTCCTCCCAAGCTATGTCCTTGGAGGAAGCATGTCACTAGTACCTGAAAATGGTTTCCTAAATAGGGTGAGCCAAAGCCCAGTAGAAATAGTCTAATACAATGTATGAAGTTTAACTAAGATATAAGTGTCAGATAAATGTTCAATATTCATGATCAACTTACATTCTTTCCATAACCATTCATTACTAATTTTCATACCTCAATCCATTCTTATTCATTCATTTCAAGTTAATTTATTTCATTCCAAGTCGTATGGAAAATATATATAAATTTTCCAAATGATCCAACTGAGACTACAACTCAGTGATTCCTTATCCACATAACCATCATACAAACACTTCAACCTTGCCATTTTACGAAAATTTCATCTGCAGGATCGACACCCATGTATTCACAAGATTTTGGGACTTTCACCCTGGACACTCCGGCTAACTTAATTCTCAATGGAGTCCATCCCCTATCTCCTCTCAAACAATGAAGTACATCCCCTTTCCTCTCCCAAAACATTATACATATACAATGTATTTAAATTCATCGTTATATACAGTGATTATCCATGACACATATTCAATGCCTTAATCATACTGTCATATTCAATGACAAACTTAAATGATTAGTTTCAATTCACCTAATCATCATGCAATTCCTACAACAATCATAGCTATCTTCCACCGATAGCTCAATACAGATATTTCTAAACAGATATACAATCTTTATAACAGATAATTTATCAAATTTTCCATGAATGAGTGATTAAACAAATCCAACTACACCATTTGTAGCACTTGTACCCTTTTAAAACTTTTGGGAAGTGTATTTGAATCCTTTATTTAATTTTGAGGATCTTTGGTGTTGTTTTATCTTGGTTTTGGATAAGTGAAAATCGATTTAAACTTGTTGGGTTTGGTTGCTCGCACTTGTTCTTGTCAAAAGTTCCTTGGAGACATAGAAATTCTATTCTGGGGTCGACACCAGCCTTCCTAAGGGTCGACCCTTACCTATTGGTGAAGTTTCTGGAAGTGTTGCTGGAAAATAGGGTTGACACCAGTCTGGGAAGGGTCAACCCTCTTATATTGTAGAATTTGTGTGTTAGTTGCTGGAAAATAGGGTCGACCCCCTCTTGTCTAACCCCCTCTTGTTTAAGAGTCAACCCCCCTTGCTTGTGCCAGATTGTCTTTTCTACCTAAAAGGTCAACCCCCTTGCCTAAAGGATCGACCCCTACATGTTTTTTTTTTTTTTTAGATTTTGGGGTTTGAATGGGCCCAACCTTTGGGGAGGGGGGTTTTGGGCCTATTATTTTATTTGACCTTAGGGCTATTCTCTACTACTATAAATAGGCCCAAACCACTTTTCTCTCATTATTTTCCTCCATTTTTCCTTTCAAACCGTGAGTTCTCTTCTCTCTCTTTAAAACTCAAAATTTTTCACTTAAATCTCTAAATCTACTCACCTAGAGTGATCTTTTCATCTTGGTCCTTTGAGAAAGAGTGTAGATCTCGTCAAGGGCTTCCTTTTGGTCTGAATGGTTTGTGGTTTCGTCGTCGATGATTTTTGGGTCGTCATCTCTTTGCTTCAAGAAGTAGGGATTTCTTTGCTCCTTTCCAATACTTCATCTATAGATAGATATGTGGTAGATTTTATTGCATAAAAACCATATTCATTATGGATTTTCTTGAAATTCATGAAAGGGGATCTAGGGTTTGATATTTGTGATTGGAGTTATTAAGTTGTTTGTTGTTGGGTTATTTAGAAAAATGATTTATTATGTTTGTGAATAAAGGGAGGAAAGCCCTAATTTAATGTTATTGATATAATGGATTTAAAAAAGGAGGAAGTTGAATAATCCTTATATATTTTGCTAATATTGGTCGCATAATTGTGTTTATATCAAAAGAAAATAAAAGAAGTAATCACGGTGTTAGTTTTGTTTTAGACTAATCACGTGAAGTTGAGTTGAGTTATGGTTTTGATATCAATGGAATTGGTTTTGTAAAATAAAGAGGATGGATTTGGTTTTGTTTTTGTAAAATGACGAGGATGAATTCTTAGAAAAAGGTTGAAGTTTGTGGATTGGAAAATAAACAAAAATGGCCTTTTTGAAAGAAAATGAAGTCATCACCCTTTGTAAATTGATAATGAACTTGAGGTCGGATTTTTGAACCTTTACAAATTATCATTGTTATTGGATTGAAAGTCTTGCGAGAATTGGATTTTGTTTTTTTCTTACGTATTAGATGTAGAGATGGATAGATATGAATGTAAATAGCGGAGTTAGATATTTGTAATCTCTTACCTATGAAAATATGGATAGTTTATCTTTTAGAGACTGTATATATGTTTAGAAATATATGTTTTGGGCTATTGGTGGAGGATAGCTATGACTATTGTAGAAATTACATGTGGACTAGGAGAATTGAAATTAATCCTTCATTGGTTGTTATTGAATATGACGGTTTGATTAAATTGTTGAACGTATGAATTTTGGTAGTCAATGTATATGACACGCCTTTAAATACATTGTATATGTATCATTGTTTGGGAGGAGATAAGGGATGTACTCCATTGTTTGGGAGGAGATATGGGATGGACTCCATTGAAAATTAAGTTGGCCGGAGTGTCCAGGGTGAAAGTCCCGAAATCTTATATATATATATATATGGGTGCCAGTTCCCTCAGATGAGAATTCCATAAAATGACAAAATTGAAGTGCTTGTGTATAAATGGGTGCCAATTCCCTTAGATGAGAATTCCGTAAAATGGTAAAATTGAAGTGTTTGTGTAATAATTGTGTTGATTGAGAACCTCTGAGTTGTAGCCTCAGTTGGGTGTCTAAAATGTAATAAATTGGCTCATGAATTGAGATGAAATAAATTAACTTGAAATGAATTGTCATGAAATGAAGTAAGACTAAATTGACGAAAGGTGTATCCTTGACTTGGCGTTTTGTTATGGAAGGTGTATCCTTGGCTTATCGTGCTTAAAGCAGGTAGAGCGGAACACGTTTATCACTATTGTCACAGTGTATCTGGGTATATTATGGGTTATGATGGTTATGGTTCTGGAAGGCCGAGTTGCCTCATTTGTTGAGTAAATAGTTGTTGGTTGCTTGTTGTTTTCCCTTTGTACTAAATGTATATATGTAAAGACATGAATGTGTTGGAAACAGACGTAAGTACTGTATCGAGATTGTGAATAATGTGAAGGACATCGGATACTTGTGAACATGTTTCAAGAAGGTAAAACGTAATGGGCTTCACGAAATTGTTTTCAGGAACTTGTTATTGTCATATGAATTTTGGGAAAAAGGTAACAAGAAGAAATTAAAGTAAATTGCTTACGTTGTTGAGCGAAATGTATGATTTTGAGAAAAGTTCCTATATAAGTATATTTTTGTATAAACCGTCACATTATGTATATGATATGATCTAATGCATTCATGATCATAGCTATCTGTATGTTGTTATTGTTTAGGATCATATTGGGATCCCTACTGGACTTTATGTTCATCCCACATTGCTAATCCTTTTTCAAGTGAACGTCGAGAAGGATTTCAAGATTGAGGATCTTCTTTATGTGTTGGCCACAGGCCTTTTATTTGTAGGCGGAATGCCATTGATAGAAAATGGTTAAACCCTTTCTTTTAATTTAAAAGATGTAAGCCTACGGACAATTTATTTATTTTTATCTCATGTTACATTCATTTCATATTCGAATGAGAGAACCTTTAATAATAGTACTCATTATTGTATTGAATTTTCACACATGATCTCTGAAATTAGATTATAATAAAGAATTTGGTAATGGTAGCCATTGGCATAAAAAGTGGGGCGTGACACCATTCATTTACACCTTTTCCCAATTTCACATTTCTCACATCAATTTCATTATTTATACCAAAATAATATTCAAGACACTTTCAGGGCAAATCTCTGCCATTATTCAAATATTAACCCAAAGGCCAACATTCACCATTTTAACACAAGATATTCTCATATTCAAAATCCCATAATCATCTATGGTACACAATATAGAAACCCCCCATTCAATTTGAGAACTAACCCTAAGTTTACCAAAAACTCCCAAAATTTCCACCATTTATACATAACCACAAATAACTAGGTTAAAACTCATACTAAAGTATAGAACATCCCTACCTCAAAGGGAGAAGATGAGCCAAGCAAGAGAGAAACCCCGAAAGTGCCGAAATCCAACTCTAATCGGTTCAAAGAGAAGATCTTGAGAAGCTCCACCTTTTTATCAAAGGGAGTAGGGTGGAGAGATCAAAGGATCTAGGCCAAAATGTAGAGAGAGAGTATTTTAGAGAGAGAGGCTCTCAACTTTAGGGTTTTGGTTGAAAAGATATGAAAAAGTGATGTGAAAAGTGTTTTTCGCGATCTGATATACACGCAGTCCGCTCGAGCGGAGGGTTTCACGTTCGAGTGTCAGACACAAAGATTTGTTCCGCTCGAGCACAAAAAGAGGCCTGCTCGAGCGTATAATACACACCTCTAGAACTTTTGTAGACGACAAACCAACCACTCGAGCTCATGAAGGGACGCTCGAGTGCACACTCGCTCGAGCATGAAAAACATTCCTTCAGCACTTTTGCAGAAGTGCAGAAGTGCAGAGTACTAAGAGTTTGCAAGAAATGCTGCTCGAGCGGAGGACCAAAATCTACATATCCTGCTCGAGCACAAGAATGGCCGCTCGTGCATAAGACCAAAAATCTGGGCAACACAAAGTTTGAAAACTATGTAACTGACCTGTTCCAAACGCAATCACAACAACCCAAAGACCAATTTCAAAGGCATACAAGGGAAGAAAGAGATAGACAACAATATGAAAGCATTAAACCGATCCCGGAACATCACAAGAGTTGGGTAAAAACCGGGATCGCTATAAACGGAGTCCGAACGAGAGAGATATATCTGTTTGAAATTTGCAAATTTATGCTGTCAACATAGTGTGCTCAAGCAGAACTTTTGACGCTCGAGCATACAACGCAGAATCAGATCTTTAAAAACCACTTTTTGGATCAAATCTCTTCATTTCTCACTTCCTTTTCTCTTTCCTTCCGTCATTTTTGGTTTCTTAAGCTTTTTAGGCTTGATTTCATATATTTCCATACATCTTTGACCCCTAGTTCCATACACCAAAACATAGAGCACGACGAGGGCTTCCATTTAATCTCAATGGATCGTTGTTTCGTCGCTGGTGATTTTTCGGACTTGTTTCCTTTTTGCTTCAAGAGGTAGGGTCTATTTCTTATACTCAATATGAGTTTGGTAGTGTATTTGTGATATATTTTAAATATATAGATCCCATTGTTCTTAGATTGATTTTTTATGATTGGTTTGTAAGTTAGGATTTGTTCTAATTTGGTTGTTGAGCTAGGGTTTAGCCACAAAAGTTTATTTTCCACTTATAAAGAATGTATATGAGTTTTTAAAAGTGAAAATCCCTAATTTGAAGAAACCCTAAAATGTTTGTCTTGTTAAGGAATTGTTGGATTATCAAATCAAAATGTAAAAGAGGGGTTTCTAAATGTTTTCTTAAAAAAGGTTATGATTATGAAATTGGAGTTGATGTATGTTGAAATGACCTATTTCTTGCGTTGAAATGAATTTTCAAAGAGGAAGGGAGTTATGCCCTAAAAATGTAATTGTTGAGATTATAAAGAGGGAATGGATTAAATGTTGGGAAATGTGAAATTGAAATGATGATGGTGGAGTTTGATATGTATTATCACTCCCATTTAAGATTTTGGAAGAGTGTATCTTTAATGGAATTTATTTATCTGTTTAGATATATTTGTTTTGGGCTATTGGTAGAGGATAGCTATGGTTGTTGTAGAAATTGCATATTGACTAGGCAAACTGGACTATTTATAAATCATGCATATCATGGAACATGCAATGTATTTTGAGGATTTAAACTGTGTGTTTTGGAAAGAGATTTCTAGAAATTCTTGTGTTATGTTTAAGTGCATTTGTTTCTTTTTGAAAATCATATTTTAGGTCACGTGTATTGTGCTATTTGGAAAGAGTAAGTAAAATGGTAAATCTGAGAAATGTTTGTTATTGAACATGACTGTATGTTTTAATACATTGTATGTGTATAATGTTTGGGAGGAGAAAGGGGATATACTCCATTGTTAGGAGGAGAAGAGGGATGGACTCTATTGAATTAAGTTGGCCTGTGTGTTCAGGGTGAAAGTCCCAAAAACAGCGTGTATACATGGGTGCCGACCCCGTAGGCGAAATTTCTGTAAAATGGAAATTGTAGTGCTTGTATAGCCTACGTTTACATGGGTCCCATTTGACGGTTCCCCACGGACAAAATTTCCATGAAAGGTTGTATTGGTTTTGGAGATTTATCCATTTTATTTATTATCATTTTGGTTTTGGAAAGAAATGATTTTTAAACGGTTTTAGCAATGTATTTGCTATTGGTTAACAATGTATTTGTATTGGAATTTGGTAATGAAATTGCTAGTTGGTATTGAGATACTTAGATTGACTTGTGGAAATGGATTTTATATCAAACTAATGTATTGAATTCGAAAAAATGTTTTGAATAAACAAAAGGTTTGAAAGACTGGAAGGAAAGGATTTTTATTGAGAAAGCAAGTGGATTTGAGAATGCATTGAGCATATTATATATGTATGTATTGCAGTCATGATCATTTACACTAACGGAGTATATTTAGTTTTTGAAATATTTCCTACTAGGCTTTATGCTCACCCTGCTTAGTTGAAAATATTTTTCAGGTATGTTTATACAGATGTGGACTGAGATGTTGAAGTTGTGTTTGGAATTGTGTAGGGTGGTTCCTTTATTTGTCAGCCAAAGGCCATTTATATATTTGTTGGCCATGTGCCACTCTTGTAAGGGTTACACCCTTTGTATATGATGTAAGCCTTTGGGCATCTTAATTTGATTTATAACATTTTTGTATGTTTTTGTTACAAAGCATCCATTTGACATAGATGTTGTAGCTAAGAATGTATAAAATTGAAATAACACATGTACTGTGTGCTTATATTGGGTGGTTTACTCATGTGGGCCGAACCTTGTAAATCCGAGGCGTGACAACTTGGTATAATAGCTAACCGGGTTTGAAAAACTTGGGCTCGCGGGAAGTGGTTAGCCATAATGGGTTTATCATGCTTAGTGAGGAGATTTGTATGTTGTGTGCTAAATGATAACATGCTTATGTGTTGCTTTTTATGTGGACATGGTGTTCAAACTCATGGATATTATTCGATGTCTAGTTGACTAACTTGGAGGTTTTATTGGAAACGCGCTTGATCAACGTTGTTTCTAATGAGAAATCTAAGCGAGTACTAGAACGAATGATTATCTTTGTAGACTTAGCGTGATTACGTGTTACGTGTTATGTAGTAGATAGTATGTAAATCAATTGGAGTCTCAATGGGGTTATTTGAGAAATTATTATGTTATTGTTTTGTGTTACTATTTTGGGAAAAGGTGCCAGTGTTATGTATCCTAAGTTGTGTGTTTCCCTTCTTATAGAAACATTTTGGGTTGAGTAGTGGACTCGAAGTGGGCACCTCGGTGAGTGCTATACTGGTGATATGTTATGTATTAGCATAAGTTGTGAGTTGGTGTTGGTTTGTCCTTAGTGACAAGTAATATGTCTTTAAGACACGGTGATGTTTTGAGTCCTTTGTGCTTGGTGGTTGGATGGAGTTGTTATACTCATTTAAGTGACGTCATGTAGGTTCTTTGTTTTCTAGATTTTAGTTTGTTACATGCTTATAATTTTGTAGTATATTTGCATGATTTTAATTGCTAGAATTATTTACATGTTTATAGTGAATTAAATTCATTTATAACTCATGGAAATTAACTTTAATTTAATTTTGGAGTTATAAAATTTTTGTAACTTGGGTAGGTTTATTTATATGATTATGGTGTAATAATTTCCTATAACTCTCAAGTTAGATGCAGATGAGGATGCCTCGTATGAGGGGAGACCGGTACGGGTTTTAGACTCTCAGGACCAAGTCTTGCAAGGCAAGACTTTTCCATTAGTTAAGGTGTTGTGGCGACACCATGGGATTGAGGAGGCGACTTAGGAGCGTAAGACAGAAGTCCATAAGAAGTATTTGGACCTATTTGTTGATATTAGATACTTGTATTGAAATCTTATTTATGTTGTAATATATATATATATATAAACATGGTATATGTTTTGGGGAATTGAACTGTAATAGTTGGTGTTAAAAAACTCGATGTATCCTTGTTACAAGTCTGAATGATATATGATTTGTTTTATTTTCAATCAATGTTAGTTGATTTTAAATTTCCAGGACGAAATCCCTTAAGGGGGGAGATTATGATTCCAGTTTAGACCTGACCTATTTCTTGCTTTTAAATTTGAGAATCCATGTACTTAATTGTTGTTCATCTCATTTCCATCTTGTTGC
Source organism: Camellia oleifera (assembly GCA_022316695.1). NCBI lineage: Eukaryota > Viridiplantae > Streptophyta > Magnoliopsida > Ericales > Theaceae > Camellia > Camellia oleifera. The sequence goes on along the minus strand of CM039310.1, from coordinate 51,792,339 downwards.
TTGTTGAGTTTGGCTATTGGGAGTTTTGGTTGCATTTGAAATAGGTTTTTGTGTCACTTTTAAACACACTCTCTAAACATTTCAAAATCCTAAAACCTTCATACACACTCTCTCTTTAGCTCTCACTTCTAGCTCCAGATACTCTCAATCCATTGGTTTCCTCACCCAAGCCCTCTGGAGTTAAAGATTGAGCACGTTGAGGACTACATTCTAAGTGAAAAGTAAGTGTTTTCGACTCCGCGAATTCTACCTTTTGCTCTCCCTTGTCTTCTACTTTGAGGTGGGGATTTCTTTAACCTTTAATATGATTTTTAGCTTAGTTATTTGCCTTTTGAAATGGGCCAGTGATTTGGGGATTTTCGGAAAAACCTAGGGTTTGATCTTGAAATCAAAAGAGGGCTTTCCCAAATGGGTTCTTGAGAATAATTTTGGGGATGTGTTTATGGTTGAGGTTAAAATGGTGGATATCCTTTCGTAAAATTGATTTTGTAAGTAAAAAGGGTTGTAATGCCCCCAAAATAATACAATAAATACAACCCAAAACATATGTTAATAATTGCATAAATCAGAGTAAATAGTCCTTTCATTACAAAAAGTTAATGATAGAAAAGAGTTTAACGTATATAAATGCCCAATTGGCTTTCACCTTTCCAAGCCTTGACTTGGTTACAATAAAAGAGACTAGCTCATACAAATTAAGCCCTTGGCTTTACAAAATACACAATCAGAATAGAGAAGCTCTTGCTCTCAAAAGTCTCTCCAAGCTATTGCCTTGGCAGAGGCATGTCATCAATACCTGAAAATGGTTTTCCTAAATAGGGTGAGCCACAGCCTAGTAGGAATAATCTAACACAATATATGAGATTTAACGATGATATAAGTGCAATGTGTATATACAATGTTAGGTATAAAACATTCACATTATTACATAGTCATAGAATGCCAAGTCTATATTTCATTTCATTCTTCTTCAATTCATTTCAATACATGAGCAAATTTCATTATTTTTCAATAGCCCAAATGAGACTGCAACTCAATGGTTCTACAATTTCACAACCAACACACAAACACTTCAAATAGCCATTTTATGGATATTTCGTCCGCGGGATTGGCACCTATATATAAATTTCGGGACTTTCACCTAAGACACTCCGGCCAACTTAATTATAATGGAGTCCATCCCATTTCTCTTCCCAAACAATGGAGTACATTTCCTTTCTCCTACCAAACAATCATACATATACAATATATAGAAACACATAATTATACATGGAGTACATCCCCTTTCTCCTCCCAAATAATCATACTTATACGATGTATATAAACACAGTCATATTCAATGACAATCAACAAAAGATTAGTTTCAATTCACCTAATCCACATGCAAATTCTACAACAATCAAAGCTATCCTCAACCGATAGCCCAATACAAACATTTCTAAACATATATACAATCTCAAGACAAATAATTTATCCAAAATATCCAAAGGCGTGACATATTACGTACCCGAGTCCACCATCTATTTCAATACTCGCTTAATTTCATGTTTACAACACCAATTCCAATTATTTATACAAAATAAATTTGATAATCATTTTAGGGTAAAAATCCACTTTTCAAAATATCAATCCAAGTATCAAAATCAACCATTTTGACATAACATGGCTTCATTTTCAAATCCCATGTTCATTTATTTCATCTTCACCAAAAGCCCCTCTTTTCATTTCATCCAAACCCTAGGTTTGTTCAAACTACTCCCAAATCCCACCGTTGTTACACAATGACAAATAACAGAGCCAAAAACCATACAAAAGCGTAGAAAATCCCTGCCTCAAGAAGAGAAGATGAGCACAACAAGGATGGAACTTCAAAGACACCAAAACAAAAGTCTACTCGGATCAAAATGGAGATCTTGAAAAGCTCCACCTTTTTAACAAAGGCAAATGGGTTGAGAAATTACTAGAACTAGGTGAAAATCTAGAGAGAAGGTAAGTTTTAGAGAGAGAGGGTCTCACTTTAGGGCTTTAAGAAAAATATATCTGAAAAAGTGATATAAAAATTCATTTTCGCGATCTGATATACGCACCATCCGCTCGAGCGGAAGAGTTGACGCTCGAGCGTCAGACACAAAAAGTTGTTCTGTTTGAGTGCAAGAAATGACATGCTCGAGCGTAGAATACCCATATTCGGTACTTTTGCAGGTGACAAACAAACCGCTTGAGCACAAGAAGGGCCGCTCGAGCGCCCACCCGTTCGAGCTAGGAAACGCCGCTCGAGCGTAGAAAACCTCCATCCAGTACTTTTGCAGACGTGCAAAGTACTAAGAGTGCGCAAATCCCGCTTGAGCACAAGAAGTCTCGCTCGAGTGGATGACCAAAATTCTGGGCAACACAAGGTTTGAAAACCAATCAACCAACCTAATCCAAACACATTCAACACGCCCAAATAACCAAATTTAAGAAGGAATAAAGAAGAAAGGCAATGACCAACATTTAGAAACCATAACCCGAGTCCGGACTACCACAAGTGTCGAGTCAAAACCGGGATCGCTATAAGGGGTTTGTTCTAAAATTTGAAATATTTGTATTTGTGAAAGGAAATAGAAAATGATGTTGGGTTTTATAAGATTGGAACAATGCTTACGTTGATGATGATGGTGGAGTTGGATATGTAATATCACTCTCATTATAAAAGGATAAATTATATATTTTGATTGGAAACTATCTGTTGTATAGAAATATCTGTTTTGTGCTATCAGTGGAGGATAGTCTTAGCGTTGTAGAAATTGCATGAGGATTAGGTTAAATTAAAACTAATTTCTCATACATTGTTCATTGAGCATCATTTCATATTGAACATTGTAAATGTATTGATTTTGAGAAAAATGGGTGAGTACCTTGGTAAATTTAGTTAGGAGGTGTGGTTGTGGTTATGATGTTGGCCTGTGTGTCCTTAATGAAAGTCCAGAAACCCACCCGGTTAGGTGCCGATCCTTCCGATTAGTACCGGTAAAATGGCTTTAGTAGTGCTTGTATAGTCTACTGGTAGACACATACCTAGAGATTCCTAGTATTTTGTATCCACTACCCTATGTTTTGCTATAAAAAGATTATTTTCATGAATTGATTTATAATCTGGCATTGCATTGTTTTGAGATGGAAAATGAGAAATGTTTGACAATGGCATGCATGTGCATTCACCTTATAATCTTGCTAAGATTCATATACTGTGTTAGAGCATCTCTACTGGACTTTGGCTCACCTTATGTGGAAAACAACTTTTAAGTGCTGATGATATGCATCTACCAATGACGTAGTTTGGGAGAACTTGGAGTCAAGGGCCTCATTTTTGTTTATTGATGTAATTATTTTTTATTAAGCCTCAGACTTTACTTGTATGGAGTTAAACTCATTTTGTTATACCCAAGCATCGACTTGGAAAGTTGTAGCCATTAGGGCATGTAATTAATTGATTTTACTTTTACTTTAATTCATATATCCATGCCATATGCTATAGATTCAAAATCTAGGATTTATGAATGTATATCGCATATGTCATCTTTTGTATTTGAGCAAAGTTATTAATGGAATAGAATATATGATGTTGTTGATCATTTGTTTCGGAGCATACAAATATGGAACATGTCATGAACCCGAAAAGTTGGGGTGACAAGGCCAAATGATAAACTACCTTCCTGATCTGCTCTAGCATCTCAAAAGGCCCAATAAATCTAAGAGACATCTTTCTACTCTTCCCGAATCTCATTAAACCCCACCTTGGTGATATCTTCAGGAACATGTGATTTCCTACCACAAAGGACAAGGGTCTCCTTCTATGGTTGGCATAGCTTTTTCTAGCGATTCTAGGCCGAATCCAACCTCTTACGAATAAGCGCAACCTTCTCCGTCATTTCTTGGACTAATTCAGAACCTAACATAGGTGTGCCACCCACCTCGACCTAATACACTGGAGATCTACACGGTCGGTCATATAAGGCCTTAAACTGTAACGCCCCGAAATAATTCAACATGAACTACCCACACTAATTAGCAAATCCCGCATCAATTACAACAATTCTTCCATCTTTGCATAATTAATAAAAGAGTCTTTACAAAAGTTCCACATGCGCATATACATTGAATGATAAGAAAACGCTTGAATCTATAGCATGTGAAGCATCTATTCTCAAAGCAACAAAATGCCCTTAAGGGCTTACATCTTCCAAGGCAATAGCCTGGTTACACCAAAATGGTCTCTCGGACCCATACATGTTAGCCCTTGGCTTTACAAAAATTATAACAAAAAGGAGAGTCATCTACTCTTCGCAAAAAAAATATCCACGCCCTCAGTTCGGCGGGATCACCGCATCTTTACCTGCACCAAAGCCCATAGGGGTGAGCACAAAGTCCAGTAGAGAAATTCTCACAAAGCATATACAGTTATGCTTTTTCCTCAAGACAAAAGTAAATGAAGTGCAATGCTATGCTAAGGTTAATCAATGAGGATAAAAAAATATTCATTTCAATGCATTGTTTCAAAATCACCATGTTCTCAATATCATCATGTGATCTCACCAATTTCAAACTTCCATTATTAATTCAATAGGGGCGGTAAATACAACATTGGTAATCCCTAGGCCGATGTCTGCAAGTAGACTCTACGAGTACTACCAAACTATCATTTTTACCGGTATTAACCGGAAGGCTCGACACCTATCCGCGCGGTTTTCTGGTCTTTTACCAAGGACACTTAGGCCAACTTAACAAATTCATCAACACCTCCTATCTGGACTTACCAACGTATTTACCCCTTACACAATTTTCATAATTCTCAATACAATAACTATTTATTTTCCTCATGATGGAAATCTCCATGATGTAGATTCACAATGCACCATAATAAATGAAATAACATGCAATGCAAATGATCCTTTCCATATCTTAAGACGTTTCTCCACTTTTGACTATCTCTACTATAATGTCAACATTCGCATTCTCATATTCTCCTTTCAATGTTCATCCACAAAATTAACATGTTTCATCAACACATAGTTACAATTTTTATATCACAAGACATAACAAATTAGTCTCGCCACAACCTTGCCCATGCATGTATTGTCAACAATTTAACATTAACACCTTATTGTTCATATAACAAGTAATTTTCCATTTTGCCAAACATTGATGCAACTCACTCTCTTCATCCTTTTACAACAAGGAAATAAAACATTTCAAAGACATTTGCCATATTACCAAAATCCCCAATTTCTAGTGCTTTTCTCAAAACAATCACTTTCGTTTCATGGTGAAAACTCTCATCCAAAACATTTCTTTTCTTAGGTCAACAAGATGAACCCTCAAGGATTGACCAAAAATTTAAAGTTTAAAGAGAAACTCTCTTTTGAGGAAAACCTCTACATTTTGAAATCACAAAGTTAATATCATCAAAAACTAGAAGGAACTCTTAAATCATCATAAATAGGGCAAAACTAGTATATATAACTCAAGAATATCCCTACCTCAAAGTAGAGGCTCAAAGAAGAAGATGTGAAGAAACTCAAAGTGCTCCAAAGCCTAACTTTTTCGTGTCAACACGAAGCCCACACCAAGCTCTACCTTTTCTTCAAAGAGACTAGGGTAGAGACACCCAAGAACCAAGTGTATTTTTAGAGAGAAGACGTATGTAGAGAGAGAGTGTGCCGGATCTAGGCTTTGAAGGAAAAAGAGAGTGAAAAAGTGTGCAAAAACACGCTGCTGCGAACTGATATATTCGAGGCTCACTCGAGCAAATGAGTGGTCGCTTGAGCGACCAGACACAACAGAACCTCGCTCGAGTGCAAGAAGCATCGCTCGAGTGAACAATGTGAAGCTTCAGGTCTGCAACCCAGAAACACGCTCAAGCGCAAGAGTGCTCGCTCAAGCGAATAAACTCAAAACATAGACCTCGCTTGCTCGAGCAAAGGAAAGCTCGCTCGAGCGAAGAAACACAACCTTCAGGTCAAAAAGAGATACAGACGTATGCTCGAGCGCAAGAGTGCTCCCTCGAGCCAAGAGACACGCTACTCAAAGCTCGCTCAAGCGAAGGAACCCTGGCTCGAGCGAAGGAACTAAAACCCAAATCTCGCTCGAGCGACAAAAGCCTCGCTCAAGCGAAGAAACCAAAATCTGGGCAGCAACTATTTATTTCAAATCACATCCAACCTGTTTCAAACCTGCCCAACACATCCCAAAACTCAAATACAAAGAATTTAAAGACGGTAACAAGATAAAGACAACAACAACCACCATGACAGAATCCCAAGTCCGGAATACAATAAGCAATGGAGGGAAAACCGGGAACGACACCATATCAATACTCATTTGAAAGCTGTTATTATAAGTAAACTCCACTAAAGGTAAAGATCTCTTCCACAATCCCTTAAAATCCAGAACACAACCCCAAAACATGTCCTTTAAGATCTGAATGGTTCGCTCGGACTGCCCGTTAGTCTGAGGATGATAGGCAATGCTAAACGTCAATCTAGTACCCAAGGCATTCTGTAGGCTCCACAACCGAGCTGTGAAATAAGGATCTCTATCCGAAACAATAGTCATAGGGACCCCATGAAGTCAAACTATGTCCTTAACATAAAGGTTGGCTAGATAATCTATTGAGCCACTCGTGCACATAGGTACAAAGTATGTTGATTTAGTTAACCAGTCAACTATCACCCACACGACATCATTATCCCGTTGAGTTCTCGAAAGAGCCACAATAAAATCCATCGTGACATGCTCCCATTTCCACTCGGCTATAGCTAAGGGTTGTAACAAACCCGCTGGTTGCTGGTGCTCGGCCTTCACTTATTGACAAGTAAGGCACTTCGAGACAAACAAGGGTGCGTCTCTCTTTATCTCCCTCTACCAAAACTGGTGGCTAAGGTTGTGGTACATCTTTGTGCATCCCGGGTGTACCGCAAGGCGTGAATGGTGGACCTCTCGAAGTACCTCCTCCCTACAAGATTCTGTCATGAAAAGATGGTCCAAATACCTCACACTCGAGTCAAAATACACATTCAAGCCCTTCTACTCCTTTCCACTAGCTATCTTCCCTCTAATAACCTCTATTTCATGATCGCCTCTCTATGCTTCTATAACTCGACTCACTAGTGTAAGTAGTGCAACAATAGTGAATAAAATGGCCGACTCAACAGACTCGCCAGGATACAAATCGAACTCGCAAATAGCACCAAACATCTCCCTTTTCCAAATAGCAATTACACTACTTATAGACTTCCTACTCAAAGCCACTACATTGGCCTTTCCCAGATGATAGTGGAACTTGAAATCATAATTCTCTAGAAACTCCATCCGCCTCCTTTATCTCAAATTCAAATCTTCTCACTATATAAGGAATGTCTCCAGATTTTTAAGGCAAAAATCACCGTCGTTAGCTCTTAATCGTGAGTAGGATAATTTCTCTCATGTGTTTTCAACAGCCGCGAACTATATGCTACCACTCTCCCCTCTTGCATCAATATACAACTCAACCCTTCTCGAGACCCATCACAATAAACTGAATAGCCTAAACCCCTATTCGGAATAATCAATACTAGAGTGGTGGTGAGTCTAACCTTAAGCTCTTGGAGACATTTTACAAGTCTCACTTCACACAAACTTCACCTCCTTCCTCGCCAATCTAAGTCAATGGTGAGGCCAATTTGGAGAAGTCTTACACAAAACATCGGTAATACCCCGGCTAAGTCCAAGAAACTCAAGATCTCAAAGGCATTCTTAGGTTGTTCCCAATCTTGCACTCCCTCTATCTTAGAAGAGTCTACCATCACCCTTTCCCCTGATACCACATGGCCTAAGAACTTGACTTCTTTTAACCAGAACTCGCACTTCCCGAACTTAGTGTATAAACAGTGGGCTCTAAGCAACTTAATACGATCCACAAGTGTTCTTCATGTTCCTCCTTGGAGGGTGAGTAGATTAAGATGTCATCAACAAAGACAACCACGAAATGGTCTAATGACTCACGGAAGATTCGATTCATCAAATCTATAAACGAAGCCGATGCATTGGTTAATCCAAACGACATCACTAAGAACTTATAGTGCCAATACCGCGTACAGAATGTCGTTTCCTGAATATCCTCCTCCTTCACCTCAACTAGTGATAACCCCAATCTCAATTCAATCTTAGAAAAGCAACAAGACCCCTTCCACTGGTCAAACAGATCATCTATATGAGGTAATGGGTACTTGTTCTTAATAATTACCCAGTTTAACTTCCGGTAATCGATGCACAATCGCAAGGTGCCATTCTTTATCTTAGCAAAGAGAGCCGGTGCTCCCCAAGGCGATGTACTAGGGCAAATAAAGCCCTTATCTAATAGCTCTTGGAGTTGAATTTTCAACTCATACAACTCAGCAGGTGCAAATCAGTGCCATAAAAATTGGTTGCTATGTCAGGCACTAAGTCAATCGAGAACTCAATCTCTCGGTGAGGTGGCAAACTAGTAAGATCTTCAGAAAAGATGTCTGGGTATTCACAAATTATCCTCGGCAATTCAACTCGGACCGCATCACTCTCATTACTCAAGAAAGCTGCATGAAGACAACTACGCTCGCCCTAACCGCGTGAATCATATACTGGTGACAAAACTCTATTAGCTCAGTTTCCTAGAAAATAAAACAGTCACCACTTGAGGTGCACACCGTAACTCTTTGACGGTAACAATCTATAACAGCACGATAAGAAGACAACCAATCCATGCCTAAGATGACATCGAAACTCAACATATCTAACAATACAAAAGCAAAAAGAAGTCGGCGGCCGGCAACCTCAATCTCATAACCGTTACAACCCCGGTCCAGGACAACCTTACCCCCCAACTGGTGACTCTACCCTGAGTGGAGATGTTAACTGAGCCACCTCTAACCCAAAAATTGATACGAATGTAGATGAAATGAAGGAATGAGATGAACCAGTATCAATCAATACATTGGCAATAGAATTGAACAACAGAAAGTTACCTATCATAATAGAGGGTGCTGGCAACTAATCTGCGTAGTAACAGCGTACACATGCCCAGTGGGTCTCTACTTTATCTGCTCACCCCTCGAAGCATAAGACTAGTAAATTGATTGAGTCGAAAAGGCTCCCTAATTGGCCCTCGACACCTGTGCTAATTAGGTAGACTGATGGCTCTGTGTCTGCCTCGAACTAGACACACCAAATGTGCCACATGTCTGAGGGAAAAACCTCATCAAGTGTTTCGACTGCCCACACTGATAACAGGTAGGCAGTTGTCCTCTCCCTTAACTCTGGCTCTGTGGATGAGTCAAAGACGGTGCAGATTGTTGCCCTCCTCCTCTCTGCGGGCAAAGTGAAGACTTATGGCCCAGCTAACCACACTTAAAGCAAGTGATCCCACCCTGACTAACTCTCCATGAACCAGAACTCGGTACATGAAAAGTGGATCTGAAATGTGTTTCCTGGGACTGCTGTGAGGTGGAACCCCTTTGCCTCTTGTTGTCCCAAGTCCCCCCCTGAACCACTTGTCTTCTCTACATGGAGCCTTTTACCCTCTCATCCTTCTCCTAAATCATGGTCTCTAAATGAGTCGCCGTCTCCACAAGATGACTGTAATCCATAGACCCGACCACCTTGAAAAGGAGCCCAATTCTCAGTCGCTTCTCGAACTCGACACAACGGCGCTCCTCCATTGCCACAAGCTCCGGTGCAAATCTAGTGAGGCTAGTAAAAGCGATTTCAAACTCTACTACAGGTGTGTTCAACTGCTTGAGCTTTAAGAACTGACCCCTCAACTTCTCCCTGGCAGTGGCAGGCAAGAACTTGTCCTGGAAGGCGTTGACAAAAGCCTCCCAAGTCATCCTAATGCGCCCATGCCCATACTTCCACCATTGACCCACATCTCTCTTCAATTGGAAGGATGCCAAGGTCACCCTAAGACTATCATCCTTGATGACCAGCATCTCGAATGTCTTTAGTATTTGCTCAAGCCACTCATCCACCTTCAGTGGCTCCTTCAAGTCCTCCAAAAACTCATCTAGATTCGATTGGAAGAATTCCCTCTTCAGAAAGGATGGCCCTATCTCGGCAACATGGGCTTGGACTAGATTCTTAGCCCTGAGAATGTCATAGATTCCTGCAAAGCACCAGCCATTTCACAGGCCAAAGTGCCCATGGCTTGCTGGCCTGCTGGCTTAGCTACATTAACCTGACTAACTCCCTTCTCCTATGCCAGAATGTCAACCGATAACGGCACCTCCTGCCACATAGGCCTACCATGCCTACCACCAACATGTCTACGTCCTGGCATCCTAATGAAGGTAAGACAACATATTAGCACATTCACAAATGTGTCTAAGCCAATTCACTCAGGTTCTAATATGGTGGACAACAATTAATTCACTCCACATAAGCACCTAATCATATGAAGACAAACGAACTTCCTTTCCAGATAGTGACCATCCCACAACATTGCTAGAGTTCTAGTTAGAAATAATAGTGATCAAGTGCTCTTCTAATGGGACTTCTAGAAACTTGTAGACCCAATCAATATCTAAGAAATTAAATTTCATACTCATTTAGTCACATAAGCATGTTATAACGTAGCATATCAGGTCTATTTCTAATACCATCAAGCAAGAGAACCCATTATGGTAAAAACCACATCCCACGATCCCAAAGTATTCAAACTCGGTAGCTCGATACCAAGTTGTAATGCCCAAAAAATAAATAAATAAATAACCCAACTCATAACATTACTTACAAATGATCAACAACATCATATATTCAATTATATTCATAACTTTGCTCAAATACGAAAGATGACATATGTAATATACATTCATAAATCCTAGATTCTGAATCTATAACATATGACATGGATACATGAATTAAAGGAAAACTAAAACCAATTAATTACATGCTCTAATGGCTACAACTTTCCAAATCGATGCATGGGTACAACAAAATGAGTTTAACTTAATACAAGTAAAGTCCGAGGCTTAATCAAAAATAATTACATCAATAAACAAAAATAAAGTCCTTGACTCTAAGTCCTCCCAAGTTACGTCGTTGGTGAAGACATACTATCAGCACTTGAAAGTTGTTTTCCATATAAGGTGAGCCAAAGCCCAATAGAGATGCTCTAACACAGTACATGAATCTTACCAAAATTATAAGGTGAATGCACATGCATGCCATTGTCAAACATTCCTCGTTTTTCATCTCAAAACAATGCAATGCCAGATTATAAATCAATTCATGAAAATAATCCTTTTACAGTAGAAAATAGGGCGGTGGATACAAAACATTGGGAATCTTTAGGTACGTGTTTTCCAGTAGACTGTACAAGCACTACTAAAGCCATTTTACTGGTACTAACCAGAAAGATCAACACCTAACCACGCGGGTTTCTAGACTTTCACCAAGGACACACAGGCCAACATCATAACCACGACCACACTTCCTAACCAGATTCACCAAGGTATTCACCATTTTTTTCTCAAAATCAATACATTTACAATGTTCAATATGAAATGATGCTCAACGTACAATGTATGAGAAATAAGTTTCAATTTAACCTAATCCTCTTGCATTGTCTACAACACTCAAGACTATCCTTCACCGATAGCCCAAAACAGATATTTCTACAGAATATATAGTTTCTAATCAAAATATATAATTCATTCTTTTACAATGGGAGTAATATAACATATCCAACTCCACCATCATCATCAACATAAGCATTGGTCCAATCTTATAAAACATAACATCATTTTCCATTTCCTTTCACAAATCCAAATATTCCAAATTTTAAAACAAAACCTCCTTTACTTACAAAATCAACTTTAAGAAAGGATATCCACCATTTTAACATAACTCAACCATAAACATATCCCCACAACCATTCTCAAGAACCCATTTGGAAAACCCCTCTTTTGATTTCAAAATCAAACCCTAGGTTTTCCCGAAAATTCCCAAATCACTAGCCCATTTCAAAAAGCAAATAATTAAGCTAAAAATCATATTAAAGGTCAAAGAAATCCCTACCTCAAAGTAGAAGACAAGGGAGAGCAAAAGGTAGAACTTGGCAGAGCCGAAAACACTAACTCCTCCGATCAGAATGAAGCCCTTGACGTGCTCAATCTTTTACTCCAAAGGGCTAAGGTGAGGAAACCAATGGATTAAGAATATTTGGAGCTAGAAGTGAGAGCTAGAGAGAGAGTGTGAAGGCTTTAGGGTTTTGAAATGTTTAGAGAGGAGATAGAGATGAAAAGGTGATCCAAAATGGCCTTCTCTCGGACTGATATATGCGCAGATCGCTCGAGCGGCCAAAACATCGCTCGAGCGTAAGACACAATAAGTGACATCACTTGAGCGACCAAAACCACCGCTCGAGTGCACAATAACCCTCTCCTAGAAGTTTAGATCTGCAAAAGACCGCTCGAGCGTAAGAAATACTGCTCGAGCGAAGATATCACACTTCTAGTAGTTTGTAGACTATAAAAGAGTGCTCGAGTGAACATGCAAAAACCTGGGCAACAACTCATTGAAAAACTAACTTCCCAACCTATTTCAAACGCAACCAAAACTCTCAATAGCCAAACTCAATAAGCAACAAGATGGAAATGAGATGAACAATAGTTAAGTACATTGATTCTTGGATTCAAAAGCAAGATATTTGTCGGGTCTAAACTGGAATCGTTATACAACGACTATGAGAAATGAGTAATTGGCCAAACAAAACAAAGTTCCCCCACAATACACAACTTTAGGAACCACAATTCTAACAAAAGGTTACGAACATCCCCACAAACCAAGTAGCTTACCAATATTTACTAAACTAAAATCCCACCAAAAGATTGTCCACAACCGTAAGACATGTCACCCTCACTTCAACGGTATACTCAACACCCTACAATCACTAGATAGTTAACACCCCAGAATTCAAGAACAATAACACACTATAATGAGAAGTTTTCACTTAAGGCCTCGTTTGGCAAGAGGCTAAAATAGCCAATTAGCCAAAAAGTTACCTTTTTAGCCAAAAAGCCAACAACCTATACCAAAAAATCAAAGATTCCCTTTTCTCTCTACTTTTTGCACGTCGTTTCGTAATTAGCCAAAAAATTAGCCCAAACATACAGGTTTTTCTTACCAATCTTTTTAGCCAATTAGCCAAAAAGTTACTAAATTAGCCTGTTCCCAAACGAGGCCTAAGTAATAAAAAAGTAGAGTTCTCCTATGGAAACCTGATTTACAAGACAACTCCCCGGTTCAACAGCTTCAACAACGCTAATCCACTCAAAACAAAGCACAAAAAACTCGTAGTAATTAGCATCTCAAAACTCAAGGCTAAACTTACAGTCACGACAAAACTCTTACTTATTTTTCCCCAATATAAGGGAACTTGCCCTAGAAACTTGACCCACAAACTGTACTACAACATAATACGTTTAAACAATACTAGTCCATCAAATCAATACGTTCAGTCACCCATTATCAACCCGTGCTCAATTCATTACTTGAACCAATTCCACAAGATTTAAGAATTTATTCATGCCTCAATATAAGGTTGCACCTTTGTTTTGAAAACATTTCCTTGAGTACAACCTATTGCAAAATAGAAGAAGTATGTACATAAATAAAATAAATAAGTGAAACAAAATGTTCCAACCTACATCGACTTTTAAAAGAAAAAAAAAAATTCCACATCAAATTTTAAAGTTTACTAGTTTGTTAAACACTTTCCAAGAACCAAAAGTGAAATCACCACAACAATGTTCTCAATTCCAATGCCAACCGAGGCCATAATATTGGAAAACTTCATTTTTGTACCCCTTTCTGACATCACTACTAGTGACTCCCAACCGTCACCCAAACCCATCAATCACAACCAGTGTGATTTCAACGATTAATCTTAATATCAATCAAAACAACAATTCATAAAAGTAACGATCACATTGAAAGACAACAATGCACATGCACACTTATTAATCTTTGGGAATTTTCTTTCATCACATTCGTTATCACCTATTAACAATCACACATTAACACATCACACTTCTCATCCCCAAAATTCCATCTCCTACAGAATCAAAGAATTTTCACACATACCCACACTAAATACTGCACTCACACTATCAAGTTTTGACTAAAGTGTACTCCCAAGCACTCCTTAACTACACAATTCCTTGCCCAAAATGATAACAACTTACAAGTTAACTATTTGTCATCCTCTTTCCGATACAAGGCAACTAACATCATTAACCCTCAACACTTAGCACTCAAACACCGATGAGCTCCCAACACTAATTACCCCTATATAGGGCTCAACACCCACATACTTACTCAGCAGTTGAGTCCATGCTAGACTCCCAAAAACTAATCATAGTAAGACCATCCTCTCTATTTATTCCTCCCTCAAGCCTGGACCACCCAATCACCGCTCTCAAGTCAACTCCTAATAACCTTTATACCTATATGAAAATTAGACACTTCACACCATTTCCAGTGATCGTTAGGGCCACCAACAAACCTCTTACTCACACCAACTCAAACACATTCTATGACTAACTCTATAATCATTGTCAATACCCAACCAAGAAATTCTCACCTTCTCTTATAAGACTCTTACACCCCCATTAAGGCTACTTAGTTCCCAAAGCCTCTCGAGCTTACTTCATGACAACACACTCATTACAATTTTTAATAACAATTCTCAATCAAGGAAGGACTCACAAAACCTTATATACATCAACTTATCAAACATTAACACATTAACAATGATACTCAAATTTACCAACCCAACAATTACTTCTCAATTTAAGTTAATTCAAAAACCATCACAAGTCTAATTTATTGCATTTAAGCTAACAAAATACACGAATACAACATCAGCAGGCACGCGGCCCCACATTTAATTACATAACATTATAATGTCAAAGTAGCCAAAACACTCCACTAATCTTCAATAACCTCTCTACTCCAATCTAAACTACCAAGACTAGTTCTGACCATGCTGAGGGCAACGACTCCTAACATGACCCAACTGATTACACTTGGAACAAGATGGTGGTCCTTTATTCGATGACCGACTTAAGGAAACCTGAGTTTGATTAGACCTCCTAAAAGATGACTCTGAAGAAACAATAGTAGACAGAGGATGAAACTGTGCTTGCAATTGAGAATCTACTCTTATTTGCCTCTTACTAGGCCTGGTGTGCTCTCGAACCATAGAACTTGCCAATATGGCCTCTTCTCCTCCGACCTCAAGATTGGTGGCTTCCATGTGAGCTATTGCCTTTACTATTGTAATAATTTCTATGCATGCACCCAACAACTTTCCATCAAATTTCATCACATAACCTTTCTTCAAACTCAAAGCAACGATGCTCCTTTGTTGCTACCAACTCTAGAGCGAACCTAGACAAACTGGTGAATCTCGCTTCAATTGTGCCAAAGGAGTAGTGCCTAGGTGCAACTCCACAAGTTGTCTCCTCAATCTTTCCCAAGTGGAAAGAGGATAATACTTAGCCAAAAAGGCCTTAGTAAATATAGCCCAACCGGTGCCTATGGTAGTGCTCACATACTTCTACCAATACCCCACATCTCCTTTCAGTAGAAAACTCGCTAATGCTACTCTCAAGCCCTCATCCTCGACTCTGAGCATATCAAGAGTTTTGGTGATCTGCTCTAACCAATTCTCTGCCTCCAACAGTTCAGGTCCTCTTGTGAACTCTAGTGGGTTAAAGCAAAAGAACTCCTTAGTGATCTTTAGGGCACGAGAATTATGTCTCTCATTGTGAGCTAAAGCCTCCATTACAGCTCTTATAATCTTGTGTGCAATCTCTTCCCCAACAACTGGTGCCCCTACCAACACTTCTAGTCCAACCACAACCCTTACTTCCTCGCTTTGACATCCTATCAATGACAACACCCAGCTTACTAAATGAAACTTTAGCCTTTCTCAAGACACTTACTCAACTCCTACCAAGTTACAAAACTTGCCCAATGTATAGCCACATAACACATAACCAATTTAAGCACTTAATTACATAATCAAGTCAAGTCTACATAGATAACTGATATGGTCATTTGCACACCAAAATATTCTATTTAAAACTAAGTAATTACTACTATTCTGAAGTATAGCAGTTAAGTCCAGGTGTTGATCCTCAAGGACTAATCTAGTTGTGTTGACTCAAAAATAATAATTAAAGTAATTTAAAGAAAATTGGTTTTGAAAATAATAAAACTAAAATTAATAAAACATAAAATAAATAAAATAAAATACAAAATTTCTCAGGGTTTTGAATCCACCACTACCCTTATAATAAGGGGTTATTATATTAATTTTTAAAAATCATTAATTTGGATAATATGATGTAAGTTGATTAGAAATACATCGTCTAGAAAATATGTATATTAAAACCAGAAAGTCACGAATAATCTTTGCTTAGCACGGACTGTCACCACTAAACTAAACTAAACTAAACTATGGTTAATACATGACACGTTTTATTAGGTATGACTCGTCTAACAATTTTAATACAAAGCAGTGAAAACAATTGTATAATATGTTTTGAATAAAACATTTATTGTACAAAAATATCTGAAAGTTATACAATTTATCCAAATCAAATCAAAACTAAAAATACTAAATACAATAAACCCTAATTACTTGGTCAAGGTTTTATCTCTACCCTAAAAAGAAAATATTAATTCCTAACACCCATATAACTGCCACACTCTAACATATTCAAATTACACTCTCCCACTTTCCCTTTCTTTCTTTTCCTTCTTTTTCTCTTTCTCAGGCCAAAGCCCTCTACCTTCTCCCTCTGCCCCTTTCCTCCTCCTCCTCCTCCTCCTCATTCTTCTTCTTCTATAGAAGAAAACTTGCAAATAAAACAAACATAGTAATATAAATAATATCATAATAAAATAAAATATTATATATATATATAATTGAGGGGTGGGATGGTTAACCACCACCACCTCGTTTCTTTCCTTTTGTTTCATTTGTCTTTTCTTTTCCTTTCCAGTTGCCTCCTTTGTTTGTTTATTTGTTTTATTTTTATTTATTTATTTATTTGTTTATATTATTTTATTATGTATATAATTTAATATAATATAAAATATCTAAAATATATTATTTATACTAATTTATGTACAGACCCTTAAAATATGTACAAATATATAAAATCACACAAAATTATAAAATAACACAAATTAGTAGATTGATCAAATGTATTTTAGCGAGTCAAATGTGTAAGACTTAGGCTCTAATCTCACCTCCCCCCCCCCCCCCCAACTTACATTTTGCTAATCCTCAAGCAAAACAAAACCAAAAAGACAATAAAATAAAATTTATCTATACCATTTTCGTAGGGAACACGATTACATTTAGTGTATACAATTAGCCTTTGAACCCATAGGTTACTCCTAGTGGACGAGTTGTAGTCTCGTGAGGGTTTGAAGAGAATTTAACTAGAATTTTTTTTATAAAAAAAATAACATTCTTTTAAGAAAATATTCACAAAGATAATTTGTTAATCATGTGGTATAATTTTGATAATGTCTGAAATATTATGGGATAAATTGTGATTTTTTAATATACATATTTTATATTTTTTGGCACAAAATATTATCTATTAAAATATATGTTATATGATGTATTTGTTATAAATATTACTTAAATAGATTTTACTGTGCATCATATATTTTTTAATTGAAAAGTAACTATTCAAGTTACTGTGTAACTTTTGAAATTCATAAGGTTTGGAAGAGAAACTATTGAGTTACTATGCATTTCACTATTTATCAAAAGCGACTTGGCTATAAATTCAATTCCTCCATCTGCCATTTTTGAAAAAGTTGGTCCGGTGTGCTAGCCCTCGAGATCTGAAGCAGAGGAGCATTTCTCTCTGACAAATATATTTTTGGATATATATAGAAGTGTATTAGTTGGAGCAAAATATGAAGTGAATAAGAGAAAATCTATTATATTGAAATATTCTCAAATATTGTATTGTGCTTCATTGAGTTATATTTTCTGTGAGAAATTTTGTTGAGAGTTAAGCATAATTATAAAAGGGTTTTCTATCCCTTACTCTTATTATTCTTGTAAAAAGAGAGTTTTTGTGAGTATTTTTTGGGATAAAATCACTTGGGTTAGATGTAACTAAACACCGGATTCTAAACTAGTTGAGATATTTTTGTGAGTGATTTTTTAGATAAAATTACTTGATTAGGTGTGATTAGGCACAAGATTCTAAACTAGTTAAAGTGATCAAGATTGGCCACTTGTTATAAAGGTTCACTAGCACCCGTGAAGCTAGTGGTGTAATTACTATTTGAAAAATAATGGAGAAATTTTCGAAGAGAATACTTGGGGAGTGGACGTAGGCCTGGTGTGTCAAACCACTATAAATTGCTGAGTTTGCTTTCTCTTCCCTTTGCTCATTTTATTTCATTTCTCTATTTTATATAGTTGCACAAATTTATTATAGCGATACTGATTTTGACATGACCTTTGTCACATTCCAGACTCGGGTTTCGTGGTTTAATATTATATCCATGTAACACCTGGGTGTTTTAATCTATTGGAAGGTGTGTTTAATATCTTTATTTTTGTTTTAGGAGTCTTTGGAGTTGTTGTATATTGGTTTTGAAGGAGTACAATCCGATTTAAACTCGTTGGGTTTGTTCGTTCGCATTTGTTCTTGTCAAAAGTTTCTTGGAAACTTAGAAATTTTGCCTTGGGGTCAACACTAGCCTTCTTAAGGGTCAACCTTTGCATGTTGTAGTGTTTCTGGAAGTGTTGCTAGAAAATAGGGTAGACACCAGCCTCCCTAAGGGTCGACCCTTGTTGGTGAAGTTCCTGGAGGTATTACTGGAAAATAGGGTAGACACTAGTCTGGGGAGGGTCGACCCTCTTATGTTGCAGAATTTCTGCATTAGTTGCTGGAAAATAGGGTCGACCCTCTCCTGTCTAAGGGTCGACCCCCTTGCTTGTTGCCAGATTGTCTTTCTACCTAAAGGGTCAACCCCTTTGCCCGAAAGGTCGACCCCTGCATGTTTTTTTTCAGAATTTTGGGCTTCGAATGGGCCCTATTTTTGGGGGTTTTTGGACTTATCTTTTTCATTGACCTTAAGGCTATCATCTAATACTATAAATAGACCCAAACCCCACCTCTCTCATAATTTTCTCCTATTTTTCTTCTCAAAACCGAGAGTCTCTCTCTCTTTCTCTTAAAAACTCACTTTTTCCACTTCAATCCCTAGATCTACATTCTTAGAGGTGTCTTCTCACCTTGATCCTTTGAGATAACTTGAAGATCTTGTCAAGGGCTCTCTATTGGTCCGAGAAGTTCGTGGCTTCATCAACCTTGAGTGTTTCAGGTTTTCTTCCTCACGACTTAAGGTAAGGACACTTTTACCTTAGTATTTCTTTGTTTTGAAGGGATTTTATGGTATGGTTGTGATTTGTGAATTAATTGGAGAGCATTGTTGGATCAATCTCATGTTTTACATAAATAAACCATTGTACTTAACTCTTGCTTGAGATTTCTTTACTCCTCTTTTCAAAGCATATATATAAATGTTATTACAAGCCATATCTATAATAGAGAAGAAAAACCCCCAAATTTGGTAAAAACCCTAGATTCTCCACTTGAGTTAAAAACACCACATTGAATGGGGAATTTCCTTGATTCATGAAATATTGTGAAATAAAATAAATGAAGGATGTGGATGTTGATATAGTAAATGAATTGTGGCTTGAATGTTATTTGTTTTCTTTAAATCTTGTGTTGTATTTAACTCTTGGGTAATGTTGGATGGTTGTTGGTGGAATAAAATATGAATGAATTGTTAATTGTGCATGAGTCCGGGTAAGAGTCGATTTTCCAAGTTTGGTGTGGTGTGGTGTTGTGTTGGTACCTGCGCAAGGAGTTTAAAAGGTGCCCAAATGCCCTGTCTAGGCTTATCGCTGGACGAATGTGGAAAAAATATTTTTGGGTGTCCACACAGTTCTGCCGTATGATAGCCGGCAAAAGTGGAAAAACGGATGGTTTTCTTTGGGGTGCCCACTTTCTGCCGTATAATAGTCAGCAAATGTAGCAATTGGTTTTAAAAACAAAAGTAAAGGGTGTTTTAAATTGGACTCTTACAGGTGGACTCATGGTTTGCGTTCTATGGTTTTGAATGTTTGATTGTTGTGCTTGATGACATAAATAGCCACTGTTATTATTTGGTTGTCATGGATCTGTATGTTTGTTAAGGATTACATGTAAAGAAAAATTTCCATGTAATGTTTGGTCGCAAAGATACTATAATCTTATTCAAAGGATTAAATACTTGGGTAAATGCGTTTCTACTGGGCATATAGCTCAACCCTATCTTTTTTTTTTATCAAGAAATGATGGAGTTCCACCTCCCTGAAGGAGTGGTCAAGCAATAGTTCCTTTTTGGAAAAGTTTATCCATGTGTATTTTGTTATTTTGAATTGAAATTTTTGTAACAAAACTATTAATTTATTTTGTTGCAATTGTATGCCCTAGAGGCTTATATTTTGTAAGGTCGCCTAGTTCATTCAACTGTAATACGAATTCAGAACATTATGGGAATGTATATGGTGAATTGTAACCTCTTATCTCTTAGTTTAATGAGAAGGTGGAATTTTTGGGTATATTGTTGTATTTGTTTGGGCATATTCTTATGGAAAATTTCAGGGCATTACAATCCATGTCTTGTTTTCCTCCTTTAACTATTTGAATTCGGATTTTGGAACATGTTAGGCGTGTCTGGAACAGGTTGGTGTGGACTCGACTTTCTTCGCACCCCCCTTTCGAAGAGGCTTGAATTGGTCCTACAGTTTGGACTCCTATCACGGTTCTGAATCTAATCTCACAAAGTGCAATGTGAAACCGATAAACACCAAAGAGTCCAATCCGGCAAATCATTTTGGAAAATCAGATTTTAAATCAAATAATGCCGAAATTGGACTGCTTTGCCAGATTACAGAGTCGCCACCTAAATATTTTATTTTTGGAAAATTTAGGAAACCCTAACTCATGCCAAAGACCACGTGTCCGTCATCACCAAAGTTGCCTTGGCTCGAGAACTTGGGTACAAGAGGGGAAGGTCCTGAAATGAGCACCCCCGCTTGCCCGATAAAAAGATTGGCCTCTACTAACCATGATATGTTGTTTTATAAACCTCATGTGTTCTTATTCTAATTATTAGCTAACTTTACTATGTGACGCACACATACAAGTATAGACTAAGTCGCAAGACTTGGAACAAATCAACTCATGTTTGCTTTCGAAAATGATTTGAAAATGCCACCCTCAAGTGGGCTAAAGCACGGATTTGTCACCAAACATGATGGGCTTGAAATATGATTTGCCACTTCTCAAAGTGGGCTTAAAATATACAATCGATGAATTGTTCTAATTCAAGCAACAAAGCCTTCATCCACATGCATTCATGCAGTTGATCAATTAAGCAAATAGCCTCATGGCAAGCATGCTATCATGGCAACACTCACACTCATGCAAGTATGCTAAAGCGTAAAAGCTCACCTAGTACTCCAAGTTAGGAAAACAAAAGTTAGAAAGATGCATGATCCTAACTATGTTAGATGCCTAATGCAACACATGCAATATGCAATTAAGATAGGCTCGGCTACCTAATCATGTTATTTGCAACACTTTGATAACATACTTTTAAACACGTATTCAAGTAAGTATTGAGACTACAATGCAGTTTGAATGATGCGCCGAGCCCGGTGCATGCAAGATAAATGAATGAATGCAAACATCCAGGCATAAGGTATGCTAATTGAAAATGACCCTAAACTAACCATCAAAAGTGGTTAAGTAAAAGGGAGAAAGACGCGGGGTTGGAAGACATGCACACACAAACATTGTGCCCTCACGAAGGAGGGTCCGAATGAATAAGCTAAGCTAAGCTAATCGAACTAATCTAATTAAACTAATTAGATTAATTATTACACAACAAAATAAAGAAATAGCTAAGCTAAGATATTTAATTATCACAACACTTAATCAATTAACAACTAGTTAATTAAATTACAAAATCATGCTAACTAACAAGTAAAGCATTAAACTACACTGCTTCAGCTCTGCTTCAAGAAGTTGAACATGCATGCGCTCGATTTTCACCCTGAAAAGCCCACCGATTTGCTCTTGAGACGCTCTGTTTGCAAGATTTCTCCAAGAACTTTCTGCTCCACCTTACCAAACCAATGCTGAGGAATCCACCAGTGGCCTGCCGGCCATGAGTGCTTGAACACAATGCAATGCAAACACAACATGAGTATGAAATGGACCAATCTACCTTGTGTTCAATATAACGTTCGATTGAACACAATGCAATGCAAACACAACATGCTTATCTTGGTCATGTTTTACTTGTCCAATTCTTGTTTACTCATTTTAGCATTACCAAGCCATTCTTTAACCGGTTAAGTCCAAGATGAGTGTCCTCTAATGAGAGAGGGGTCAACCAAAAGATAGTTTAAGACATGGGAGAGATCATGCCTTTGGTTAGGAGGAACTCTCAAAAGAAGGTTAAAACCATTGAGCACAAGCTCTATCTCAATCTTAAACACAAGCTTAAGATTAAACAAACCTCAAAGCAAATGAAAAGTGAAGAAATGAGGGAGGTTGTAGAAATTTCAGTGCTGAAATGACATGAAAAATAATACTACAACATGCAAGCAACGCATGCACAACATGTTCAAAAGCTAAAACAACAAACTAGTGAAGAGCACAACACTAGAGGCATGCAATACAAAGCTCAACTGACCAGATCATCTCAAAATAGAGCTTAAACATGCCAAAACAAGAGCTAAAACTTGCTGAGATTAAGGCACAAAAGAGTAGAAAAACATGCTCACATGTTAGGCTACAAACAAGACTCAAAAGCAACTCTAAAAAGCAATTAAAGAGTGAAGCAAATGAGCATGTGAAAAAGCTATGAACACTGAAATTACATGTAAAATGACTCTTTAACATGCAAACACCCCACACAAATCAAGTTTAGAGGCCTAAAATGCCACGCTAGTGAAGCCATTTACACTACAACTACATAAGACAAGGCTCATATGACCAAGACAGCCCAAAGCAGAGCTAAATTATGCCAAATCAGTAACTAAAACATGTTGAGATCAAGTCACAAAAGAGGAGAAAAACATGCTCACACGTTAGGCTATCTACACTTACAAACAAGACAGAATGAGGGGAAGCTACCTCCTTCTATTTTGGACCTCAAAACAAATTTTTCACTACTGAAAATCCCCTAGAATTCAGTGGTTAAAAGGCCAAAAAAATTTGTTTTAAAAGCTTTGAAAAATGGCACAACACTTAACCAAGCAAGCTACAAAAAGGGTGAAACACCCCTAACTCCAAAACAAACCTCAAACCACTATTTTAAACCATAAAAACAGAGATTTTAGAGGTCTAAATCAGCCTCAAAATAGCATGCAAAGATGGCCAAACAAGTATTTAAATGAAGCTAAAAAAAACAAGAAGTTCTACCTCTTTGAAGACAAGATGCTATATATGCAACAAAGGCAAGACAAACCAAGCTAAAACCCTCTTCTAGAGCTCAAATAAGGCCTTAAGCAATCTCAACACAAAGATGATCAAGTTTGATCAAGGGTTTCTATGTAAGAGTGTAGAGAATTTGGGCTTTTAGGTAAAATATTTAGAGAGAGAGGAAGAGAGAGAAATTTTTTTGTCTTCAAAATTTCTAACCTTGGGTATGCAAGAGAAAGGCCTCTATATATAGAAGATACAAAAACCTCTCAAAGAAATCCAACCCTCCACATGCAAGCAGATGGCTTAACCTGTGCAACCAGCTAGCAAAAATATCACAAAATATCTATTGACACACTGGTTGCCGGCCGGCCATCAGTGATGGCCGGCAGGCCAAAGTCCATGGCCGACAGTGCCCAATCATGGCCGGCAATGCACCAAAAGAAACATGTTGAAAGGACCAAAACATAGTTTAAAAATGAGATAGAATTGATGCAGGGTTTGGAAAGCTCAAACCTGTGACGTTTCGTCGCGGATTTCGAGCGCTCGATGAGCAATCACATTTGTCACTGGATATACCTACAAGAACATCCAAGTCGTGGGGATGGTAAAAAATGGGGTGTCTACAGTTGGTAGTTAGTTGGTCTAGATTATTGTCGCCCAGATTTTGGCTTCTCTGCTCGAGCGAGGCTTTTTGCATTCGAGCAAGCCTTATGAAATTTGCTTACTCGCTCGAGCGAGTTTTGAGAGTACTTAGGTTTCCTTCCAGACGTAGCTTTTCTGGGAAGATGAAGTTCTTCACTCGACCGAGGTTTCTTGCGCTCGACCAAGGGTGTGCATCTGTGAAATACCTAAAGGTATGCATTCTACACTTGAGTGACGCTTCTTGTGCTCGAGCGAGGTCACTTGTTATGTCTGGTCACTCGAACAAGGGTCGCGTATATCAGTTCACAGCAGAGAATTTTTACATCACTTTTTGATTTCATTTCTTCTAAAAACCATAATCCGGCACTCTCTTTCTCTCTCTACAAATACACCTAGATTTAGTGATCTCTCAACCCTAGTTCCTTTGATAAAAAAGATAGAACATCTTGTGGGCTTCCTTTTGATCCGAACAAAGTGGAGTTTGGGCATTCTTGAAGTTCTTTCTTTTCTCCTTTGGGCTTCTACTCTTGAAGTAGGGATATTCTACACCTTGTCATGATTTTTAACCTAGGTATTTGTCATTTTGTATAAATAGAGGAATTTGGTAGGATCTGGGTAAAGTTAGGGTTTAATCTCAAAAATTAAAGAGGGGTTTTCTATTTTGGATTCTGAAATGACTAAGGGGACCTTGTGTATGAAGTCCTCTAGTGATAAAATGGTGAAATTTGACCTTGGGGTTAATATTTGAAAAAGGAGAAAATTTGCCCTAATTTGAGTTAAATAAATTATTTTGTATAAATGATGAGATTGATATGGGAAATGTGAAATTGGGAGGATGCATAAATGAATGGTGTAGTTGGATTTGTTAAATCACTCACCTATGGGAATTTGATAAATTATCTATTTTAAAAGATTGTATATCTGTTTATAAATATATGTTTTGGGCTATTGGTGGAGGATGGCTATGATTGTTGTAGAAACTGCATGTGGATTAGGTGAATTGAAACCTATCTTTTAATTTACCTCATTGAATATGATGGTATGATCGAGATATTGAAAATGTGCTGTGGATAGTTATTATATATGACGATGCTTTTAATATATTGTATATGTATCTTTGTTTGGAAGGAAATAGGGGATATACTCCATTGTTTAGGAGGAGAAAGGGGATGGACTCCATGTTAAAATTAAGTTGGCTGGAGTGTCCAGGGTGAAAGTCCCGAAATCTTATAATTATGGGTGTCGATTCCCTCGAATGTGAATTCCATAAAATGGCATGTTGAAGTGTTTTGAATAATAGATGTTGTTAAAGTATGAACCAATGAATTGTAATTTCATTTGGTGTGGTTAGATGACAATGAACTTGACTCATAAATTGAATTAAAATGGATGGATGGAAAATTGAGATGTGAAAATCTACGTTGAATGGTCTTGGAAAGAATATAAGTTGGTCATGAACATTGAATATAATTATACTTGGCATTTATATCTTAGTTAAATCTCATATATTGTGTAAGTTTATCTCTACTAGGTTTTGCCTCACCCTACTTGAAAAACCATTTTCAGGTACAAGTGACATGCCTCCTCCAAGGGCATAGCTTGGGAAGACTAGGGGCTAAAGGCTTTATTTTTGTTATGATATGTTTAAATGTTTATTCAAGCCAAGGGCTTTACATGTATAGAGCTTAGGACTCTTCCTTTTGTTGTAACCAAATGATAATTTTGAAAGATGTAAGCCTGTAGGGTATTTATTTTGTTGTTGTTAATCTACTATTGCATGCTATAGATTCAGGATGAACATTTATGAATGTATAATGCATGTAATACCCTTTTTGTAGTATAACCTCTGATGAATCAAGTATACCATTTTATTATGTTCATAGATCTTATGGAATAGATTAATTGTATTATATTTTGGGGGCGTGACATTTATTTATTTATTATTTGGGTAAATATTTTTAATTTGGCAATTTATTTAAAAAATCCAATTCACCCCCTCTTGGATTAATTGCCTGCATGGGATAACAATTGGTATTAGAGTAAGGGCTCTACTATTATTATTATTTGTTTTTGACTTAACAGTCTTAGAGTTGATCAATGGCAACCATTATAGGAACATAAATTATTGATGATCATTCACCTTCCAACCCTCCATGTTTTACTGGTGATAATTACAATTATTGAAAAAATAAAATGACGAAGTATATTCAAGGGATATACTACATGGTATGGAAGATTATTAAAAATGCTCCAATTATTTCTTCCAAAATCGTAGATAAAAGAAAATTCCTAAAACAAAAGAGGAACGGGATGGGAATGATATTAGAAGCATTCAATAAATGCTAAAGCGAAATATATTTTATATTGTGTACTTGGTCCTAATGAATATGATAGAATTTGTGCTTGTGACACAACAAAAGAGATTTGGGAAAAATTAGAAGTCACACACGAACGCATGACTCAAGAAAATGAAATCACAGAAGAAGTAAAATTTGCTTGTGGAGATGGTGATGATATAAATAACCCCAATGGAGAAAGCAATGACAACGAAGTAACAAATATTTGTTTCATGGGAGTTGAAGATGATGAGATAAATACAAATTCTCCTACGTATGATGAATTATTAGATTTTATTAAGGAGTTACATGATGATTTTCAAAAATTATTTCAAAACAATCTTTTCTCGAAAAATCAAATAAATGCCTTTTAAATGAAAATGATGTTTTGAAAAATGAAAATGAAATCTTGAAAAATAAAAATGAAAATGAAACTTTGAAAAATAAAAATGAAAGTTTAAAAAAAGAAAATGATTCTTTAAAAAATTCTTCAAATGATTTGAAAATTAAAAATAATTCTTTAAAAGAAAATATAGAAGATTGAAATAAAATAATTTTTAAATTCACACTAGGAAAAGAAAATTTAAATAAATTACTTGAAAATCAAATATGTGTTTTTGACAAAGCGGATATTGGGTTTAAACCCCACAAGAAACTAATTTTTTTTAAAAAAATTATTTATTAAAGTATCTGTAACGCCCTCAAAATTAAACCCATTAAACATAAAACAAGGCATGCATTATTAAAAGAAAAACATAATATTATTTAAATCATTAAAGTATTATGAAATAAAACATCAAAATAAATGCTCTACGGGCTTACATCTTGCCAAGCCAACACTTGGACACAATTTCATGAGTTCTAACTCAAAACAAATAAAGCCCTAGGCTTGAATGTTTACATAATTCAAATAAAACAACTAAAACAAATAAAACAAGTCTTCAAGTCCAAATCCTCACAAGCTAAGTCTTTGGAGGTAGTGAACCACCTAAACCTGAAAATGAAGTTCCCATATAGGGTGAGCCACAGCCCAGTAGAGAAATACTAAACCAAGCATAAGAATTAACTAAAGCAGTAGCACCCGATACATGGTTAACACAAGATAATCAATTTACAATTTATCGACACAAATGCCTACGTTGTCTATGACACATGGTCTATAACGCCTTTTACTTTCCATTTATACAGTCATGGCTCAGAACCTGGCCAAACAACTCAACAAGGATAACAAATCAGGTTAAACCTTTCTCATAACATAATAAACACACATGCTGGTGTTATACCAATCTCAATCAAATTCACTTCCTTACTTCCCAACTGATACACATGGTGGTGATGTATCATATCAACAACAAATAGAAATATTTCTATTATAATTAAGCACACACATAAGTGATGCTACTGGAGTCCATCCCCTATCTCCTCCCAACAAGTCCGGTTTAGAGGTCCATCCCCTATCTTCCCCTAAACCGTGGAGTTCATCCCCTATCTCCTCCAAAACCAAATGCATATGCAACATAATTAATACTTGCCATATACAACACATAATTAATACACGAATGTTCTGTATTAACTTAACAGTCAAACAATTGACTCAATTTCAGTTATACCTAGGCCGCATGCAAGGTCTACAACAATCAATGGCTATCCTCCACCGATAGCCCAAAACAATTATTTCTAAGCAAGAAATAACTATAACAATAAATGTAATTTCAATATTATCAAGGGTAGTATTTAAACTACCAAATACATCATTAAACCACTAAATTCCCCAATCTCATGAATTTACTCCAATATCACAATCTTCCCTTAAATTAATGACAAAACCTTAGGGTTTCTCCCAAAATTACTAACCTACCCCCCACATACCAAAATACCACCACTTAGGATTAAAACGTATAAATGGAGTAGGAAATCCCTACCTCGAAGAAATAACTCAAAAAGAAAAAGATGAAGATGATGCCCGAATTCCAAAGTGCTCCAAATCCAAAACTGTTCAGATTAAATGAAAGCCCTCGACTCACTCTACCTTTTTAATGAAGAAACTAGGGTAGAAACACACTCTAGATAGATCAATCCTAAGAGAGAAGGTGAGTTGGGAGAGAGAGAACTCGGAACTTAGGGTTTAGAATCTGAAAAGAGGATGAAAAACTGCAAAAAAACCCGCTGCTGCCTATATAAACTGGACAGGCTCGCTCGAGCGTACAACACACCGCTCGAGCGTAAAGAACAAAAACAAGGTCCGCTCGAGCTCAATTATAACCGCTCGAGCGTAGATTCCCCCATTCCAGAACCCACGCGGAGAACACACTATCCGCTCGAGCGCCAACAATACCGCTCGAGCTCAACCCGCTCGAGCGTA
Source organism: Camellia oleifera (assembly GCA_022316695.1). Classification (NCBI taxonomy): domain Eukaryota; kingdom Viridiplantae; phylum Streptophyta; class Magnoliopsida; order Ericales; family Theaceae; genus Camellia; species Camellia oleifera. Next base: position 51,763,408 of record CM039310.1, on the reverse strand, counting down.
TAAAAACCCGCTCCAGCGTAGAACTCTCACCTGCAGAAGTTTTGTAGGGACCAAAAAAATGTTGGAAGAGTGTAAACCCCGCTCGAGCTCAAGAATGTCCGCTCGAGCGGAAAGGCTAAAAACTGGGCAACCAATATCTAGACCAAGGCTCAACTCAACTGTTTGAAACACGCCCAACACATCCTAAAACTCGATCAAATAGAATTAAAGGATGACAACAACAATCTGATAACAACGAAACCTACGGAACATAAGCCCGAACATAGTAAACAAATGGGAAAGACCGGGGTCACTATAGTATCAACATTTAGTAATCCTAATATTGTGTGTCATTATTGTAATAGGAATGGTCACTCAATTTCATCATATCAATTTAAAAAAGGATTACATGGAACAAAAATGAAATAGATTCTAAAATCAAGTAATCTTGAAACCAATAGTAAAAAGATTTGGGTACCAAAAATCAAAATTTATTTATTTATTATTTTTTTTGTAGTTGCGCTTAAAGGTAAAATCCGGTAGATGAAAATATATTTTGGACAAAAAATATTCAAGACATGAACGGAGATAATTGGTATAGCTAACTTTGGTAAAAGTCAGTTTTCAAATCTCAAAATATTTTATTCGATGATAAAATTTCTACTCTCTTGCGTATATGAATATCTTATTCCAATACATACATGATTGTCAAACTATACCATATATACATTATATTTTGACCATGAACAAGAGATAGAAGAAAAAGAGAAGAAAACAAAGTTATTACTAATTTGATGTTTTGACTAAAAAGATGACTATATTTTTTAAAAAAAAAATATATGATTTTTTATGCACAAGAATGTTTGAAAAATTGTGACTTAATCTCAAATTTAATTATTATCATTGAATCACATTATTATTAAGATGACTTTGATGATATAACATCTGCTGAATTTGATTGATTAAATTTATATATTTACATATGAATTGATATAATCACTAAGCATGAGACTATATAACTAAATATTAGAATATTCATTTGAGTCTCACATATATATTATGATATGTGTTACATTTTGAGAAATCGAAAAATTTGATTGTACACTTCTTAACAAATGCATGACTTGATATGATTACATCTTATAAAATGTATTTTTCATGATGACTTGTATTATGATTGAATTTTTTTTTTAAATCACAATAGAAATGAAGAGATTGCATAAACTTATTTTTTAAATCTTATGGTGCAATTTATATATTTGAAAATGGTCCAGAGGAGAAATATTTTTTTAAAAGAGAAAGCATCATCTTAGGGGGAGTTTTATGAAAAATTATATTCTGATTATACGCATAATCTCAATGGGAGTTTTTCTAAAAATATATTTTGAAATTACTCTAAATTTCTTTACTCCTAATATGCACAAATGTTTTTATTATGTCAAAGGGGGAGAAGTTATAACAATTTCTTATGATTTTGGTAAAGATATTTTAAAGAGGGAGAAAATAAATGCATGCCTTATTATTGATAAATATTTTTTTGTTGTATTTACTTCAAAACTTGATTCTCCTAACCTATTTTAATCTTTTATTTTGATGATGTTAAAGGGGGAGAAGAAATATGATTTTATATAAAGTTATTTGACAAAGAATTTGTTAATAAATGGGGAGAAAATATAATGCAAATAAATGCTTGTATTATGATTGTTGAATATTTTTATGTTGCATTTATTCCTGTGAAATTTTGTGTCAAATTCATGTATAGATTGCCACCATCAAAAAGGGGGGAGATTGTTAATCATGTGGTTTAATTTTGATAATGTCTGAAATGTAACACCTGACTTTCGATGACCGCTCGAGCAGTCATTTGGTTGCTCGAGCGTAGATTCGCAGCTCCTAGTATCTCACATGTTTGTAGCTGAGACTGTTTGAGCGAAGGAAAGCTTGCTTGAGCGCTGATTTCGAGCTCCCAGTTTTTTCACTGTAGCTCTACAAAACTTCTGAGACCATGCATTTATTGCTCGAGCAATGGAAAGTTCGCTGGGTCTCTTTGTATTTTGGCACTTCACTCGAGCAATGTGAAAGTTTGCTCGAGCGGTTTGTTCGAGGCAGCAAAGTTAAATATATACCAAACCCATTTCTAACTCACTTTTTCATATCCTCTCTCTCTATATATATATATATAATAGCACTTCTTTCGAAAACCCTAGTTTTAAAACCCTTGATTTCATCTAGTATTAGCAAGAATCAAATTTTGAGCCTTCATTAAAGTTGTTATTCACACCAAGAGCTAGATTTTGAACCTATTGAATCGTGTTATTTCGGAAGTCTGTTGCGTGGATCTTCATCTTTCACTTGCAACTCTTAAAGTAGGAATATCTTTACCCTTGTATATGTATATTTTGGTTTAAGTGTGTGTGAAATCTTAAGGTGTGGGTGATTATTGAGATGGATGATATAGATATATGTATGTATATATATGGATTTGTGATGATGATGTGTTTTGTGTGAAATTGATGATGGGTTGGGCAACCAATTATGGAAGATTGAGTAAATATACATGAATTAGGGGTAATTAATATTTAAAAGGAAAAGCCCCAAATTTAATGTGTAACCCTAAAGGTTGTTATTTGATTTTGACTAAAAGGGTAATTGATGAGTAAAATTGGAGGGTCTAAGTGATTCCTTGTGATGTATTTAAGATGTTACTGTTGTGGGAATGTGTTGAGGTGCCTACGTGCTCGGTCATGTGAGGATGACGAATGTGGGAATGTGTTGAGGTACCCACACACCTAGTTGTGAGGACGACGAATGTGGGAATATTATGAGGTGTCCACTTGCCAATCGTATGAGGACGACAAAAGTGGAAGGTTTGAGGTATCCACTGGCCATCTGTGTGAGGATAGAAAAATGTTGTCACACCCCCAAAACATAATACAACAATCCATTCCATAAGATCTATGAACATAATAAAATGATCTACTTCATTCATCATAGTTTCTATTACAAAAGGGAATTACATGCATTATACATTCATAAACATTCATTTTGAATCTACAGCATGTAGTTCAAATTAATGATAACAAAATAAATGCCCTATGGGCCTACATCTTTCTAAGATATCACTTGGTTACCATAAAAAAAAGAGTCCTAAGCTCTATACAAGTTAAGCGCTTGGCTTGAATAAACATTTAAGCACAAATATAACAAAAATGGAGCCTTCAGCCCTCAATCCTCCTAAGCTATATCCTTGGTGGTGGCATGTCACCAGTACTTGAAAATGTTTTTCCAAGTAGGGTGAGCCAAAGACCAGTAGAGATAAACTAACACAATGTATGAGGTTTAACTAAGATATACGTGTCAATTAAATGTTTCATAATCAAGATCAACTTACATTCTTTCCTTAACCATTCAATATAGATGACCATATCTCAATCCATTTCCATTCATTCATTTCGAGTTAATTCATTTCCAATGCCGTCTTCAGGATATCCTCCTCCCTCACCCTTAACTGATGATAACCCGATCTTAGGTCTATCTTAGATAAACAACGAGACCCTTTCAACTGATCAAACAGGTTGTCTATACGAGGCATTGGATAGTTGTTCTTAACTGTAACGCGGTTCAGTTTTCGATAATCTATGCAAAGTCGCAACACTCCATCTTTCTTCTTAGCAAAGAGAACCGGTGCTCCCCAAGGTCAGGTACTAGGGCGGATAAAACCCTTATCTAACAATTCCTAGAGTTGAGTCTTCAACTCACTCAACTCAACTGCTGCAAACCGATACAGTGCCATAGAAATTGGTGCCGTGCTAGGCACTAAATCGACAAAGAACTCTATCTCCCAGTGAGGTGATAAACTAACAAGATCTTCAGGAAAGACATCCGAGTACTCACAAACCACCATTGGCAATTCAACCCGAATTTCATTACACTCACCACTCTGAAAGCTAGCAACAAGACAACTAAGCTCACTCCGCCCATACGGATCATATACCGGGGATAAGACTTTATCCACCCAATCCCCCAAGAAATAAAAACAATCCCCGCTTAAGGTACATATAGTAACCCTCTGGCGGTAGCAATCTATAACAACCTGGTATGATGATAACCAGTCCATACCCAAAATAACATCAAAACCAGTCATATCAAACAAAACAAATGCAAAAGGAAGTCGACGACCGGTGACCTCTATGTCACAACCCTAACACCCTTGTTTCAAGATAACCTCTTCACCAATAGGTGACTCTACACAAATTGGAGATGCTAACTGTGCCAACTCCAACCCCAAAACTGATGCAAATGCAGAAGATATAAAGGAATGGGATGCACCCGTATCAATCAATACACTAGCAACTAAATTGCAAAACAAGAAGGTACCTCTCACAACAGATGGAGCCGGTACAAGGTCTGGCGCGGTAACAGTATACATACGCCCTATTGGCCTCTGATCTACCTGCTCACCTCTCGGAGCATAAGACTGCTGCACTGATTGAGCTGAAGAGGCTTCCTGATTGGCCCACGAGGCCTATGCTGACTGTGCAGGCTGGTGACCCTGTGTCTGCCTTGAACAAGACGCACCAGGTGTGCCACCTAATTTGTAGGCAAAACCCCTTCAAGTGCCCCGCCTGCCCACACTGATAACAAGTGAGCGACTAGCCTCTGCCCTGACTCTGGCCCTGAGAATGAGCAGAAGATGATGCTGCTCGCTGCCCTCCTCTCCTCTGTGGGCAAGCTGGAGACTTGTGCCCCAACTGACCATATTTGAAACAAGTGAAGTTTCCTTGACAACCTCTCCCAGAACCCGAACTTGGCACTGGAAAGGTAGACCTTGAATGCGCTCCCTGGGACTGTTGAGGATTAGAACCCCTCTGCCTCTTATTGTTTCCCTGACCATCCTGACTCCTTCTGGAGCCCTCATCCTCTCTTCCTCTCTTTCTCTACATGCATAATGGTCTCAAGATGGGCTGCAGCCTCCACAAGGTGCCCATAGTCCCTAATCATGGATCCTGCTACTCTAAACATGAGCCCGGTCCTCAACCTCTTCTCAAACTCCAAACACCAACGCTCCTCGGTCACCACTAACTCTGGTGCAAACCTCGACAAACTAGTGAAGGTGGCCTCGAACTCAGCCACTGGTGTATTGAGCTGCACCAATTTGGAGAATTGACCTTTCAACTTCTCCCGTACTGTAGCAAGTAAGTACTTGTCCTGGAAAGCATCTACAAAGGCCTCTTAATTCCCTCCAATGCGCCCCCATGCATACTTCCACCACTGACCTGTGTCTCCCTTCAGCTGGAAGGACACCAAGGTCACTCTTAAACCTCTATTTTTGATGTCGAGCATCTCAAACGTCTTCATCATCTGCTCTAGCCACTCATCAGCCTTCAGTGGCTCCTTGGGATCCCCCAAAAACTCGTCCAAATTCGACTGGAAAAACTCCCTCTTTTGAGGTGTCCACTGGCCATCTGTGTGAGAACGAAAAAATGTTGTCACGCCCCCAAAACATAATACAACAGTCCATTCCATAAGATCTATGAACATAATAAAATGATCTACTTCATTCATCAAGGTTTCTATTACAAAAGGGAATTACATGCGTTATACATTCATAAACATGCATTCTAAATCTACAGCATGTAGTTCAAATTAATGATAACAAAATAAATGCCCTACGGGCTTACATCTTTCTAAGATATCACTTGGTTACCATAAAAAAAAGTGTCCTAAGCTCTATACAAGTTAAGCCCTTGGCTTGAATAAACATTTAAGCACAAATATAACAAAAATGGAGCCTTCAGCCCTTAATCCTCCTAAGCTATGTCCTTGGTGGTGGCATGTCACCAGTACCTGAAAATGTTTTCCCAAGTAGGGTGAGCCAAAGCCCAGTAGAGATAAACTAACACAATGTATGAGGTTTAACTAAGATATACGTGTCAATTAAATGTTTCATAATCAAGATCAACTTACATTCTTTCCTTAACCATTTAATATAGATGACCATATCTCAATCCATTTCCATTCATTCATTTCGAGTTAATCCATTAACCAAGTTCATTATTATCTAATCAACCAAAATGAGACTACAACTCAATGGTTCACAATTCAGTACATTCATCACTCCAACACTTCTATTTTGCCATTTTACGGAACTCTCATCCAAGGGAACCGGCACTCATATATATACAAGATTTCAAGACTTTCACCCTGGACACTCCAGCCAACTTTGTGACGCCCCAAATTTTGACAATATAATACAACGATACACCGAGGTTTAACTAGCGGATGCTCATCATTTTTAAGCACAAAATATAAATAATTATACTAAAATAAAATATTAATAATAGTTACAGATAAAATTCTTCAAGTCTTTAAATACAGATCAGTTCCTTAATACAAAAAGATTATCCAAAATACAAAAAATATAAAATCTAATTTCTATGGTAGCCATGGTTCCGCAAGGCTTTTAGGGATTTCGTTCTCGGTGTAAAACTTGCCTTCACCTGGCATAAAACGCCATGAGCTTGGAATGCCCAGTAAACACACACACCCCGACCATTTTCCCATTCCAAATACACAAGTAACATAACGCCACGATCATAACATACAGCGAAATCAATAATTAAGCAAAGCTTAGAATTAAATTTCAGTTCTAATGAATAATAGTCAATTTTAGTTAGTTCTAGGCAACTCCCCGCGGACTGCCGTTCTTACCCAACCACTAACACTGGCCACGGGCAATTCTGACTCCCCCTTGGTTAATACAATACCAATGCGTCGCTTACCGCATAACCACTTTTGGTCACTTACCGCACAATTACCAATGATGCCCACGCACCTAGGTTACATACCCGAGTGGTGACATCACGGTCTATCCCAAGGGAGCGGGCTTCTAAGGATACTCTCCCTGTGTGAGACCCTCACTGCCATCCTTATGCCTCTCATTTCCGTTAAGCAGCCAGAATATCTCCCGTGCCATGTTAGGGTTCGAAAACACACTTGCGCAAGACTTCACAAAAATGGAACACATTCCACTATATCATACTTTTGAATCTATCATTCATTATCTCATAAAATTTAATACAATGATCGCAACCCATTACCATCCCATTTGATTTCCCCTTTATTACGTGCATAATGTTCTCAGTTATAGCAAAGCATGGTCAGTGTAATTATGAATCCAAACTAAACAACAAGTAATTTATTCATGGTAAAGCAAATTCACAATTTATCATAGATTACATATCAAGACTAAGACATTCAAGAAATATATAATATAACAGTTGTAAACCAATAAGAGCATATTAACACAAATTTTCAGATTTCCAAATTTGAACCATTTTCAAAATAATTATGAAAAAAATACTTTTATTAGCCCTAAGTATCTGGCCTCATGTGAGTTTGTAGATAAATAAGTCTAGTTTCAAACTCAATTTACAAAAGTACGATAGGTATTTTAGATTTTAAGATAATTCAAAATTACCAAGATCTATCCAGATTCGTTGACCGTTACACAAATCGATTTTTCTCTCAAACCCCTCACTATCTTGAGTTCAAACAAATTTTAGTTAAAATATAACACCAAGATTAAGATTTTTACATAAAATTGGACTCAAGACTATTTTTCTAGAATTTTATAAAAAATAGAGAAAGTTGACTATTTTTCTGGTTCTGTGGGTAGCAAACTTAGAAAAATTATTTAGGTTATAAAAATACATCCTTAGGTCCTACCAAAATTATCACATACTCTAAACATACCAAATATTACACCATAGAAATAGATTTTGAGTTTATGGAGTTTTGATAAGAAAATAAATTCAAGAGAGGGAAAAGATTTACTGCTGGAAATTTAACAAAGAAAGAGAAGCATACCATTTCTTGATTAATACACATTTATACAAGAGTGTAGACCTAGACTACAACATATATATACAAAGAGCATGTATTAGGAGGGGAAAAACAAGTGGTAAACGAACTTGAGAGAAGAGGTGATGCATGTTTACCTTTGTTGTACAAGACTCAACACATTTCTTGTTTTTATTCTTCTCTTTTTTTTTTCCAAGATCACTCTCTCTCACTCCTCTAGTGCATGGCTGAAAATGTGTAAAATGAGGGGGAGAAGTGTGCATATATAGAGAAAGGATTGGAAGGTTTCTTAGGGGCCAAGTTCCATAGGTGTAATTGGTCAAAGTTGTCCATCAATGCCATCAAGGCCATTTCAACCCTCACATAACTAGCTACTTGGGCTCCAAGAAATATATATATATATATATGAGACATTTGTAGTTATAAACACAATATAATAGGCACAAATACATTAATCAATAAAATATTACAATTAAGGGTTGGAATGAAATAAAATAAAAGTATATAGGGACCAAGTCTAAATTTATGAAACCTCGATATATGTTATTAATATACTAACATTAGAAAATAGTTAGAATAATAAATTTGGGTCCCGTTACATTAAAGCGCAAACAAAGGCGAGAAATCGAGCAAAAACAGCATTATCGGGAATTAAGATTTTAAAGTGATTAATCTATAATTATAGGGTCTAATAATTAATAATAGGGTTTTAAAGGTGATTATTAATCTATCGGGATCGATTAGGGTTTACTTGAATTAATCTGCGATGCTTCCTGATTCTAGGGTTTAAAACGCAATTAAGCAAAAATTCTAGGGCTTTATTGAAATAAACTCAAGGTTAAGGATTTAATGGTAATTAAAAAAATTAGGGTCCTTACAAACTTAATTTTAAATGGAGTCCATCCCCTATCTCCTCTCAAACAGTGGAGTACATCTCATTTCTTCTCCCAAACAATTATACATATACAATGTATTAAAATATCGTTATATACAATGACCATCCATAACACATATTCAATCTCTCAATCATACAGTCATATTCAATGACACAATTTAAATGATAGGTTTCAATTTACTTAATCCTCATGCAATTTCTATAACAATCATAGCTATCCTCTATCGATAGCCCAAAACAGACATTTCTAGACAGATATACAATCTTTTAAACAGATAATTTATCAAATTTCCATAGGTGAGTGATTTAACAAATCCAACTACACCATTCATTCACATATCCTTCCAATTTCACATTTCCCATATCAATTTCATTATTTATACAATTTGGTTATCCAACTCAAATTAGAGCAAATTTCCCCATTTTTCAAATATCAACCCAAAGGCTAAATTTCATCATTTTAACACTAGAGAATCTCATATACAAGCCCCATAGCCATTTTGTAAAAATAACATGGAAAACCCCTATTTCAATTTTGAATTCAAACCCTAACTTTACTCAAATCCTCCCAAATCCCACCATATATACAAAACAACAAATACCTAGGTTAAAACCCTATTAAGGTGTAGAATGTCCCTACCTCAAAGAAAGAAGACGAGCCAAGCAAGGATGGAATTTCAAAAGTAACGAAACCAACTTCTACTCAAATCAAAGTGAAGAGCTTGAGGAGTTCTACCCTTTTAATGAAGGCACAAGGGTGTACAAATCAAAGGATCTAGGTCAAAATGTAGAGAGAATGTGAGTTTGAGAGAGAAAAACTCTCAACTTTAGGGTTTTGGGTGAAAAGATATGAAAAAGTGATATAAAAAGTGCTTTTTGCGATCTGATATACGCGCAGTCCACTCGGCAGAGAGTTTGACGCTCGAGCGTCAAACACAAACTTTTATTCCGCTCAGGCGTAGAACACACACCTCTAGAACTTTTGCAGACAACAGACCAACTGCTCGAGCTCAAGAAAGGACGCTGGAGCGCCCATTCGCTCGAGTGTAGGAAACACCACTTGAGCGTGAAAGACACTCCTCCAGCACTTTTGCAGACGTGCAAAGTACTAAAGGTTTGCAACTCCCACTCGAGTGCAAAAAATTCCGCTCGAGCAGAGGACCAAAATTTACATATCCCACTTGAGCGCAATAATGGCCGCTCAAGCAGAAGACCAAAAATCTGGACAACACAAGGTTTGAAAACTAAGTAACCCACCTATTCCAAACACACCCAAAGACCAATTTCAAAGGTATACAAGGGAAGAAGGAGATACACAACAATACAAAGGCACTAAACCCAGGTCTGGAATATCACAAGAGTTGGGTCAAAGCCGTAATCGCTATAAATGTGGAGATTGAATGTTGAATTGTGTGTTGTGTTATAAAATTTGAGACTATAAAATTCATAGGTATTAATAGAGATCATGCATATTTTAAATCAAATATTCATATACTTGGTTAAATATATTCTCTACTAGGCAACTGCTTATTTCTATTTGCTAACATTTTCAGGACATGAAGATTCACAACCCCGTCAATGAAGAAGAAAATGGCTCTCTTTTAAAAATCTAAAATTTTGTGAACTTTGAAATTGTAATGTAACTGTTGAACATCTTTCTTACTGTAGACATCCCCGAACGCATCCCGGGGGGAAGGGAGTGCGAGTCCCCCCCGTTCTGGTTCGATATTGGGTCTACTACAGTTCGAAGGACTCAAATGTCACGGTTCTCAATCTTGAACCGAAGAGTCCAAATCCGGCAAATCGTTTTGAAAACAGATTTTTGAAAGAAGTGCCAAACATGGACTGCTTCGCCAGATACAGAGTCGCCACCTAAATATTTTAAAATGGGAAATTTAGGAAACCCTGACTCGGTGCCAAAAGGCCACGTGTCCGTCATCACCAAAGTTGCCTCGGCTCGGGAACTTGGGTACAATTGGGGAAGGTCACTTCGTGAGCACCCCCGCTCGCCTGGTCAAAGACCGGCCTCTACTAACCATGATATCTGTTTTTGAAAACATTGTATGTTCTTATTCCGGTTATTAGCCTAGGTTACTATGTGATGCGCACAGCATACAAGTATAGATTGAATCGCCTGAATTGGAACAAAACATTTCATGCTTGTTTGTTTGAAAAATGGTTTGATGGTGTTACCCGCAAGTAGGCTAAGACGTGGATTTGCCACCCTCAGGTGGGCTTAGAAAACATGATTTTGCCACTATCTAGTGGGCTTAAAACAAACAGTCGATGAATTGTCCCAATTCAGGTAACTCAACCTCCACCCACAGGCAGTCAAGGCAGTTATATCACATAAGCAGTTAGCCTCATGGTAAGCATGCTATTCATGGCAGTCACTCACACGCATGCAAGGATGCTAAAGCATAAAACTTACCGAGTACTCCAAGCCAAAACAAAAACTCATTAGAAATCCATGCATGGACCTAAGCATACTGAAATGCCTAATGCAACACATGCAAAGATGCAAACTATAGCAGGCTCGGCTATCCTAAACATGGCATATGGAATGCTACAACTAACACGTATTCAATTTGGAATATTGAAATACAAATGCAGTTAGTATGATGTGCCGAGCCCGGTGCGTGCAAAACAGACGAATGATGCAAACATGCTGTCATACTGTATGCTAATTGAAATATGCCCTATATCTAACCATCATAAGCGGGTAAATAAAAGGGAAGAAAGACGTGGGGTTTGAAGACATGCATCACACTCACCCACACTTATTACAATTATGCCCTCGCGCAGAGGGTCCGAATAAATAATACAATCCGAATAAAAGAATAAAAGAATAGTACAGTCCGAAATAATACAAATTCCTAATTAATTTACAAATTAACTAAGAAAGCTGTAAAATTGGCGTGCAAGCCAAGGGCTGCCTTGACTCTGCTCCGGATAATGAAATGATGCATGTTGGGCTGCCTTGCGCGGAAATCCACTGGGATGCCCCAATTAGCCTCTGTTTGCGATGTTTCTCGAAATGCGTGCCAGACTCCGGAAAGTTACTGATTCTTCATTTTGCTGCAACAGAGAGCAGGAAAGGGGCATAGCAATATATTTCACAAATATATGCATGCCTCGATCCTCGTGCCACCAATCACGCATATCGATGCATGATGGCCGAGGAGTCGGATTGCATAACTCAATATAGGATGAAGGCACATGAATGCTACAACAAAACCTAACTCCATCATGGGTAATCCAGAGTGTCGGTGACTTGGGAATTGAGACCCGTTCCGTCACTCGGAGTACGAAACGCGCCTCGTTTCCCGTGCCCGGGCTACTGCCTATCCCGAACACAATGCAATATGCATGATGTGCATGAATGCAACTAAAATACAATCCTAGCATGCACAATGCTATGAAAATGAGATGCCTCGAAATGCGTGCACGCGGGCACGCAAATCGAGGTGATGACATAAAAGCATAAAATGACATGAAATATGATATACAATGAGACTAAAATGAAATGCCTCGAAATGCGTGCCCACGGGCACGCAAACCGAGGAAATGGCATACGAAAACAGAGCTAAAATGGCATACGCAATGCAAGATGGGCTTATACTAACATGGGAGAGCCTCAGCCGCACCCACATAAGAGGCCATGAGATGAAAAAAGATGCGCCTCGAAATGCGTGCACACGGGCACGCGAATCGAGGCAATGATATAAAGGCATGAAAATGCAAAATCGGGCTTACACTAACATGAGAGGACCTCAGCCGCACTCACATAAGACGCCGTCGGATAAAAAAAGAAGTGCCTCGAAATGCGTGCACACGGGCACGCAAACCGAGGCGGTGGCATACGCAATGCAAATGACATGGAAAATGAAAATTGGGCTTACACTAGCATGAGAGGACCTCAGCCGCACTCACATAAGACGCCGAGAGATGAAAATGAAGTGCCTCGAAATGCGTGCCCACGGGCACGCAAACCGAGGCATGGCCCTAAGGCACAAAAAAGGCATGCAAATGAGACGTGGCAAATAGCATATGGAAAATGTAAATTTCAGCAGCCAAAATGATGCACAAACAGCCCCCGAATTATAACAAAATTACACCCGATGCCTGAAATGCTATGCTAAGCACCCGAAATGGCCTACAGCTATGCCAAACATGCACAATATGGACATGACATGTAAAGACAGATGCTAGGCAGTCCCCAAACTAGCATTTTTTCAGTACAAAGCATGGCCAAACAATGATCACAAGTATGGAAAAAATAGCATGCAAAAATGGGGGAAAAGAGGGGAACAATGAAACAAGTGGTATATTCAATGCTCAAACTGAAAAATACAGTTCTACAATATTAAAGAGGGACCAAAAATATGCACATTTACAAGAGATGACATTCCCCAATTCAGTATGTAGATGTGCTCAAAATAGCATGCAAAATATGAGCCAACAAAGGCTATAACATGAGGTATCAAAAGGATGGACCAAACAGCCTTGGACCCTTAACAAAACATGAAGAATGGGTCATTTTAAGACTCTTTCCAAGCCTGATGAAGGCTAAAAAACAGAAGCATGATGAGCTAGCAAGGCATGCAAAAATAAGGAACCAAAGAGGGTATAACATGAAGTACCAAAATAAATCACCAAACAACCTAAGACCATTAACAAAACATGACAAGAAGGCCAAAATAAGGCTCTTTTCAGGCCTGATGAAGGCTGAAATCAGAAGCCAAATAAGCTTAAAAAGGCATGCAAAATGGGGCTAAAGAGAGGTACAAAGGGAGGTCATGCATGGAGGCCCCAAACAAGATTGATCCCTTCTACAATGTTGTATAGGGACCTAAAATAAACTCAATCTCAGTTAATGGCATGCTCAAAATCAGATCACACATAGGCTAAACAAATCTTGCAAATTTACGGTAAATTAGAAGAATTACAAAGCAAGTGCATGATAGCGAGGCCAAACATGATTGAGCCCTTCTTCAATGTTGAATAGGGGCTCAAAATAAGTCCACTCACAGTTTATGTCAGGCTCGAAATCAGATCATTCATAATCCAAACAAAGCATGCAAAATATTGGCATATAAGAGGATATTGAAGGAAGTATAAGATAGAGGGCTCAAACAGGGTTGAGCCCTTAAACAAACATCAAGAATAGCTCAAAATAGGACCACTTTCAGTATTGGTCGGAGCTCAAAACAGAGAGCAAGTAGGGTAAAGAATTGATGCAAAAATGTGCTCAAAATGGGGAAATAGTGACTTACCCTTGAAGATCAAGCTTTTGTTGCTTCTTGGCTTCAATTTGTTGCTTCTTAACCTCTGAAAAATCCTCCTTTGCCGCTGGAATGGAGGTGGTGATGGTGAAGCTTAGGGTTGATGAACAAGTGGGCTAGAAACTTGAAGGTTTTTGGAGCTTTTGGAGAGGGAAATGGAGGCAATGGGAGATGAAGTCTTGAGAAGAAAGTTGCTAACCTTGGAGAAGATAATGGCCAGCCACTTAAATGGGCAAGAAAAGGGTGTAAAAGGGGAGGGAAATGCACCCAAACTTTCCCTCCCAAAATATCCCCCGGAGGCTAGGATATTTTGAAGAAACAGCCGGACAGCTGTAAAGTGCTCAAAAGGGGGAAGCAGGCCGGCCCCTCACTTTTCTTGAAGATGGCCGGCCGGCCACCCCACTGGTCGGCCAGCCACCTCTATTGGCCGGCCGGCCAAGGTCAAAAATGAAGTGTTGAATTAATGGCCGGCCATAGCACCTTAGGGTCCTCCCATGTGTGTAGAACAAGACCCCATAGTTGGAATTTGGCAACTCTGAAACAGGAGACACAACAATCCAATTGAAGGAGAGGCTCAAAAATGAAATGAAGAATTACTGGCCGGCCACCACTTTTTAGGGTCCTCCCATGTCCCCTCATCACAAATATGTGGTCTCGGCTCGAAGAAAATGGCCCTAGGGTGTTCAACATTAGCCCGGAAGTCAGCAAAACGGGCGCCGGAGGAGCGAAACTGGTTATTGGAGACAATTGCTGGCCCCCCACCCTCCAGTGATCTTCCTGGTGCTAAAACAGAGGTACCTGCCAAAATTGAACAAAAACTAATGCAAAATGAATGCTCGGGGCCCAAATCACGCAGTTCGAGGTCCCGAAAATAGGCTGTAAGCACCGAAAGTGGCGTTCGGCCACGAAGTGGGTATCTGAGACCCCAGTATCCCTCGGTATGATAAAACAGAGGTACTCGTCAAAAATGAACAAAAACCGATGCAAAATGAATGCTCGGGGCCCAAATCACGCAGTTAGGGGTCCCGAAAATGGGCTGTAAGCACCGAAAGTGGCGTTCGGCCACGAAGTGGGCATTTGAGACCCCAGTGTTCCTCGGTATGGAGTAAATGAGATGCATGCCAAAAACCAGAGAAATCGGAGATGGTTGGGCGGTCTCGAGCCGAGGCACACGGCTTGACGGCTCCGAAAACCGAGAACCGGGCTCCGAAATGGGCAGAATGGCCTACGGGCACGAAATGTAGCCCATGGCCACTGAGAGATGGTCTACGGGACCTCTCCCTCCCCTCAGGAAAGAAAACAGAGAAAATCGAGTCTGGTTCGCAAACCGAGGCAAGGCACAGAAGAGGGTTCGGAAGTCCGGAGGCAGGGCGCACGGCCGCGACTCTGAGACTTCTGAATGAGCACAATATGCAACATCACCGAGCGCTCAATCGGTGACGTCTGAGTCTTAAGGTCGGTCAAAAATGGGGTGTCTACACTTACTTTATTTTTAAAGTTTGTATCTTTTGTATTAAGTGGCACAATGTAATTAGTAAACTTAGAGGACAAAGTATTTATTTTGAAATTTTCTCTAACTTGTTGAACTAAAGTTGTATCTTGTAATTTTTGTAAATTGAATCTATAGTTCAATGAGAAAGAGAAACATTGGAATGGAATTGTGTTGTGTGGATGTATGGAGCATGTACTTATAATTGATAATTGGAAATTGTCTCTGGGGTGTTACAAATTTGGTATCAGAGTGAACCAGGTTGAATACCTGGAGCTCGTGGGAGGTGAGTTTCGTCACACTGGGTTGTCATGCTAGGATGAGGGGTTTGTTGTCTTACTTGATTACGTGTTTATCTGATTAGGTGGGTATGGGGTCAATCCTTTAGGATATGACTTGTGTCCACTACATTCATCAAAGTCCCTTTGGAAAGGCATATGATCAATGCAGTAACGCCCTGGGAAAACACCTCTCAAATCCTGTTCCCCTATCTTAATCCACATAGATACAAATAGTAGATAAAAAAATAATAATATAATTCCATAACACTTCTTCCCCATTGAACTATTTTCAAGAATTTCAATATAGTCAGTTTATATCCATGGTTGAAATGAAATAGTTCAAAAGCTACGAAGTAATACAAAATAGAGAAATCAAAAAGGGACAACACTCTATTGAAAGTGTCCCTGATTTAAAAATATAATCCTTTACAATTATACAAAATAACCCCAAGGCTTTAACACAAAACATCAAAAAAGTGATCATTCATACTTCGTCCACATTGCTTTCCATAGTAAATCATTTAGGTGACTCGTCAACTTCATTTCCTAAAAATTATTAGTTTTTAGGGTGATCAAGTGCTCAACAGGAAGTATATTTAACAAATTATATATTTAATTGAAACACACATGATCATGCTATGAAAATATAGAAATTATGTTAAAGTAAATCTTCTTTATAAGTTTAAATAACCATGTAGGATATTAGATAATCATTCTTCTAAAAGTAGGGGTGGTAAATATACTATGACATCCTAAGTAAGAGATGTAATTCAAAATACATACATAGATATAGATTTTGTATGCTGAAAATAGTCTCACATTTGCCGACTCTAGAAATAGCGAGGCGATGGGAATCCAAAAACCTTTTTCCCTTCCACATTTGCCGACTCCTGAAATGGCGAGGACGTGGACACCCAAAAGCCATGTTTTTCCACATTTGCCAGCTCTTGAAACAACGGGCTCGTGGACACCCAAAAACCTTGTTTTTCCACATTTGCTGACTCCTGAAACAACAGGCTCATGGACACCGAAAAATATTTTCCCACATTTGTCCGACGATATGCGCAAATAGTGCAATTGGACAACTTGACTCTTGCGTGGGTACCAATTACTTTACATAACTCAACCAAACCCGACTCACTACCCGGACTCATAAACTATTTACCTCCTTTCAACTCCTTCAATACGCCAATATTTAAAAGTCACATGATAAAATTTTAAAAGTTTATGATGCATGAATTTTCCAAATCTCAATTTCCCTATAATAATGTCAATGCATAACAATTCAATAGTTCACATGTCAACAATGAGAAGATTTTTCAATTCATAACCATCATCGTCTCCAGTTTTCGTGCAAAAGTCTCAAAGTCTAACTTTTTAACATCAAAGTCAAGTAAATGCACTTAATTTTAGGTTCTAGAGGCCAATTGAGCAACACCCCCTTTTAACTCTTCCAACCATTCATACACATTAGTAGTATAAGAAGAATTAAGTAATGTATATGATGCATGAATTTAAAGTTTTCAATTTCTCCTACGATGATTTCAATTCACAACAATCCAATAATTCATATTTCAACATCAAAGTCGAATAAACACACCCAATTTCATGTTTTAAAAATCAATTGAGCAAAACCCCACTTTATTGAATAAGTTTCAAAACTAGTGTTTATAGAAAATTAGGGGTTTTCTCTCTTTCTTGAATTAGAGACTAATTTTCATCATTAATAACAATAATCCTCAATAATAGACATAATTCCATCCATAATCATGAATTATTGCTCACATCCTTCCAAATCATTTAATAGCAAACACAATTCATACAAATATGTATATATATATATCTACAAAGGTGAATATCTAAAGAAATTACCACATGTGGGTCTCAAATTAAAGATATAATAAGTTGAAGATACCCCTACCTCAAGAATGGAAGCATAAGATGGAAACCCACTTGAAATTTCAACGAAAATGCGAAACAATAGGTATATATATCTCGAACTGGACTCGTTCTTCAATTTTCTTGAAGGATCTAGGGTGGATTTAAGGGAAAAATTGGAGAAATCAAGGGTATGTTTGGTTTGAGTTTGGGAAATTAGTTTTAGAAAAAAATTTCCAAAAATTTGTTTAGTTTGAGATTTTTCTCAAAAAATTTCCAAAATCACTTTCTCTCTCTTACACATCAATCAATTACTTTTTCTCTCTCCTCTCTTCTTCTCAATCATTTTTTCTCTCACACACATCTACTCAATTATCCCAAAATATCAAATCATCCCAAACTCCTAAAAAAAATTTGTCTCTCAAAATATACAACCAAACAAACCAAAAAAAATTTCTAAAACAACTCTCCCAAATTTTTTTCAAAAACAACTCTCCCAAAAACAAACCAAACAAGCCCCAAGTGTTTGGAGCTCTCGAGTTTCAGGTATGGAGGAGAGGGAGAGAAGAGAGGAAGAAAGAATAAAGAAAAAAGATTTTGGGCCAAAAAGTGACTCTAAAGTGCCAGAATTCGCACAGACCGCTCGAGCGAACTTGCTTCTAGCATAGGTACCCAAATTTCTAACAAGCATAACTCTGTCATCTGGACTCCGTTTTAGGTCGTTCTTGTGTCCAAATCAAAGCCCAGAAACAAGCTTTCCAATGGTTCTAACCTCACATCCAAATTCAAAGTGTGGTAAACGAATAAGGGGAAAAGAGTGAAGATTACTCATAGGACAATTACCCGAATCAATGTTTTTGGTTCAGTCTTACTTTACCATTATGATACCACCTCAATCAATATTCCAAAATGAACCAAAGAGGCTCCAAGTACAATAATAAGAGTGTCAAAAGCAATTCCACTAGTCCAAGAAGTATAAAGTGCTACAATCTTCTCACCTTAGGAAATTTCACCCCAAATATTAAACAGTTCAAGATCTAAAGTTTAGACAAATCCAAATGGAACAAAGATTGAACTAACACTCCCACTAACTAATCACAATGATTTTTACTCAACAACAAGTTTCTAGAAGATTCTCCCAACACAAAAGATTTCGCATGATAAACAAGGAACAACTTCCACAAAAGAAGATAAGGCAACCCAATGATATAAGGGATAGAACAATTCCAAATAAAATTACAATCACCACTTTAGAATCTTGTTCAAAATCTAAGGTTAACTCTCATATTTTCAGGTTCTACACTAATATTTAGATCCACCCCATATGATACGAATAACAACACTTAAGTGGTGAGTCTTCCCTTTAACTCATCCACAAGGACTACCAAGGCCCACTCAACCCAAACAGACGACTCCCATTACATACGAGTCCCCATTTAGTAGGATTAGACAAAATGGTCACGAGTACCTCTAACAAGCCACAAGAACCCATCGATTCCATGAAACTAAAAGTCAAGGGTAAATGTCTCACTAAAATACCTTACAGTACTCTTGCCTCAAACAGACTCAACTTCTAGGGAATAACTCTTGATCGTCTAACGACCTAGAACCTTAGAAAAATAGTTCTCACATCACATTCACACCCCAAAAACAACTACCGGTCACTTGGCAACCCAATTTCAAAAGAATATCTCACATCACTTTAGAAGTCCTCAACCCCCTGTCATGAAAAGAAAAGAAAGAGAAGGAAAAATTTTGTAATAGGAATTCTATCCGCCAACCATGGCCTTTCGACAAGATACAACCCAGTAAAATCAAAGCACCACAAACCACGTTCTTGCAATACAGCTAGTGTTCCATATCCACACATTACTTAAATGCGTTATTGAAATACTTAAAAGTTAAGAATACCCAAAAACAATATTTCCAGACCTTTGAAATTTGAAGGGATTCATAATTGGTATAAAACTATAGATATATATAAATAAAGGAATGGTTTAGATACATAAAAGTGAATGGTAAAAATGAAGAGTTTGAAAAAGGAACAATTTTGTGAAGATGGTTAAGGTTTATACATGTCATAAGACTCGATATGTCCACTTCTTGACTATTTTTCCCTTTTTCTCACTAATTTATCCATAATAATAAATTCTCAATTCCGACAAAAGTAAGGTTATACCCTATAGGAAAACTCCATTCTCAAACATATTTCAACTAGTGATTCTCAAACATCACACAACCAAGGATTCCATCACTATCACTACAATGTCACAACCTCATCACAATCATATAGGCAACAACAATTCAAAATATGACAATAAGGTTAAAGAAGACCAACGGATAAGTTTTGCTCATAAACTTGGGAAGTCGCATTCCCCCACAACTAAGCTAGCCAAAAAAAAAAATTCCGCAACTACCACATCATGGGGATCACACACAACCAACTAAAAACAAATACCAAGCAATTTGCACAACTTGTCACTCAAAGTGACACACACTCACTAATTAATCAATACCCATTCACACACCTCATTTCTAGAATTTTAATTGAGTTGAGGCAATTCCCTATCAACCTCTCCTAATGTTAGAACAATAATTAACACGTTACCTAAGGAAACCTTCTATCCTTGCATCATTTACCTATACTCGCACAACACACTACATTCCTTGGAATCAAAGCCATGATATTAACTCCATAGCTAAAACACGACTCCATACCATACGAATATTATGACGTCCCATGAGGTCAAACCTGAATTCGATACTTTCTATAACACGAACTTACTTAATGACAATGATTCACTTCGTTAATAAATAAAGTAATCTCATATTACAATAAAATCTCTCCAAACGAAATTCAATATGCATCTCTCACCAAAATAATACTACACCTCTAATACAAAATCTTTAACTAAAATCATGTTTACAGCACTCCAATCCAGTCACTACTAAAGCTACTCCACCCCTGAAAAATAATTTAACTCGAAAAGTCATTCGCCACATCTTATCAAAATGAAAATAAAATCTAATTTTCACAACTACTCATGTCACAAGACGATGCTAACCACCATATCTAACCCACCACAAATACCTACACAACTCAAGACGAAAGGTTACACCAACAAATACTCATAGTTGTAGTTATTTTGAAACCTCTTTTGAAGTCTCTAATCAACTCCCTCCTACAGAAACTCTAAAGATATAACCACAAGCTATAATACCACTCATTCACTCTAAGAAATTCTTCTTTGTTAACAATGGTCATTCCAAAAGAATCTCCATGACTAACCAAATAACAAAAATACTTCGTATCAATTTATTTCCCGACATGGTGTCTATCAAATAACTTCTATAATAATTTCACCACAAAACACGATAGAATAAAATTGAAATAAAGAATCATCCTTTATCAAGTAAAACTAAATACCTGTTAATTTAACTTAAGCTCAAGTACACCCAACTTAAACTCAATGGCAATACCAGAATAATATATCAACAACAAAATTCTCATCACCCTTAAGGGGAAACGAAGGACCAATACAAGGGAATCATAAATTTCACATCAAGGATACAAGACAACTTATGGTCAAAGGTCAAATAATACAAAATAAATCTCCATTTTGGTTTCCTGCACCACATTGTCATTACACACACCAAACTTAACTCAGAGTACTCATGTATATCTCTAGTCGTCACAATTTATAACTTTTAGCTAAGGGTAACTTTAAAAATTAACATTAATTATTCTTGGTGGACCAATAACAAATTTCCATGTTCAAATTATAGTCGCATCAACTATCCCAAAACAGCTAGTCACAATCTTTATTGAATCATAACATTCTCACAATTTCATTCCAAATTAGTTCCTCTAAGAACACTAATTTGTTAACACAATTACTTATCATCTTGCTAAGCATCCATCTACTACACTCAAGTACATCAACAAACAACTCCAAAACAATTGACCCTATTAGTCCCAAAGGCATTCAAAACTAGCCTACATATCCATACCTTCAATACTCATAACACAATTTCATATTTTCCATCACTAGAAATTTAATCACACAGTGCAATTTAAATCATTTTCAATCTCATCCCAAAACTCTTTACATACTTCGTTCACCTAGAACTTGTTACAAGATTCTGAACTAGATAAACTCTCTGAAAAAAGCATCTCTTACTGCACCCTACAATTTCTTTCATGTTAAGACCACACATATTTCTAAATACATACCAAAATAATTGGCTTAAGACCTAACACAATCCTCATAAATAGTCAATCGAACAATTAGAGCATTCCAATGACAATTAACTTAGTCCATCCCAAAGAAATTTAGAACTAGCTTTTACTTATTCTGACATCATCACTCTAAGATGTTTTACTTTAAGTCGCTCCACTTATCATTAAAACCTCAACACTGTACTACTACAACTAGTCTAATATCTAACAATCTTTACCTCCAAAATCCTTTATATAGCTCACTTCCACAATTTGATATAAGGCTTCAAAAATAACTCTCCTCATAATGACAAATCATTTACTGTGCATCATAGTCTCCATCATTTGATGGTAATACATACATCCATTATTCTACAAAACCATTTAACTTATGATCCAATGTAAATTCTTGATCCAATGTAAATTCTAAATCATATTGACTCATCAATCTGACCCTTGTAGTTTATCTTACCCCTTTTTCCTAGGGAGAAACATCCTCAAGGTAAAGACAAAATCAACTCACAGTTTAATACTCCACACAAATTCCCGCACGTCACATTTGAGTTAAACATACACCTATACATATATATACACTACATAAGGCAAACTACGTAAGCACATAGTTACATAGATCACATATGAATCACTCGTCTAAGATATCAGCTTATCCCATGACGCTCAAAGACTTTGAAGTGGAAAAAGCATTGATCAGGTGTCTTTCAAAAAAGATTTCGATGAATGCAATAGGCGCAAGTTGTATCCCAGAAGCTTATCCCCATACCCACATAGCCACAAAAACACACAAAGGTTGCAAAGCACATAAGCGCCCCATCCTATCCTAGTAAAAATATTGTGACAAATGTCACTTCCCACGAGCCCAAGGTATTCAAACCTAGTTAGCTCTGATACCAATTTGTAACGCCCTAGGAAAACACCTCCCAAATCCTGTTCCCCTATCTCAATCCACATAGATACAAACACTTCTTCCCCATTGAACTATTCTCAAGAATTTCAATATAGTCAGTTTACATGCATGGTTTAAATGAAATAGTTCAAAAGCTACGAAGTTATACAAAATAAAGAAATCAAAAAGGGATAGCACTCTATCGAAAGTGTCCCTGATTTAAAAATAAAATCCTTTACATTTATACAAAATAACCCCAAGGCTTCAACACAAAACATCAAACAAGGGATCATTTATACTTCGTCCATATTGCTTTCTATAGTAAATCATTTAGGTGACTTGTCAACTTCATTTCCTGAAAATTAGCATGCTTGGTTTGAGTTTTCGGGATTAAGTTTTTTAAAAACTGAGTTTTTTGAAAACTGAGTTTTTTTATTTTTGTATTCTTTTGTTTTTAGTGAATATTTTTTAAATTTTAAACATTTTTTTTACTTTTTTAGATGCGCCTTAGTTAGATGTATCTAAAAATTAAAAAATTTGTGAAAAAATATTTTAAAAAATTAATAAATACATAAAAATATAAAAAAATGTACTGAATTCTTGTGTTTTTTTTGTATTTTTGGTATTTAGTGAATTTTTAAAAGATTGTTTTTACAATTTTTTTACTTTTTATGTGTATTTATGTTAGGTGTGTCAAAAAAGTAAAATAATTGCTTAAAATATTTAAAAAATTCAGTAAAAACAGAAGAATGCAAAAAATAAGAAAGTAGAATTTTCTGAAAAGTGTTTTCTGAAAAATGAAAACAAGCAAGTTGATAGTTTTTTAGGTGAGTGGGTGCTCAATAGAAAGTATATTTAACAAATTATATATTTAATTGAAACACACATGATCATGCTATGCAAGTATAAAAATTATGTTAAAGTAAATATTATTTATAAGTTTAAATGACCAAGCAAGATATTAGATAATCATTCTTCAAAAAGTAGGGGTGGTAAATATACTATGACATCCCAAGTAAGAGCCATAATTCAAAACAAATACATAGATATAGATTTTGTATACTGAAAATAGTCCCACATTTGACGCTCCAGAAACGGCTGGGCGATGGGAACCCAAAAACCTTTTTTCCTTCCACATGTGCCGACTCCTGAAACGGTGGGGATGTAAACAACCAAAAATCATGTTTTTCCACATTTGTCGACTCCTGAAACGACTGACTCGTGGACACCCAAAAACATTTTTCCATATTGTTTGGCGATATGCATAAGGCAATTGGGCACCTTGACTCCCCATGCGGATACCAATTACTTTACACAACTCAACCAAACCCGACTCACTACGCGAACTCATAGACTATTTACCCCCTTTTCAACTCCTTCAATACACCAACCTTTAAACGTCACAAGATAAAATTTTAAAAGTTTATGATGCATGAATTTTCCAAATCTCAATTTCCCTATAATAATGTCAATGCACAACAATTCAATAGTTTATATGTCAACACTGAGAAGATTCTTCAATATATAACCATCACTGTCTCCAGTTTTGATGTAAAAGTCTCAAAGCCTAACTTTTCAACATCAAAGTCAAGTAAGTACACTTAATTTTAGGTTCTAAAAGCCAACTGAGCAAAACCCCCTTTTAGCCGTTCTAACCATTGATATACATTAGTATCACAAGAAGAGTTAAATATTGTATATGATGTATGAATTTAAAGTTTTCAATTTCCCCTAGGATGATTTCAATTCACAACAGTCCAATAATTCACATTTCAACCTCAAAGTCGAATAAACACACCCAATTTCATGTTTTAAAAATCAATTGAGCAAAACCCTCTTTATTGAACAAGTTTCAAAACTAGGGTTTGTAGAAAATTAGGAGTTTTCTCTCTTTCATGAATTAGAGACCACTTTTCATCATCAACAACAATAATCTTCAATAATAGACATAATTCCATCCATAATCATGAATTATTACCCACATCCTTCCAAATCATTTATTAGCAAACACAATCCATACATACATACATACATACATATATATATATATATATATATATCTACAAAAGTGAATATCTAATGAAATTACCACATATGGGTCTCAAATTAAAGATATAATAAGTTAAAGATACCCTTACCTCAAGAATGGAAGCATAAGATGGAAATCCACTTGAAATTTCAAAGAAAATGCGAAACACTTGGTAGATATCTCAATCTGGACTTGTTCTTCAATTTTCTTGAAGAGGCTAGGGTAGATTTAAGGGAGAAATTGGAGAAATCAAGTGTTTGGAGCTCTAGGGTTTCGGGTATGGAGGAGAGGAAGAGAAGGGATGAAGAAAGAAAAAATAGTTTGTATAGCGACCCCGGTCTTTTCCCATTTGGTGGTTGTATCCGGACTTACGTTCCGTAGATTCTGTCGTTATATATATTTGTTTTTGTCGTCCTTTAATTCCTTATTCTTGAGTTATAGGATGTATTGGGCAGGTTTGTTATAAGTTGGTTGGGTTTAGAAACCAAGTGCTGCTGTCCAGAATTTTGGACCTTCGCTCGAGCGAGCAGTTTGTCGCTCGAGCGAGCCTTATGTTTTTGGTCCTTCGCTCGAGCCAGGGTTTCTTCTCTCGAGCGAGAGATTGCGTCTAGTATAGACCTGAGAGCTGTATTTGTTGGCTCGAGCGAGCTTTCCTTCGCTCGAGCGAGTTTCGAGTCCTTCGCTCGAGCGAGAATTCTGTCGCTCGAGCGTGCTTCTGGGTTGCAGACCTGAAGCATTGCATTCTTGGCTCGAGCGAGATTTTCTTCGCTCGAGCGAGTCATTCTTGCGTCTGGTCGCTCGAGCGACCAATCCTTCGCTCGAGCGAGCCTGTCGGGTATAAATACGCAGTAGCGATTTTTAAAACACTTTTTTACCCTCTTTTTGACTTCAAAACCCTAGTTCCGTCTTTTCTCTCCCTCCACTCACCTTCTCTCTTAGATTTCATCTCTTTTTAGGGTGTTTCCACCCTAGGTTCTTTATTAAAAAGGTAGAGTGGGTTGAGGGCTTCGTTTTAATCTGAACGTTTAGCGGTTTGGAGCACTTTGGATTTTGGGTCGTCATCTCTATCTTCTCCATTCGGGTTAATTACTTCGAGGTAGGGATTTCCTACTCCATGTTATAGGTTTTGTTCTAAATTCTAGCATTTTGATATGTTGGGAGTTGTTTGGTAATTTTGGGAAAAACCCTAGTGGTTAAAATAAATTAATTTGTATAATTAATTTAGGGAAAAATGTGGAATTGAGTTTAATTCATGGAATTGGAGAATTTAGTGATTTAATGGTGTAGTTGGTTAGTTTAATTACTCACCTATAAAAATGTTAAATTTACATTTGTTGGTACATTTATTTCTTGTTTAGAAATAACTGTTTTGGGCTATTGGTGGAGGATAGTCGTGATTGTTGTAGACATTGCATGTGTATTAGGGAAAACTGAAACTAATCACATTGGTTAAGTCATTGATTTTGACTATTGAATTAATACAGAAAATACGTGTATTGATTGTGTGTTGCATATGCATTTTGTTTGGGAGGAGATAGAGGATGTACTCCACGGTTTAGGGGAATATAGGGGATGGACCTCTAAACCGGATTTTGTTTGGGAGGAGATAGGGGAGGGACTCCATTAGCATCACTATATGTGTGCTTATTGATTGAAGTGTTTTTACATGTTGTTGATACAGCACTAAAATGTGTATCAATCGGAAAGTATGGAAGTGTTTTGGTATGAGCCTTAGTCTCATTTGTTTTGTTGATATTGGAAGAAATGTTAATATGATATTTAGTTCACTGTTATATTTTGGCCAAGTTCTGAGCCATATTGATATAAATGGGAATAATGGAAAGTGAAACGTGTCATAGACATTAAGGTCATGAAACTGTATGTTGGTTAAATGAATAATTGTGTTAACCATCTATTGAATGCTATTGTTTTATTCAATGCTTATATTTGGTTTAGTATATTTCTACTGGGCTATAGCTCACCCTATACGGGAACATCATTTTCAGCTCCAGGTGATATGCTACCTCCAAGGACTTAGCTTGGAAGGATTTGGACTTTGAAGAATTGTCTTTAGTTAGTTGTTTTTATTTGAGATTACATGTAAACATTCAAGCCAAGAGCTTAATTTGTAATTGAGTTAGTACTCATTCTTTTGTGTCCAAGTGTTGGCTTGGAAAGATGTAAGCCCTTAGGGCATTGACTTTTGATGTTACATGTGATGTCTTTCAATAAAAGTACTCTGATGGATAATTTGATGATTTGTTTTATTTTATTAATGCATGTTAATGTTATATATTATGGGTTTATTTTGAGGGCGTTACAGTTTGGGCTAAAAAGTGACTTTAAAGTGCCATAATTCGTGCTGATTGCTCGAGCGATCAAAAGTTCACTCGAGCAGACTTGCTTCCAACCCAGGTACTCAAATTTTAAACAGGAACAACTCCCTCGTCCGAATTACATTTTAAGTCGTTCTTGCGTCCAAATTGAAGCCCTGGAAACACGATTTTCATTGGTTCTAACCTCACATCCAAATTCAAAGTGTGAAAAGAGAAAAACGCAAAAGAGTGAAGACTACTCATAAGACAATTATCTGAATCAATGTTTTTGGTTCAATCTTATTTTATCATTATGATACCACCTCAATCAATATTCCAAAATGAACCAAAGAGGCTCCAAGTACAGTAATAAGAGTGTCAAGAGCAATCTCACTAGTCCAAGAAGTACAAAGTGTTACAAATGCTTTTTCCACCGGAAAATCCTTGAGTGTCGTGGAATTAGATAATATCTTGGAAGAGGGATCAGTCATCTCTCTCACAGAGAGTAGAAGGAGAAGAACGAAAGAGAAAATGAGAGACAGTGAGAGAGAGAGAGAGTTGAGAACTTGAGATAAATATTAGATATAATATAATAAAGGCTAAATATATATATATATATATATGGGATTGTTCGAGGGCTATTCCAGGTGGGGTCGGGGCTGGGGTACCTATCACCGTCCCCGACCCAAAAATCATCAGGGATTTAATTTTTAATACCATTCCCAGTCCTATAGAGATAATTTTCAGAGAAAACTCATTCTAATCGGGGTCGGGGGGTCAAGTCTCTGTTGGGCCAGGTTCAAATTAACATCCCTATCTGTAATTCATCTCCAATCAATTGAAAAAATGAAGAAGAAAGAAGTCTAAATGGGGGGCTTGAATTTGGAAATTGTCATATTTATTATATTGTATATGTTTTCCTGCTACCATTTGACATAAAGAATTATAAAAATAGACATTAATTGTTTCTGACAAAATGGGAGCGGATATGGAGTTCAGATCCTCTCCTTGCAAAGACTTACGAGCGTCCCTCCGTGCAACGGCTGAGATCAGCCGTTGCACATCCAACGGCTGAGATTAAAAAAAAAAAAAAAAATTCCAATTTCTATTCTATTCGTTCCCGCCCGTCGCTATAGTATGAGAATCACTCTACTCCTCAGTTTCACTCCGCCTTGCACTCCTCCCACTCACTCGTCCCCCTCCACTGAATCTACTCTCACCGGCGACCAGTCCCCCAGACGGCGGCACCGGCGACCCACTTCCAGGAACTGGGTTCTGAGACCATAGAGGAAGCAGGTTAGTATTCGAAACTCTGAACTGAAGATGTTAGGATTGTGTGATTGAGATTGAGAAAATATGTTTTAAATTTGAAAATTAGGGGCTTCGATGTCAGATTAGAACAGAAAAAACTGGTTTGATTTGGCTTTGATTCGAATAGGGATTCGAACAGAAAATAGGGCTTTGATTTGGGATTGAGAAATTAGGGCTTTGATTTCAAATCTCTGAATAGGGCTTTGATTTGGGATTGAGAAATTAGGGCTTTGATTTCAAATCTCTGAAACATTGACATGAATAATAAAAATCAGTGTTCATTTGGGCTTTGATTTTGCTTTCAGTGTTAATGAGTTTGTTCTGTGTATGAAATGATAGTTGAACTAATTCAGCATGAGTATTTGCTTTCAGTGTTAATTAGTTTGTTCTGTGTATGAAATGATAGTTGAACTAATTATCTGATTATGGCAATATGATAGTTGAAGTAATTATCTAAGTATGGCACATTTTGGTTTAGCTGAACCATTACTTAAAATCATACATTGTAGCAATATTCAGTTAGATAGGAGGAAAGTAATATTCAGTTACCTATCAAGTGGGTGAAGGAATATATTAAGCAAGTAGATAAAGAATTCCTCTTGGTTTGAAGTGCTATGCAAGTAGATAGGAAGCTCAACTTGTGTGTTGTTTTGTTACACTTTGTATGCAGAATTTGAAAAATGGCTTCTTCTTCTAACATTAGCGACATTAGATTACAACCGAGGCTATGTTATTGTGGAAGAACCGCTATCGTACGTGTTGTACAAACCAATGAAAATGGGAATGAAGGG
This sequence comes from Camellia oleifera, assembly GCA_022316695.1. Classification (NCBI taxonomy): domain Eukaryota; kingdom Viridiplantae; phylum Streptophyta; class Magnoliopsida; order Ericales; family Theaceae; genus Camellia; species Camellia oleifera. The sequence goes on along the minus strand of CM039310.1, from coordinate 51,734,169 downwards.
CGTATGTACTTTGTTTGCCCATCAAGATATGTAAGTTTGTAATTCTAACTATTTTCTTCGTAGAGTACTCACATTGATATTTGTCTTCTTCGACTAACTTATTCTCATGCATTGCAGAGTAAACCTCCCCTGCCCCATTGCATTTACTTCAAGTTTGTCGATGAAGATGATGAAGCCGTTACTTCCAGAATTCGTTCGAACTCTACAGCTTCTGATGGTATAACAGTACAAGACTTTGATGATGTCAGGACGAGGGTTCAGTTCATGGAAACGAACTATGGTCGAAGGCTTGAAAGGATGGAAAGGAATATGAAAGCGATTGTGTACTTGATTGTATTGGCTACCATTTTCTACTTTATCATGTAACTTGGTAGTTTGTAGCATCTTCGGTTGTATGTACATGAACCTGTTATGTAATATGTTAGCTTTGGAATGCAATGACTTATGGAATTACTTATGGAATGAATTTTGGAATGTAGTTTGGAATTTTGGAATGCAATGACTTATGGAATTTTTTAATGAATGAATGCATGGAATTTTGGCATGAATGAATTGTGAGTATGCTAGTTATCTGTGAATGAATGATGGAATATCTGTTGGAATGAATTGAGTATCTGCATGAGTATCTGTAAATAAATGATGGAATAGTGAATGAGTATCTGCTGAATTCTGAATTCTGAACTGTACAGCTTCTGATGGAATGAATTTTGAATGAATGATGGAATATATTGGACTGATATTGTGAATGAATGATGGAATATCTGTTATCTGATGGATCTGATGGAAATCTGAATGAATATCTGCTGGATCTGATGGAATTCTGAATGAATGTCTGCTGGACTGATATTGTGAATGAATTTCTGGAATATCTGTTATCAGATCCAGCATGAATGAAATTAATTCTGAATGAATGATGGAATATGAATGAATGATGGAATAAAGATGGAATATATTTGAATGAAATATTGGACTGATATATTGGACTGATATTGTGAATGAATGATGGAATAAAGATGGAATATTGGACTGAATGATGGAATAAAGATGGAATATATTGGACTGATATTGTGAATGAATGATGGAATATATTTCAATGACTGAATGGAATATGAGATCCAGCATTTGTGAACATGACAGAGTCAGTGGAAGTTATCAGATCCAGCACTGATAACAGATGTTAAAAATCCAAATCTGCTGAATTTTTGAATGAATGAAAATGAAATGGTATCTGTTAAAAATCCAAATTTGCTGAATGAAAATGAAGCAAATCTGCTGAATGTATCTGTTAAAAATCCAAATTTGCTGAATGAAAATGAAGCAAATCTGCTGAATTTGTGAACATCACAGAGTCAGTGAACATGAAAGAGTCATTCACACATTGCATTTGAACATCACAAAAACCAAAATTCACTGAACATGTCAGAGTCATTCACACATTGCATTTGAACACAGAATTCACACATTGCATTGAATTTGAACATCACAGAGTGATAGAGTCATCACAGTCATTCTCACAAGATTACAGTCATTCTCAGAATTTGAACATGTTCTCACTGAATTTGAACATATTCTCACTGAATTTGAACATAGTCACAGAGTCATTGTCACAAGAAAACATATTCATTCAATGATTAAAACAGTCACTTCAACACAGTCACTTGAATTTCCAGCCATCAATTTGAACATCACTTCACTTCTCACCAACATCAGAATCTGTGCATCCATCCACCATGAGGTTGCTTCAGAATTTGAGATGGTATCACTTCACTTTCCATGCCATTTTCATCTTCAGGTTGCTTGTCTTTGTGCTTGTCTATAGCCTGAAATGGACACACACAGAATTTAATTGCCTCACAACTGAAAATCCAGAATTTTAAGCATTTACAAATTCAAAAGGCAACAAAGGACAAACCTGACTCCACATTGGACTGTTTGATTGTTGAGAATATGGAAACCCAATGTCATATGGATATGAACCTTGAAGTAGTGACTGGAATGTTGGTTCAGCAGGATACCGTTGACGCATTGAATTTGGCAAAGAATTATGCACTACAAACATGTCCTGCAATTGGCAAAGAACAATGTCATATATGAAGCTTCACAATTATGGGTTGAGTCCATTAAAAAATACATACAGTGATTGTGACACTTACATGATGTGTGGGATTCATCAATGACGGATGAATACAATTACCACCCATGGGCAAAGATGGAGGAAAATTATAAAGGGGACGAAGAGGTTGACGAGGAGGAACATGTTGACGACCATAGATATCTCCTGCAACAGATAATGGAGAAGGTGCAACTGTTGGACTTGCAATTGATTGTGACGAAGCCAAGCTGTTAGCACGGGATTTCTTTTTGGAGTTCGCTACCAACGCGGCTTCAAATCCACCTTTCACCCTCCTTTTGCCCGTACTAGTTGCCATCTTTTTCTTCAATCCTTTTGGTTGCACAACATGATTCACATCTTCGCAATCCACTTCAACGCTTTGGGTGTCATGATCATTACTTACTTCATTTCCAACACCAAAAAGAGCACCTAACTTGCCTTCAACATTTGCACCTAATGTAGCAAGGTGTGCAATACAAAAATCATAAGTTTCTTCTGTTTCAGCAGCTCGACTTGCTAGTGCTCGAAATGCGGTCATCAATGTCTTATACCGCGAGGCTTGTTGGAATTTCACATCCACTTCAATGTCATTCCCCTTAATGTCCATCACAGTTTCGGCTCTTGCTTGTTTGGTCCACCTCTTCAGAATGTATTGTGGAGGAACCTCTTTCATCTTCAATATGTCTCTAATAACCTTCAATGAGTGACAACACAAGATTCCTTCCCTTTCAAATTTTGTACAATTACAACCCAATGACCCATCCCTCTCCATCTTCACTTTCCTTGCATGTTTGTTACCAACGTCAACAACTGTGTAAATGGTACTAGCCTCGCCATATTCAATTGTTTCTATGTCCGATTCAATGGATTGAAAGTACTCATTTTGAAATTCCTCAAAAATCCTTTTTGTGTAGACATTACCCATTTGAATTAACATTCTTATGGTGGCTTTAACCTTTGGCAACCTTTGGCACAAAGCATATCCTGCTTCTAACTCCTTGTATCGCTTTTCATAAAGTACCCTTTCAAAATGCATGAAGAATTCATTCAAGTTAAAATCAGAACGAATGTAATCCTTCAAAAAAGCATTAAACGATTCACTGAGTTGTGTGGTACTCATTCCCGCAGCCCATGTTGATCTAACGTAAGGCCATCCCCATTTTTCTTTCACCGCAAAAGTCAATTTCAACCAATGGTTTTCATGCGCATCATATTTGTCAAGCATTTCCGCCCACTCTAACTTCCATTGATTTGCATCTTCAATGTCAAAGAAGAATTTATTTAGTACACCCTTCACCCCCTTATCTTGGAATAAACAGTTAACATGTTTTAATGCATTTTGCATCAAATGCCAAGTACACAATCGGTGAGTTGTGTCGGGCATGACAATGGGTATGGCTTTAGCCATTGCAGCATCTTGATCAGTGAACAAAGTTTTTGGTGCCTTTCCTGACATAGCCTGTAGAAAATTTTGAAACAACCATACAAACGATTCGGCGGTCTCATCATACAACAATGCTGCACCAAATATAACTGTTTCCCTGTGATGGTTGAATCCCACAAAAGACGCGAATGGTCTATGTTCTTTGTTTAACTTGTAAGTAGTATCAAAAGTGACAACATCACCAAATTGGGCATAATCCATGATCATTTGGGCATCGGCCCAAAACATATTCGTTATTTGCTCTTCATTATCTAACTGGAAAGCATAAAAGAAGGAAGGATTCTGCAAAGATTTTTCTTTAAAGTATTGCAACACATTGCCTACTTCCCCATATGCTAAACTTTGTTGTCTTTTGGTTCTCAAATAATTTTTAGAATCTAATTTTGTAAACCCAAGACATTGTCTCCCACCAGCTTCCCTACCCATGAGTTCGAAAGACTGGCCTAAACGAAGACCGGATTGTGCCGCCAAATCTAACTGAATTGCTTGGGTACTCGATATCTTTCTTTGTGACGGCAACATGTGGGCACACTCGGGTGATACAAGATCATGGTTGTGTTTTTCTTTGAAATCAGTCACAACATATTTCCCAGTACCGTCATCTAATTTTACATAAAGTCGAGCCTCACAACCGGTCCTAGTTTCGGCTCTAGGGTTTTTTGACAATGGGTCTCGTTTGTCACCCTTCCGGAATCCCTCCTTGTTACAAACCAAAAGTCTACAAATAACTTGGTTAGTGACCTTGTTCTTCCTACAAAAATCCCTTCTTATGCTAAACCCCATTCTTCCTCCATATGTATTATAAAAATCATACACGCATTGTTCAGAATCAAATGTCATTCCTTGTTTTGGCTTCCAAGTACAATCATTCTCAAGTTCCATATCCATTGACTTATCTGTCCATATAAATAAAAAAATCATCACATTCATCACATATCCATCGAATGTCATTACTTAAAATCATAGACTGCAGATCAATTTTGATTAATTACTCATCACATAGACTGCAGATTAATTACTCATCACATTTTGATTAATTACTTAAAATCATACTCATCACATATCTGTCCATTTTGATTAATTACTTACATACTTCATAGACTGCAGATCAATTTTGATTACATACATAATCAATTTTAAAATTTTGATTAATTACTTACATACTCTATTTAACACAAAAGTAAAATCTGTGATTTCAAAATCTGTGATTTTGATTAATTTTGATTCAAAGTCAAATCTTCATTTACAGATACTCAATTCAAAGTCAAATCTGCCTAAACCGTGTAATTTACAGATACTCAATTCAAAAACGTGCAGATACTCTGTAAAGGAAGGGGTGGAAGGTCCAGATACTCAATTCAAAGTCAAATATACTCAGTTCAAAAACGAAATATTCAAAGTCAATTGAGTATCTGCATGGAATTTTGATTCAAAGTCAAATCTGTGATTTTCAAAGTCAAATGAATATCTGTTGGAATGAATTGAGTATCTGCATGAGTATCTGTAAATTGAAAACTAAACAGAGTTGTTCAACATTTTCGACTCATCTGACTAGTACAGGATTAAGCTGTATTACATAATGAAGATGCTGGGTCGCTGAAGCTTAACATTAACAAAGATGCTGGGTCTCCAGAAGGAAAAAACGAAGATGGTAAGACAGCATTACATAACATTAATACAGTATTAATTTCTGGATAGAGTAGTACAGTATATACATTAATTTCTGATTTACAGAGACAAAGGGGAACCGACCTGTGGCGTCGTCGAAGCTTGCAACGGCGTGGAGACTGGGTACACTGGGTCGCCGCCGGTATTGGGTCGTCGTTCGGGCGCCGTTCGGACAAGAACCACTGACTGTGTTGAATGAGTGTGTGTTTCTCCCATCTGCAGCTCTATGTTTTGTTTTGGGCGGGAACGAATGTAAATTTCGATTTTTTTTTTTTTTTATTCTCAGCCGTTGGATCTGCAACGGCTGATCTCAGCCGTTGCACGGAGGGACGCTCGTAACTCCTTGCAAGGAGAGGATCTGCACTCGCGGATATGGGTCACTGCAGTGCTGAAGCAGTATGGGGTACGTTTAGGTTATATTTTAATAATTTGAATAGTTTATTTTTTATATAAACATTAAATAAAATATATTTATAAAAAATTAAATGATTAGATGTTAATAACATCTTTATCAAATTACATTTGTATAGATAAAAAATAAATTATAAATATGATTGTAAGTGTAAAACTAAAAACGATTGTAATTTGACAAAGGTTAACAGTATTGTGAGATTTTCTTTTAGTAGTATTGTGATGTGAGGTTACAAATACATGTCTTGTTTGGTTATAATTTTTAGAAACTATTTTCAAATGAGTTTTTTATTGTCTTTAATGATTTTTTTTAATATTTTAGTTAATTTTTTTAATTAATTATTGATTTATTTGGATCACATTATTTTTTTTATATTTTAAAAAAAATAAAAAAAATAAATAAATTAACTTCTTTTTTTTTTTTTTTTTTTAAAAAAAACAAAATTAGAATAATACAGTAGAGAAGTGGGGGGTTTGGTGGGAACTACTTATAGATACGCTTGTGTTTAGTGTATGTAACCCACCTCCATCATTTTCTTCAGTCTTCACCTACCCCCATCTACCCTCTCTCTCTCTCTTTTTATCTTTCTGTCCTTTTCCCGCTACTTTGTGACAACTACATTACCCACCCATCCTCACCAAATTCACATTTTGTTTTATTTATTTTTATTTTTGGGGGTGAGGTATCTCTCACAAGATTCAAAGCAAAACTGCATAAACAATCCATTTTCTCTCTCATCTACCCAACCTCCTATCCACCTATAGCCCCTGGTTTCTCCTTATTCAGCTCTTTCTATGGGAAACTTTATATATGTATTTTTATAATATATATTATATATTTTTATAATAAATATTACATAATTTTTTTAATAAAATTATAATAATTTATAATTTAGAAAGAAAGATACACATTTTGTACTAATATAATGTATTTTTATGATAACGTTACATACCATTTTGTTGTCCAAATATTTTCTAACAAAAAACCGTGTAACATTACCACAAAAATAATACATAACTTCATTTCTAAATAACAAATTATCGTAACTTAAGCAGAAAAAATACATAACAGTTATAAAATATATATATAACATATACTACAAAAATGAGTAATAAGGGTGTATACAATACCCATCTTTTGAGAGGTATGTACTATAGCATTACCTTTTATATATAAAGAATAAATTACATTAATTTTTTTATATTCAAAAAAAATATAATTAATCTCATACTTTTGATATAATTACACTAATTTTTCTTTTGGTACAGCTAAAACGATTGAAACTAATGCTAATGGGGGTGGATATTAAAATAAATAAAGACAAATATATATTTTAATAGGAAAGAAATGATAACATCATTTTTTTTCCGTTCATATGACTAATAAATTACAAATAAAAAAGGTATACGTGTTAGGTAAATTAAAACCTTAAAGGAAGTTATATAATTATATCAAAAGTGTGATTAATTATATTTTCTTCAAATTTTAGTGAAAGTAAATGTAATTTATCCTATTTCTATTTTTGCAAAATATGTATTAAATAGGCATAATTTCTACTTATATTTTATGAGATAAAAATAAATAAAATAAATAAATAATATTAGTTATCTTAAAAATGCCAGAGAGATGTTTTTAATCGACTTTCAATTAATATAAAGATTCACCACATAAGTCTATAGTCCGTTTCATAAGTTAAGAGAGCAGAGTCCCCATAAAAATAAAAAGAAAAAAACAGAAAATGGAGGTACAAATAAATATAAAAGATGGTGTTATTACATTTTTTTTATCCTAAAAAAGAAAAGAGAAGAGTGCAAATTGGACCTATGTACTGTAACTTATCCTAAGGTAAAAAATAATAATTTATAAGTAAAATTAAAATCACTCTTTCTTAACTGGCGTATAATCATTAAAAAAAATATATATTGCTAACAAGTGCCTCTAGGGCAAGTAAAATACAATATATATATATATATATATATTTTTACTGAAATTAAAACTATATATTTTTTAATAGTTTTATATATTTTCAACACACTTTATATACACTTCCCAATATTAAACAATACATAGAGGACACTTGTTAGCATTTGTCTTTAAAAAAATATATTTCTATCTAAAATAGATAAAAATAAAAATAATGTTAATAAATGTATATGAGTAATGATGTTTTATTTAATTTAATAACTCTAAAACACTGTTAAATCATAATAATAATTATTTTAAACCGTGAGAATATAAAAAATTAATTATAAATTTAAAATATATTTAAATATTCATATAACAGATATATTTAATTAAATAAACATACCAAAAATAAAAATTTATTAAAACCGAAACAAATTATACAATATTAAAATATATATCAAAGCCAAATATATAAATTCAAAGATAAATTACACTTTATCCCTTTTATATTTGATTATTTTCTGAAGGTTTTTTTTTTTTATTTTAGTCCTTTATATTCAATTTTTTTTTTTAATTTACTACCAAAACTAAAGTAGAAAATAACACATTCATAGTCATATATCATAAAAATATTTTATTTATATATAACTCACACTTCTAACACAAATTTAAATTATAATATAATAATATATTTTTTTTTACCTTATGTGGTAGGTAACCTAACATTTTTTTTTGGTTTAATTTTAAATAAAAATTAAATTTAAAAAGAAATGAGAAAATTAAAAATATGAAAGACTAAAATGAATAAAAAACAAAACTTGAAAAATTAAAATGAAAAAATGGCGAAACATAAATACGACCAAATTTAATTTATCCATAAATTTAAAGAGAGTAATAGTATGGTACACGCCCTAAAAAATATGTAAATTATGACATTTGTAAGATTGATCAATATTAAATGTCATGACTCAATATAATCATATATCATATAAAGGTATAACCAAATACTTCTTTATTCATAACAAAAATAATATTATAATCAACGTGATATTGTTTATAGTTTGCTTATTTAGTTTATTTTTTGACATTTTATAATAAAAAAAAATATGTAAAAAAATAAAAAATAATGTGATCTAAATAAGTATACTTATTAAATAAATACATTTATTTAAATTATCCCTAAACAACTAATATCATAATGGCCTTGTTTGGCTAGGGACTATCTAGCTAAAATGGCCAATAAAGATAAAACAGATTAAAATATGTAATAAGACAAAATATCACATTTATAATTATTTTATTTTTTTCTCAAAATCTATCAAATGAACTATTTTATATATATAATTATAAGCAAAACACCACAAAATTGCACAGGATTTCCCATTTAAAGAACATTTTCCATATTCGGGGGTTGTTTGGAGTGTTCTAAATAAGTGCATTTTTTATCTTTTTGAATTAAAAAATTGAGGAATAAAATATGGATGTTTAGGTTAATTTTTTAACTTTTTATGGAAAAATATGTAATAAAAAATTATAAAAATTGATTTGTAGAGAAAAATTAGAATTAAAAGTTATGCAGCCGTAATTGTTAACTTTTGATGAATAATTTTTTGACTTTTTAATTTTTTTACAATATGTCAAACTTGGCCTCAATCTAAAAAAAACAGAGGAGAACATTTTCCATATAAAAATGATTGATTTGGTTGGTAGACGTTAAGACCGTAGGTAGGAGCCAGTTTCTTATCTTGGCATGTATATCATCCATTTATTGGTAAAAAACCTCTGAAACCTCACACTAAATCCACATTTAGAGGAAGAGGAAGAGGAAGAGGAAGAGGAGATCGATAGGGGTTTGACCTTGCTCAATACCAATGGATTTCTTACAAACATTTGACATCCAGATCGTCAGTGTTGCTGTTGCCGTCTTCGCCATTGTTGCGGCTGCTGCTTTCTTCTTTTCCTCCAAAAAACCCAAAGGTCTATTATGTTTTTCTGTCTATTTGTGTCTTGATTTTTAATGGGTTTTCAAAAATTCTGGCTAATCAATCTTGTGCAGTTTTTAAATTAGTTTGTTTTTCAATTTGTAAAACTGGTTTTTTACCAATTTGTGTATTTGTTAAATAATATATGGGATTTGCTTAATAGGGTGCTTAAATCCTGAGAACTTCAAGGAATTCAAGCTTGTGAAGAAAACCCAGATCAGTCATAATGTGGCCAGGTTCAAATTTGAACTTCCTACACCTACTTCAGTCTTGGGACTTCCTATTGGACAACATATAAGCTGCAGGTACAATTGTGATTCTATATGTACTTCAAAATCTGTGCTTGATTGTATTTTTGTAGATTTCAAATATTGGGTCTGTTGTTCTTTTTTTTAGTCTTTTTTCTTTCTCTTTTCCCTGATTAGATTTTGATTGATATTTGCTTTATCAAAATAGGGGTAAGGATGGCCAAGGTGAAGAGGTTATTAAACCTTACACCCCAACTACTTTGGACTCTGATGTTGGATCTTTCGAGTTAGTCATCAAGGTATATGTAAAACACACACTATTCTTAGACATGGGTTTGCAAGATTTATTTAGTTTGTATTTGAATGTTTTTTTTTTTTTTTGGGGGGGGGGGGGGGGGTAGGTAGTCAATAGTTGAAGCTATACTTTCATGTGTTCATAAGGATTCATTTTCACGAGGGATCTGATGGGGATTTTTATGTGTTGGTTGTTGGCATAATGTCTATTGTATTAATGGTTTTCTGATTATGTGCATAAATAGATGTACCCGCAAGGAAGGATGTCACATCACTTCCGGGAAATGTGCGTTGGTGATTATCTAGCTGTGAAGGGACCAAAGGTATGTGTTCCCATCTCTAATGTGGATTTCATCAAACTTTTCTAGTTTACATGCATGCTTGTTGCTAGAAGCTGAGTTCTGTCTGCTCCACAAGGCAAAGAATTTGAGCAATTTTAGCTTACTTTAGAAATTTTGGCTCCATGTAGGCATGATGAAGGAATGATGCTGGAAAGAATTCATATTGGATCCTTTAGATAGATGAATGTTGTTATTTATTCTGGATTGCATCTGGTCATACTACTAATGAATTTTGTTCATTGTTTTATATCTTTAAATCTACCTTTATGTGTAGTTATATGGCTTAATATCTGGTGGACGTTTGTGTATGTACTTAATAAACTTCTTTATTTGCATGGAAAACCTTTTTAACTGTTTGGTGAATGACATGTCCAAGTGTATTTACTTTTTACATGGGCCCTTTAGTTGTGGTCCCTGTACTGTATGACATCAGTTTGCACAAATCCTTGTTCCTAGAAGGTTCTATGTAAGTTGAAGTCATGGTTACCAAACCTATGGTCTGACGACATGATTTTTGGAACGAACAATTTAATCGCAGAACATATCTTTTTGAATCAGAAAAGCCCTTCTTATTTTTTGCCTTATCTCAATGTTATTAGTCTAAAATGTCATATTGCATTCCATTCCCTGTTCAGTGTACCATAAGATTATGCAATTAGTTAGCATTAGGTTAAGCCCTCGTATCTGAGTCTGAATCACGCTTCTACAATATGGTTACAAAAGAAAACTATCGTAGGTTTGTTCTTTGCCTTGAAGCAAGAGGTCGGTAGTTCGATTGTCGAAGTATTGTCCATTGGATAGGTTTTTGTAGAAAACCATCATAGGTTTGCTCCTTGCCTTTAAGCAAGAGATCGACCATCTAGTTGCCAAAGTACTGCCCCTTGGACATGTTTTTGTAGAAAATCATCGTAGATTTGTTCCTTGCCTTTAAGCAAGAAATCGACAGTCCAACTACTGAAATACTGTCCCTTGGACAGGTTTTATGCCAATCATGTTATTAGGTTTAGGGTTTTTTTGGGGGCTCCGGCTTTAATGCATTTACGTCAGGTGGACAGGTGTTGGTCATTCCAATACTCATCAGTAGCTTGCATTAAATGCAAGGGCACGTTATTCAAATGAAGCGAAATGCATGTTTGAAGAGTGCGCCGTTTCTCCTCCTTTTGCACAAATATGAGTTCAAATCATTGTTTCGATATTTGTGATGTCCATTTGACAGCATTTTCTGTGAACTTTATGTAGTTATTTATTTTTTTGCTGTTACTTTATTTTTGAGTTTTTCTGGAGAGTCAATAATTGATACATTAGTTCACAATTTATGGAAATGAAGCAAAAGGCATTGCGCCTAAGATATATAGCATAAAAGGTTGAGCTATAATGAAGTAATTATTGCTATTGTACTCAGCTTTTCATATCCAACTTAAAGAATTATTTTATTTTATTTTATTTGTTTGCCTTCATGTAGAAATCAATCATTTCTATTTGGTAATAAATTTGATCTACAGTATTTTTTTCATTTAAAATTGCCAACAATCTTTAGGAAAGTCATGAAAATTAATCCTTTTATGTAGGTTTCTATTTTTGATGAATAAGAAGGCTTAAGCTAAAGAAAAAGGTTATTCCTGGTACATGCAAGATATACAAGCACCTTAGGCGTCAGGAGAAAAAAAAAAAAAAAAGCAATCTAAAAATTCTGGATGGAGAATCTCAATAGAAAAAATATTGAGAAGCATATCATCCTTTTAGTTTTGTAACTAATAACTGTAGTCTTGTAACTTCTTAGTATTTGAACTAAGTTATTATATTTGGTTGTCTGGATACTTGCTCACCCAAATTGTAATACTATCAGTAAAGGTTGTTCCCCCAAGCCTGCTTCTGCTTTTGCATCATCTTTTGAGAGTTTGTTTAGCTGCCCAAATTACATTTGCTGGCGTTGGACGAAGATGTCTTTGGTCTAGTTGACTAGAATTATGCTAGAAAATAATTAGGTTTGGCTAACATGAACTTGTAATTGATAGATTGATTATTATGATATATGGTTGGTAAATTGCAGTCAGACGGAAAGGAAGGGTGTTAAACTGAGGTTAGGTTAGGAAGAAACATGTTTATTTTTATTGACCTTTTAGAATCTTAGCCATCTTTGATAGTTAGAAATTCCAGGTTATTGTTTGTGGTTGTATGAGACAGACATAAACCTTACAAAGCATTTGCTAATTTGGAAAATATCTTTCGCTTTGGGCACCATCTGCATCGATGTTCATTTGTATGTCAACTTTCAAGTAAATTTGACATAATCATCTATGGTTCTCTGGGCAATTATTTTGTCACCTCCACTGCCTGTCGGAGGAGATGACTGTACATCTCATCCTGAGGAACTAGGGTTGCCACCACAGCATCTCTGAAGAAACTGGGTTACCACCATCTTTTTGTAGTGATTGTTCCATAGTTTCATGGGTACCTTTAGGCAGTATTCTTTTGTCAGTCCAAATATATTATTAGGGCACTTTAACTGCACAATTGAGTAATGTTTCTCCTATTGCTAACCAATTTTGAACTTCCTTCAACTGAGTAAAATTCTTGAATCCCCCTTTTTTCTTTTTTCTTTTTTCTTTTGTTTATTTGTTATTCTTAATGGATGTTGACCTTTTTGTAGCCAACCTTGGGTTATAGAGTGTAGCTGGATGCCTTGGTTAGAGTGACTTGTGAATACTGTCTTAAGAGACCACTTGTTAAGGGATATACAAGGGTATAGCAACTTCTGCACAGATCTCTCTGTATTGGTGGGCTTCTCAACCACTTGGTTCGAGCTATGTTGATAGTGAAGCATGCCACCTACTGTACCTTTCTTGTTTTGCTTCCAATTTTACGTTCTTTTTTTCTTGGGTAAAGTACTAGATGCAGCTGGTTCCATTTGGACCATCCAAAGCAAATATCGACACTCTCTCTGCCTTGCACTGTGTCACCACTATAACTACTTAATGCCACTTCCCTGTAATAGGCGAGGAGTGTGTATTTGACCCTATTTATGACATTAAGTATGTCTTGAATTGTCAATCAGATAAGTCAACCTACCAACCATCTAGAGTTTACACCCGAGGGGTAATCTAGTTGGCAATGTGTTTGCTAGCTACATGCCCAGCTCAAGTTTGACTTTTGTCTGCCCCTCCCGTTTTCCCAAATCATGTGATTAGGGGTGTCGCTTGATCCTCATGTTTACACTCCTAGGGTGGGCCCAAAGGACCTTGCCTAGGACACGGTTCTTGGTTATTAAAAAATAAATAAAATCTAGTGTGTATGTTCATATAACAACTTTCTTGGGTCTTGGACTATACCATTTTTTAATATGTTTAAAAGTGCTTTTTTTTTTCCAGTATTCGCTTGGCATAGTTGAAGTTATTTTGCTTCATTTCCATTTTTTCTCCATATGATAGGTTGACTTTTCAAGATCCCAAGCCATTTGAACTGCAATAAGTGAATATTTATGTTAGTTTTATGGTGAACTGAAGTTCTTAAATAGTTGGCAATATTCGTCCAAAAAAATATTGATTTTCTTGTGAGAGAAAGCTTCTATGGGGGTGGTTGCAAAGCTGCATTGAGTGATAAAAAACTGTGTCTGAAACTTTATCACTGTGGTTTGCCAAGCAACTTGATTTTAAGGAAATAGAAGTTTAATTATTTATGAAAAGTCTCTCTCTCTCTCTCTAATATCAAGTGATCCTATCCTGTATTTTAAATAAACACATTAGAAATGATTAGTGGCTCGGCTCATGTAATGTATCAATGGCCTAAATTAACATTTATATAGCTGCCGGACTGCTAAGTATTGGTTCTTGAACTTAACTAACCTGGATTCTTATTCTCATGATATAAATGCGTTGGGCTATTGACGCTTCATAGATATGAAGTTACTACTGCATGAAAGTGATCATATTGGGGTGGTTTTATTGTTCCAGGGCCGTTTTAAGTATCAACCTGGCCAAGTGAGAGCCTTTGGTATGCTTGCTGGTGGCTCTGGCATTACTCCAATGTTCCAGGTATGTATTTGAGAATCTAGTATATGTATTTTGATCTAATTATCAAGATATATTAATTATTTTAGATTGATGTCTTCTTAAAGGTTTTGGTGTTTCTATATTGCTTTGTTTTGTTCTGATTTGTTTCCACTTTAGGTTACAAGAGCTATTTTAGAAAACCCAAAGGACGTGACGAAGGTGCATCTCATTTATGCTAATGTTACATTTGAGGACATTCTTGTAAAGGTAATTCTCTTATCTCACTTTGTGTTAGTATGGGCCATACAAGTGCTTGCATGACTCCACTAGAGAAATGAAATCTTTAGAATCTGTATGAGTTGGTCATTACCTAGGTTGGCCAAAAACATATTGGCCCTGTTTTGGGAAGTAGAACTCATTTTGCACGTCCAAGATGGGAATTTTCTCCTAGTTAGTGCATGGTGCTTAGTTTTCAGCCAGAGGCTTTCTTTACCGTCTCAATGCAGGAAGTGCAGGCTAGGTATGGCCTTGGTGATTAGGATCTCTTAATGAGGTGTTGGTTAGGTGATGTCTCTGGAAAATTCAAAGCTTTTGTTTCTAGCTATCTACAACCATTAAAGAACAAGAAATTACAGTTGTGAATGGTGTGGATAATACAGAAAAAGGTTTGAACGTGTGGTGTATGTTCTTGCATTGCAACTTCAACCTATTATTACCCTTTAAAACAAAGACAAAAAGTAATATGTTCAATGGAAAGATAATAACTTTTTACCAAATAACTTAATTTAACATAACCTCCTCGACGGTTAAAACATTGGATTGAACATAAAATCCAGTAACTGAATTTTTTCACTTGCCAAGATTTCTTTCTTTTAGAGTTTGGTGAATATTAACGGTTGAGATGATGTTATGTAGTAATGATGACTATAACCCCAAGGGGTTGGCCTAGTGGCAACGCCTTGGGTCTTGGGGATGTACTCCCTCTAAGGTTCAGGGATCGAAACTTCTTAAGTGTTAACAATTCCTCGGTCCATCGGATTGAGGAAAAACCCTTGAATTAACCCTGGTGCACTTGCGGGAAACTCCTTGCTGAGGGCCTGTGCACACCGGGGGATTAGTCGGGTTTTGATCCGAACACCCCAATGCCAATCAAAAAAAAAAAAAAAAAAATGTAGTAATGATGATTATGTTAGGGCTATCATTTAAATTCCTACATATAAACCTGCTTTCTTATATAATAGAGTTTTTATGAAGATAACCCTAATGGTCTCTCTTATCTCTTGACCTATTCTTTTCTCTCTTTCTTCCCTTCAATTCTCTCTTTCTTTTGTCTTCCTTACCGTCTTGTATCAAAAAATTGTTCAAAATAGTGGGTCTTATATTCAAAAATTGTTTTTTGCTCTTCTATTCTCTTTCAGTTTCATCCTTTTCCTTCATTCTCTTCTCTTATTGGTTGCATGATACAATTAGAGTCGATTTCTTCTATTTTACCTCACTTTCATCCTTTTCCATTAGTGTCTTTTCATCTTCACTCACTGTCATTCTTCTTACTCTTTGGTTATCAGTCCATTGTTGTTTGTTCTTCTTTTCTTGAATGCAGTAGTATCCTTTGGTTGTTCTTCGGTAAATTCGATAGAGTCCTATACATTTACGTTAATCAGTTTCGTCGGCTCTTTATAGTATTTCAAAATGAGAACATATAGTTGTGACAAAGATTTAAAGATTGAGCAAAAAATCTTTGTTATCCAGATTGATGAAGTGTCTAGAGCTGAGAAAATTAGAATTACAAAGAGGAAGTTATTGCTTGTTGCTGGATTTGGGTGGAGCTAACAAACTTAAAAACAGCACGGTAGAATGACAGTAGCTTCTATGTTCACACATGGTTTTGTCTTGGTGCACACTTCTTTTTCTTCTCTCTCATTTTGTTTTGTTTTGTTTTGTTTTGTTTTTTGTTTTTGTTTTTTTTTCCCGAAATCAACTTCCAAATAAAACTATTTGGTCCGGAAATCAACTTCTGAACAAAATTATTTGATTTGGCTGTATCTTTGGTTTAGAAGTTGATTTTTGAACAAAACTATTTGGTTCAAAAATCAACTTCCGAACCAATGAGTTTTGTTCGGAAATCTACTTTTGAACCAAAAATTTGAAAATTCAGTGTGAACTGAGATAATGTGGTGTGTGAAAATAGAACCTCCCAAGAAAGGTGTTTACTTCGTTAGTAAATTTTACTTGAATATGCAGCTCCCTTCAATTTATGAAATGTTTTTTCAGTTATAAAGCTGCAATCTTTTGTTTACATGTATGACATGTATTAGTTGTTTCAATTGTTGCATCATTTTCTCCCTTGGCATGGGAAATTGGCTGCTTCTACAAATAAGGATTACCATTGGCACATTGTGTTGCATCATATAATGGGGCTACTAGTGCTGTGACTTGAACTATTATAGATTTAGATGTAATAATTAATGCAATGAATCAAGATATGCCGACATGTGGTTGATAAAAATGGATTGAATCAATTTACATTCTGGATATCTATCTGCAGGAAGAATTGGATGGCCTTGCTTCTAACTATCCTGATCGCTTCAAGATTTACTATGTGCTGAATCAGGTCAGTCATCGTTCTTGCATGGCACATCTGCTCTTGTTTTTGTTACTCTCCCTCAGTTAAACTATTACGTTTACCAAATGATTGTTCATGTATCGTGTAGATAGGCCCATTTTGATTTTGTCTCTATTCATGAACTAATGGCCTGCTTAAATACCTCTGCAGCCTCCTGAGGTATGGAATGGCGGTGTTGGGTTTGTATCCAAGGAAATGATTCAAACCCACTGCCCTGCACCATCATCTGATATTCAGGTATATTTATGTTTCTGTCTCTTTGAATGCCTGGAAGCCTTCTCTTGTATGTGTAGGGTTGCAAATGAGTCGAGCTTTGCAAGGTTTGAGTCGAGCTTTGCAAGGTTTGAGCTCGGCTCGAAGCTTGATAATGAATATTTTTTTTGGCTATTATTTATATTATTTAAATAAAAAATTTTCTTGATAAATATTTACATTATTTAAAGGGCAAACTTCACTTTACCCCCTATAGTTTGGGTCGGGTGCAGATTATCCGTTGACATTCGGAAATCACCACAACCTCCATGTGGTTTGTGGATCAAAATGCACTGTCCACTTTTCCATCCAAATTAATAGGCTATGAGGTTCACACACCCTTGAAGAGGGAGCTTCTATTTGCACACACCATTTACCCTCTTTACATACACTTAATGAATTTTTTTATTACATTTTAGTCCTAAAATGAAACTACCAAAATACCCCTTCTTCAAACTACCAAAAACATAACCCTAACCCTAACCCTAACCCTAACAATCAGTCACCACCATCCTTCATGGCCGCCACCTCTCTTTTCCTCCATCACCGCCGTTACCTCTTCCTCCAACACTGCAACTCCCTTTCATCTGCGAACCCATTGCCTTCCCGCCTCTCTTCCCCACCTCGTTGGGCATCGTGGAATCGCCTCATTTTCTTACCATTCGGACTACCAGTGTCGAAAAAATCGCCTCCGTTCGGAAATGAACCATCGAACCAATGAATTTTGTTCGACTATCAACATCCGAACAAAACACATTAGTTCGACCATCAACATCTGAAACCCCCGTTTGTCTGCGAGTCGCCGTCGCTTTTCATCTGCGAGTCGTCGTCACCTTCCTTTTTGCGACTGAGAGGAGAGAGAGAGACAGAGAGAGAGGGGGGTCACGGTACGTCGCCGGTGCTACGTCGTCGCCGGCAAGGTGGTTGCTGGCTAGGTTTAGGGTTAGGGTTTGATCGTTGCTTGCTGGTGTAGAAGGAGGTGTATGGATTGGGAGTGTGTGTATAGGGATATAACTGGAACAAAATTGTGTGATGAGTAATTTTATTTTTATTTTTTTTTGGGTGTGTGAATTAAGAAGGATGTGTAAAAAGAGGAATGTGTGTGTATAAATAGAACCTCCCCCTTGAAGAGAGTAAGCAATATTTTATGACGAAAATACCCCTTATACATCTTTGAATTTACAAAAGCTTGCCATTCTTCTTCCTCCTCTCTCACAGGATGAACAAATACATCTCTGATCAATTGAACAAACACATCTCTGAACAAACACATCTTTGATCATGTGTACATATATATACACATATATGTTTTTCTTGATCATATGCATATACATATACATATATATTTGTATACATATACAAATCCAAATCCAAACCCAAACCCAAACCCATTTTAATATTTAATTTTTTTTTGTTGAAGAGAACTGAAATTCCTCCCATACATATACATACATACATATATATATATATATATATTTGTATACATATACAAATCCAAACCCATTTTAAATTTTTTTTTTTTTTTTGGATTGAAGAGAACTAAAATTCCATCTGTATGGCTTGTCAATCTCCAATGAAGTGGAAAACTTCATCTATAACCCCAGCCACTTCAGAGCCATCTATCCTTGATTTCAAATCATGATTTATTCAAATCTATTTTTGGGTAAAAAAATTAGGCTTTTGATTTGGGATTTTTTTTTCATGATTTCTTTCAAATTGACATTATTTTGATTGGCTTTTTGATTTCTTTCATGTTTTCTGTGTTGATTCGGAGATGATTATTATTGACCAAAAAAAAAAAAACTCTTCAAGTTTTGATTCTCCCTCAACCAGCTATATTGCAAAAAATAATTTTCAATATGAAAACAAGAAATTTGGTTTTGATTATGAAACGTGGTACTGCAAGTTTGATCACTCTATGTGATCCATATTTTTTAGCTATACTCTTCATCCTTATTTTCCAATTATCCTTCCAAACATACCTTATTACCACAATCTGATTCCTCCAAAAGCAAATTGAACCTTAGATATTCAGAACCTTGAATACAATAGCAGATGAACCTTGGATACTCATAAACCCAGCTCCAAAAGTTAGCTCTCCTTCTCTCAGCCTTTCTCTCGCTCTCTCTCTCTCTCTCATCTTCTCAAATGCACAACTGTTGAATGAGAAATGGTAAACAAGGTTATATATATAAGGGCAAAATAGTCTTACTTCTGTCGTTGACGGTGTTAACTGTGCACTTCAATCCGTTAATCACAGGGGATTATGTGGTGATATTCGAATGTCAGGGGAGTAATCCGCATCCAACCAAAACCACAAGAAGATAAAGTAAAGTTTGCCCATATTTAAATATATAAATAATATTATTGAATACACAAATAATATATTTATCTCATCTTTAATACACATTTACATTAGTTAATATATAAATAATCTATTTATATTGTTATTTAAATAAATAATACTCGAGTTCGAGTTAGGTTCGTTTATTAAACAAGTTTAAAAGTGTAGGTTCGAGCTTATTTGTTTACTTAACGAACCAAGTTGAGTTGAGCTCTTACCAAACAGAGCTCACAAACATTTCGGGTCATTTGCAGCCCTAACATACATGTACCTTACTTTTTCAATACCTAAAATGATTAACCCTAAAATGCTGGAACATGCACAGATCCTGAGGTGTGGCCCACCACCTATGAACAAGGCGATGGCTGCTCACCTTGAAGCTCTTGGATATGCATCGGAGATGCAGTTCCAGTTCTGATAATCTTGTGGGGTTGTCTTTTCGAAATTCAGGCATGTTTAGTAGCCCTTTTCATTGGTTGGGCATGATACAGTTTTGTTATGTTATGTCATGTTGTGTCTCAGAGTTTTTAATGGAACTGTCATGCATTGGATCAACTGTGAACTTTCTTGCTAACCACTTTAATAAAGGATTTTCCCTGGATTTAAATTTACATTAACACGGGCTCCAAATTGATCGTGTGCTGCGCTGTGGTGCTTATTGTTAGATCTATAAGTTTGATGAGGCGCTTATTGTTAGACCATCTCCAACGGTGAATTAAAGTTGGCATCAGATTCAAATTTTGATGAAAAAGACACTTTTTTATGCTCCAACCGTTGCACTAAATTGATATCAAAATGAGAATTTAGCAAAAAAAGCATCAAACTGAGAACAAGATATACATTTTACCAAATCACTATTACTGACCGTTGGAGCAGAAAAGGTTCAGAATATTGCACATGGTGGTCGATCACCAGGATGTCCACCTGGTCGACCCCTTGGTCGACCACCCGGTTGACCAACCGGTCGACCAGTGCATGAAAAATTGGTTGGTTCAAACAGTGCGAAGGTTGGTTCAAACAGTTCAAAAATGTAATAAAAAAAAACAAAAAACAAAAAAAACAAAAACAAAAACAAAATTTGGCTTTACCGGTTGACCAACTGGTTGACCCACAGAGGTAGGTTCCAACAGTTCAAAAAGGTTAAAAAAAAAATAAAAAAAAAATTTCCCTACCCGGTCGACCAACCGGTCAACCTGCCAGGCGACCATCCGATTGTTCTGAAAGAGATTTGATGAAGGTGAACCGTTGGAGCATTCAGTATCAGATTGAGAAAATAGTCATTTTTTTACTCAGATTTGGTGAAACATTAGGTAAACCATTGGAGATGCTCTTAGATCTATAAGTTTGATGACTCATATTGCTGGAAACACGACAGAATCAGAAACACAGCACAAATTTTTACCTTTTTTTTATTTTTAATGTAAATAAAATTTTATTTAATTATTTATTTTTTGGTGAGGTGTTGGGTTGACAATTGAGTCCTACAAAATGCCTCAAGAGCTTTTCACTTAGAAGATCACTTTTGTTTTTTTTAATATTTAAATTATTTTTTAGTCTGTTGGTTTTGTTTTTGACTGGAAAAAATAATTTTATTTCATGAAATTGGATCAGCATAGCATACTTCAAATTAAAAAAGCAAGGTCATCTAAATGAGTATTCTTTATTTATTTCTACTATTAAATATCATTTTATTTATCCTCTTGAAATATTCTTGTTCATTTAGACTCTGGTCGAATCAAACATTGAATATGTGTATGGTGAAGGTAAAAAGTTTAAAAAAAAAAAAAAAAGGAAGAAAAATTTCACATCATTTAAGCTGTGTTTAGATATTGTTTATTTATTTTTTGCTATTAAATATTACGAAAATGAGTTGGATCCCAGTGGGGGTGCTGAGTCTCCTTCCATTGGTCAAAAATTATTTTTTTTCTTTTTTCATTGCTAGTCTTCCACGTGGAGGTGGAAGTGCGGAGGAGTGATGCTGGAGACTCTCAGTGACTAGACATCTTCAGCACTCTCCCAATGCTACATGATACAATGTCAATGACTGAAGTCTAAAAAAAAAAAATTATTTTTCAGCCAATCAGCAGGACCCAGCACCCCCACTGGGGTCCAAAGCATTTTCCAATACCAAATTCCTCTGTTTCTGCTATTGGTGCGCTCATGAATGACCACATCCCCCCTACATTTTTTTTATTTTGATGGGATGCTTCCCTTTGAGTTGACAAAATCTGCACAGGTCATTCACATATGAGCCAATATAACAGTTAAGAATCTTTGCTCTATTTTCCACTTAGCTGTGTTTAGTTTGAGTTTTTTAAATTAAATTTTTTAAAAATTAATTTTTTTTTTATTTTTGTTTGTTTTTTTTTTTTTTTAGTGAATATTTTTTAAATTTTAGACATTTTTTTATATTTTTTTAGATGTACCTTATTTGGATGTATCTAAAAAATAAAAAATTTATGAAAAAATATTTTAAAAAATTAATAAATACATAAAAATACAAAAAACGCACTGAATTTTTATATTTTTTGTATTTTTGGTATTTAGTGAATTTTTAAAAGATTTTTTTTACAATTTTTTTACTTTTTAGGTGTATTTATGTTAGATGTCTAAAAAATAAAAAAATTACTTAAAATATTAAAAAAATTCAGTAAAAACAAAAAAATACGAAAAATAAGAAAGTAGAATTTTCTTAAAAGTATTTTTTGAAAAGTAGAAACAAGCAAGGTGAAACCTTGGGTTGTTTTCCCAGTAATTAAAGATGATTTTAGTGAAGATGTTGCAATATTGTATGTTGTACGGAAAATTCTATATTACACCAATGAGGTGTACATATGCTACAGTTATGATATTTGTAACATTTGATTATGATTTATTGTGATGTTAGTTATAACTTGATTACGACTTTATTATGTTTTTAATTATGACTCATTGTGATATTAATTATTATTTATTGTAATTATTATTTGGATTATGATTGAAAAAGTAATACCTGCATGTAGTAGCATGGCCCATTTTGTATCATATACTACTACTCCAAATAAGCTTTCACCTACTCTGTGGGTATGAAATTTATGCTCCTAATTTTTTTTTTTTTGTAGGTATGATTTCTCTCTATATTCTTATCTTCCATATTTCATGGAGGAGTATGGAAGATGAAAGTATGGAAATAAGTCATTTCCACTGTTATTCTCTATTTTTAAATCGTATCTTTTTTTTTTTTTAACATTCTTTGACATTCTTACATAGTCTAGGGGTCGTTTGGAAAGAAAAGAAAATAGTAAAAAATGATCACAAAAAGTTAGTATATTTTTTTTATTTTTTTACATATTTTTTTGAAAAAATAAAATAAAATAAATAAATAAAAAAATCAATTTCTAAACCAACTCTAAATAGAGAAATTTAGAGAAAGGGCCTACTTTGTCATGCCCTCTTGATCAATTTCCTACATTGATGATGATTTGCTTACAATCTCAGTAATTTTCAGAAGTGGACCCATTTTATTATGGAGAAATTACATATCAGTATGATCAATATATATATATATATATGGGAAAATTTACTCATAAGTCCTAGTTTTTGAAACGTTGAACCATTTAGTCCTAAAAGTTTTCTTATGCTCCATTTAGTCCCATTTTTACATCAACATGATGTAAATGATCTGCTGTTTCATTCTATAATTTCAAAATTTATTGAAATCTGATGAACATTAGATGTTTTTCATCTTATATTTTCAAACATTATTGAAATTTGATGAACATTAGATGTTTGAAATCTAATGTTTGTAACATGACTCTGATGTTATTAACATTGTATCTGATGTTATTAACATTGTAATAGGACCTTTCAGTCTATAAAAAAACTTTTAGGACTAAACAGTGCATAAATTATTAATTTGGGATTTATTGGTGCATCCCCCGAGGTATAATTCTGTGTAAAAAACACATAAAAAATTGTACCCAAGACGATCCTTGAGTAAATATTTGCCTTATTTTCTACTAAATGGTATTTTGTTTTTGGGAAAATTACAAATTTTTTTTTTAAGGATTTGACCTTTTTAAGTTTTTAATTCGGTCAATTTAAATTCTAAATTTTATATTTGTTTTCAATTTAAATCATCTGTTTATTTCTAATCATCAAACTCAATGAAAAAATATATTTTATTTATATACACCTACATTGAATCTAATGGTTAACTAAAATATATCAATAATCTAAATTGAAAATAAATTAAAAAATTATGATTTAAATTGATAAAATTAATAATTAAAGATATATTTTATTACCAGGGTTAAACTCCAAAGTTTTTTTTAAAAAATAATTTGTCCTTTCAACGCTACTACACAACCTCAGTGGGAGTCGACTCCCAGTCACGTGACGTGTTCCCATTGGTCAAAAATTTTTTTTTTTTCTTTCTTTCCAATCCTACAATGTCACGTGACAGTGGGGATCGCTAGGGGTGGGATTTGCTGAGAGTTGGACGCATTTTTGTTTGTCCTTTTTTCCCTTATTATCGTGGCAACTATAGATTAGGATGTTTGAACGAAAATAATTATAAATATATAGAGTGCAAGACTTTTTGTGCAAACAAATATAAACAAAGGTTGCACAAAAGATTCTCTCTTTTCTGTAATCATTTACCCTAACTCCGAGCCCACTGATTGATTTGTCGTTTCCCTTTTATTGTATAGGGTTTTGTGCAACATAAAATTTGACAATTTTATTTACAAGATAAGCTGTAAATTTTACTTTTTTGTTTATTTTTGTAATATATATTTTTTGGAAGGAAAATAAACTACATATATATATTTTTTTAATCTTTGATTTATCAGAGGATTGAAAAATGAAAGGAAATGCAATAATTTATACATACTTACTTTTTTTAATAACAAAATACAAAAAATTTCTGTTTTTTTATCTTTAGCAAGCCAAAAAAAGAAGAAGAAGAAAATTCTACATTTTTTCCCTATCTTTTTCCATGTACAAATCACTCAGCCAATCCAAAATTTATAAGTTTACTATCTACTAATTTAGGTTCATGAAGGTCTTATGTTGATTCTTGTTTGGTAAGGCTGAATTTAAGTAGGATTTTAAAAAGGAAAAAGAAAAAAATGAGAGAAAGGAAGAAAAACATTATTTTATATTTTATTCACATTTTTTTTATATTTCATTTGTCTCTCTAAATTCTTATCTAAAAAATTCATCATCCAAATGTAACCTAAATATTTATCCTTAAATTTTGATTTTTAGATGTATCTTTATCTAATGGATTGAACCACCTGACTAATTTTTTTATTTTAAAATTGTGTCTTGATCTTAAATTTATGAATGAATTCACGGAGAGTATAGAAAAAAGAATAACAATTTTCCTAATTTTGCTTTTTCTTTCATAAATTGTTTTTCAAATTCAAAATTACTGACCAAATTTAAATTTCAAACACAATAATGACATAAATCAATTAATTTTGAAAGTTGGAAGCAAAACGTCTTGCGGAGGTTAGAATGCTGACTTTGAAAACTACACTTCACTAACTATTGAAAACTGACACTGAACTAATAATGCCCACTTGAACTAACATAATTCAAGCATAAATTGAATGGTTCAACTGCCGTTGGAAAGATGAAGGAATTGGGGTACTGCTGCGCCGGCTGCGCAGCAATAGCTATTGTGCAGTAAAATAAGTTTATTTTGAGATTTATTTTAATAATTTAAATTATTCATATTTTGGAATATATTAAATAGGACATGGCTGTAAAAAATTAAGTTAATCAAATATCGTTTAACAATTTATCCATTTATATTTGTATTTATAAAAATAAAAATAATTGTGATTTAAAGTATTAAAATGAATACAAATAAACAGTGAAATTTTTATAAAATGAACAGTTCAAATTATCAAAATGAGACTTATGAGGCTATGATGGACTTCGTTGGCCTGTCAAGTTCTCTTACATTTAGATCTAAATTTGAAAGAAAGTGAAACCTAAAAATATATTAAAGAAAATAAGATGTGTTAACCCAAAGTTGTCTGACAAAAAAAAAATAATAATAAAATTATTAACATAATTAAAATATTTGGTTACATTGTCGGACCAAACATTTCCAATTTCAGATTGTTAGTTATAATTTTTGCTAATAATTTATGTGGTAAAAAAGGTTTAATTAATTTTTAAAAATAAAAAATAAAAATCAATTCTCTTGAAACTGTAGAGAAGTGTTTTTAAATTTTATTTTATAAACTCTTAACTTTTAACTTAGAATAAATTTCGACGTGTTACAAGAAATTGAAAATTTCTATTCACACATCACAAATTAGACCCTTTAACTATCAAAATGTCACACACCCTGGTGTCACTAATGAAAATGGTGAAATAACCAAATTGTCTCATCTTTTCTATGTCTTGCACACTTGTTCTCTCTTTGAAATCCATTAAAACCATCACAAATTTTTTCTTTTTAATAAAAAAGATCTTATTCCGAACGGAACGTGGAAGTGAGGCAATAGGACTAAGGTTTCTTGTGTATTTTATTTATTTTTTTTTTTTAAATTTTGTGGTTTCTGATAAATTTCAAAGAGATAATAGATGTGTCAAATATAAAAAAATAAAAAATAAAAAAAAATAGAACAATTTAGACATTTTACTATTTTCATTAACGACATAAAGTGTGGCACTTTAAAAATTGAAAGGTTTTAATTATTTGTTTTTATAGTTCAAGAGATAAACTGGTATCTCATGATATAATTAATGGTGGTAAAATAATAACAGGGATGTCAAACATTTTAATAATTAAATATATTGCATTAACATTTTTTACGATATTAATAATTTAGGAATTCTTTCTCTAAATAATTCTACTTTTAATTCAATTACTGTTGAAACAATAAAACTGATGTCACACTAGAGACAAAGTATAAAGAACTTGTTTGTTTTGGTTAGAGGGAATTGATTGGATTAGGATAGATGTGAAACCTACTAAAATTAGGGGTGTTTGCAGTTCGGTTGTGGTTGAAAATTTTCTAATTCGTCACCCGTCTGTTGAATGGGTAGATTGGAAAAAATTAATTTACATCCGTCCGCCGAATTGACGGATGTGGATTGAGCGGATTGGCGAATTGATGCGGATTGGTATAGCGGTTTAAACTTTTACAAATTTTAAACATAATACAACAATTGTCAACATATTTTTTAAATGACAATCCAACTCAACATAACCAAAAGATTATCAAGTAAATTGTCAAATACCAATAATAAATACATATAAGAAAACCATGCATTATCAAAACTATTTCATTACTTTTTTTTTTATTCAAAAACTATTTAATTTGATTTTTTTAAAAGTGGCAAAATTAAGTCTTATATTTTTCACACAAAAATATCAAATATCAACCATTGCCATTTGATTAAAGGATTTCCAAATTGAAAACATAACACAATATCTAAACTTTTTTTTCAATTGAAAATACAAACAGAATATTTAAACAAATTGAAAACATAAAATTTTACAAATTACTAGTGGTGTTCGTGGTTTGGCAGTTCGGTTGTGACCAAAGGAATCTTAAATCCACAATCCGTTCAAAATTAGACGGATTGAAAAAAATCAATCTGCAACCGTTCGCTCGTCATCACGTATCCATCCAAAATGTGATAGATTAGTTCAGTTCGGTCGATTTGGATAGTTTGAAATATCCGTTGCTCACCCCTAACTAAAATAGTATTTGTTTGCAAAATTAGGAAGGGGATTAGCAAATACCTTCGAGAGTTGGGTTTTAAAATCAATGAGAGGATTAACTTAAATTTTTTTTTTTTTTTTGGTTGTTGTTTTTGTTGTTGTTGTTGTTGCAGATATAATGTCATTTTATATAATATATAAATATTAAAATAATATAGTACAATTTTTTTGGTAATAAAATATAATTTTTAATAGGGCACTTGGTCCAAAACTTCAAATTTCAATTTTGTTTGGCTAAAAGTCCAAGAACTGAAATACTTTGTCTAAAATGACAAATTCAAACAAAATGACCAAACTTATGTATATATATTATACGTTGAAACACAACACCTAATGTAACAATCCCATACTGTTTACCGAAAATTTACTGAATTACATACTGATTATTGTTAAACTGGACAGCTTATGACTGATAATTGAACTAACTGAAGTACTAAACGGACTGATTGAAAACTGGAACTGAATTGACTGAGCATATCTATTGTATTGTATTCTATCTGTTTGATTCTATGATTTATCTGTTTGTGTTTTATGTTCGAACTGCAAATTGAAAGCCTTAACGGCGGCCGAATTAGAAACCGTTTAGTATTTCATGAACAGTAGAATTTATCTGATTTTATAGTATATTTATTTAAAATGTGCTTAGGTATGATTAAACTAGATTAAATAAAGCCAATTTAAGGGTTTGCCTTAATTACAACTTTGCCACCTAGTGGGGCCTTTGTTTATTCACATATGTTGAGCCTTATACATGTAGATTAAACATTTCCTCAGCTTATTTGTTGTCTCACCACCGAACTAGAGAGTAAGGGAGAGAATTGAGAGGGATTTTGACTACAACTTGGTGATCTTGAAGAGATTGAAGTATAAGTTGACAAATTAAGCTTCCTCACTTCTTATCCTACACCGAAGGTAGATCATTCATCTCCTTATTGTTGTCATTGAGCTAAGTCTTGCATGGTTTATGCTTCATTGTAAAATTAAGTCATGAATTAGTTCATACATGTTGAATTAGAGCATAATTCATGTATGCATGCTTGTATTTTGATTCTTAAGGTGTTTTCATGGTAAAATTGTACATGCATGTTCATAATTAGGCTTGAGTCCATGAATTCATCATGTTCTTGAAGAAATGAGTCCATTTGGACAAGCCTTGAAGGTTGAATTTGATTTGAATCCATGCATGTTGCATATTCTCCATGTTCATGAAAAATGGGTTTGAATATGGTTTTAATTGACTCACCTTTGGGGCTTGAATTCATAAATTGAGCTTTGAAACTTGTTATACATTGAATTTATATGTGTTTTCCAGAATTTGGGCCCAAGAGGTCGAGTTTTGAGTGAAAGAATGCTTGGTTTGAGCTTAGGAGACAAATCTAGAAATGCCAGAATTTGGCTTCTTCGCTCGAGCGACCAACCTTTGTTCAAAGCTACGCTCGAGCATAGAATTGGTGGCTCGAGCGTAAAATTGCAGCATCCAGTATTTTTACTATTTCGACAGACTGCTCGAGCGAAGGATTTCTCGCTCGAGCGAGGACTTTGATTTCGGAAGCTCGCTCGAGCGAAGGAAGTCTCGCTCGAGCGAGGCTCTTATTTTCAGCAAACTTTGCAAAATGTTTTCTAAGTGTATTTTTGCATCCTCATCCCATTCTAGGCATCCTTAGGCCTAGTTTAAGGCATCTTAATGAGGATATAGATGTAGAACACACCAAGGCAAATAAGGGATTAAGTTATGATATTTCCCAACTGTGTAGCTTAGTGTGTGTTCAACCTGTGAACTGTGTAGGGTTGGCGACTGGGGAGACACACTCTAGCGTACTGTAGCCCAAACTCTGTGAGTAACAATTGTGTAAAGTTATGTTCAACTGAGAATGTTTTCTGACTGTTTACGGAACTGTTTTCTGAAGTAATTATTGTCATTTGATTGAATGTATGTCCTATATTCTGAAATGTACTGTGGCATCTTTAGCACCTACTGTTTACTGTTACTGTTACAGAGATCTCTGTCGGTTCCCTCGTGAAACCATTACTGTTTGCTGATTGATGGCCATCATTACTGTTCGGTCTTTAAGACCTACCGTTTACTGTTATGGTAATGGATGTACCATATATGACTGAATAACTGTTCTGACTGAAAGACTAAAATACTGTTTAATGAACTGTTTTCATTACTGTAAGGACATTTCATTCTTAACCTCTTTACGCATTATGTTATTCATTGGGCTTTAGCTCACTGTGTATATATATATGTAGGTGCTCAGCCACCAGATTGGAGCTAGGAACGTGGGTTAGACTCCAGTTTTGTCAAACCAGCCTTTGTGCCTCACTGCGAGGTTCCGAGTTGCTATGCTATGGCTTTAGGGTGTTTTGTTTTTCCCCCTTCTGTCCCCGTACTGTTTGGATTACTGTATAGACTGTCAGCTACTAATTGTACTGTTATCAAGGGATTAGGTCCCTGTACTGTGTGACTGTAAATTTTGTATAGACTGTACTGTTTGAATGTATGAATGCATAAAAATCTTTTTGGCATACAGACTGTCACAGCTCAATGGACATTATTTATTTACTGTATTGGCTTCTGCCAGGCCCTGAACTTTGTTTTACTGTACTATTGTTAAGCAGGCCTTCGGTAATCTCGGATTACTGGCCAGTTACGGTGCTAAACCCATAGGGTCGGGTTTGGGTCGTGACACCTAACCCTCTATTTTCTCTCTTACTTTCCTTTCTTCTATTTTCTCTCTCTATGTTTGTCACGACCCAAACCCACCATATAAGTTTGGTGTCGTAACCAGCTAGTAATTCAAGATTACCAAAGGCATTCCTCTACAAATCAAAATAATCGGGGTTAACAGAAGCTTATAATATAAAGACAACAAATAGTCCATTGAGCTGTGTATCTATATGCACAAATTTAGATGTATATAAACGTTAATTTATCCACTGTATAATACATACATAATATCATGTGCAAAAATATCATTCATGTCCATATAAATATATAACAAAAGCCCGGCAATGTGATCACAAACTATACAACAGTTTTCTCGACCTAGCCTCAACTTGGAGGCACCAAAATCTCAGTAGGGCTTCAACGAGTGGCTCAGCTAAAGAAACCCTTCTAGGCTTGATCTTTAGGACGCTCACCTATACATATATATACATATAGTGAGTTATAACCCAGTGAATAACATTAAAGTAAAGAGGTTAGTGAACGAATTCCAAATATATCATATCCGTATAACAAATCATATCACAATTATTCTCATATCCAAACATAATAGTAGTACATCTAACAAAACATATCATATCGTCTTCCAACTAGAGTAATAGGTTCTGGATACTAATTAAACATATCACCACTTTGTCAAGTGGCTAACGAGATCTCGTAATCACTTATTTTTCATGGACCCACATTAACATGTTGTCCCCCATGACTTGGGACCATTCCTTGGATGCCAAAGTAAATTCAAAACTAGATATTCGTTCACATTCACAAAATACCATTTCAGAAAAACATAACTTATCAAATAGCATTTCAAATATATTTCATATAAACATATCTTTACAGTAATGTTACTCTCAGTGGGCTTCCAGAACCAGTTGCTTGGCATTCGAGTCTTGACCTACAAACACAAATATTCATGCCACAAAAATTCAACACATTCAATTCATTCCGTCAATTCTTACTCCTATTCGGTTCGATTCATTGTTACTTATTCGTTCGTTTAGTTTAATTCATTTTCTTATTTATTACATGCTCATGATATATGAATGTTTGTGAAAACATGTGAAAACCATGCAAATAAAGACCCGAAAGTCTGAAAAATAAGAAGAAAACAATTTCAAGCCTGCCCTGAAAATCGCACATGCGGGGGCATTTGCCGCACGTGCAGAAACCCCATCGTATGTGCGCTCTCACATGCAATTTTTGTAGAATGCTCAGTCTTCTATGCTCTGTTTTCCGCATGTACGGTAATCCTTTTCGCACATGTAGTTTTGGGCCTAAACCTGTCTGAAAATCTACTTCAGTGCTTGAGTTGAGTTTTACAACCAAAAACTTCAATTTTATGTAAATCAAAACCTAATTCTCATAAAAAATGTATTGAACTAGACATTTTAAACTTCAAACAAAATCATCACTTCAAAACAAAACTCAAATTTTCATTTAAAAGATCAAACTCTTGAGTTTAAAGTGTAAAGTTATAAACCATGCAAATGTTAAGTTCCAATCTTACAATCATGGGGTTTCCCCCACAAATTTGAAGAACCATGCAAGATTTTAAGTGTATAACACGATTGCCATGAATTAATTCCATGCTTGTGATGTTATGAGCTCAATTCTTATCGTCTCTTTCTTATTTTGTTCTTTCATGTTTACTACATCATAACACTACCAATTAAGCTTGATTTTATCCTAATCCAACTCAAATGCTAAAGGATTATAAGCATGACATCTCAATTTCATGAATTATGGGAGAAATCTTACCATTGCTAGTTGATTTGTTAAAGATCAAACCCTAATCTCTCTAGCTTTTCTTCTTTCTCTTATTTTCTTCTTTACTCTTCTTAGTCTCTCTCTCTCTCTCTCCCCATATTTTTTTTGTTCAAGCTAAGGCTTAACTAGAGCTTATATACATATAGATATATAAATATTAATTAAATCCAATTATTTCATTTTGAATAGAATTTTTACAAAACTTCTCAGAAAGTCCTAAAAATCATGCTAATCATAACTATGTGCTCAGTTTTGGTTTCTGGCACCTCTAAGACCTTCAATCTTCAATTCAAAGTTGTAATTCCAACATATTTTTTTATAGTCAACAGATATACATTCAAATCCTTCTAATTCACACCATTAGACATGCAATTTCACAACAAACACATAATCAGGTAGCACATAACAATGCAATTAGATGATTAATTAATCAGATGCATGTTCGGGTCATTACATTATCCCCATCTTAGAAAGTTTGGCCCTCCAAACTTGTCTTATTACGCTACAAACCAAATTCGGGTCCCATTTGTCATTTTATTTTTTCCGTTGCACCACAAATTCCTCTTCTTATCTGGTAATGTCGTAGGTCGATCAAATTCCCATAGTCAAAACCCATGAGCACAAGAATTTGGTAAGTGATCAAGTACCATTTCTCAATTACGCAACAATTTATAGTTCAATTCGGTAATTTGCTTCAGTAATCTATTATGATCATTCCCAGCCATTTAAAATTCTAAAGTAAATCTATATATCCATTCTAGGGCAGCGAAGGTAATACCATAGTAGTCATATTGTACATATTGCACATATCTTGTAGAATCAATTGTAAAGTAAGGTAATACTGAAGTAGTCGATCATAGGACGTATAAAATTTATATACTTCCAAGTAATTGAGGTTTCAATAATAGTTAAAATTGTCCGCTGTTAACAACTCTCATAGCATTGACTTTAGATTTGGTAACACAGAAGCAACCATTCTCTAAACAGTCAAATTCATGATAGCAAAGGTAATACCGAGGCATTCAATCTTTAACCTAATACATGTGTTCCCAATCAGTCAAAGATATAAGTTCAAATACCATTCATAATCGAATAGCCCACTACTAATAGGCACATAAGATCTTAAGTGTTCAAATCATTTTCAGGTTCTCAATCCACCAACTCCCTAAGCAAATATAACCTGGTCATTTGTTCATTAACACTCCATAGTCTCCATAAGCAGAATTAAGTCAAATAAAGGTTCTATCTCATTATTCCCAAATAAAGTTTCTTTCCGAAGGTCACAATCAATTCATTGGATAGACAATCAACGGTTTCGAAATAAGTCTCATATGCAGGCGTTCACAGTTACGCCAAATATCAAGTTTATTATCCGAGGTATTCAACAAGTTTCTTCATCACAAAATCATGGTCCTGAGAGTCCAGTTCAGAGGGTCAAATATTATAACAATTCATTCCAAGGAAAGGTACATACTCATACGAGTCTAGAATCAATTATCACCTACGCATTTGTTCATAAATTCGTAAGTCTGTCAATAGCTCACTAGTAATGTTCAATAACAAAAGTTCATTATAAACAGCATAGGTTCCCAATTCCAAAAGTTCTATATGTTAAATAATTAAAGGTGTATAATGCAAGGTCATAATTTTAATCATTCAATGAGTTCATAAGGTATATCTAGTTAAAGAGTGTACGACTCTCACACTAATTGCCACATAAACATTTTGCACATAATGGAGGTCATACCTGCGTCTATGGTCTCAATATTCTGGGTGTTCTCTGATATTAGGGTATAAACCTTTCCTTGCTTCTCAGGAGTAAATGCTGCAGTTGTTCTTGGTGTCATTGTTGATCCAATCCCACTAGTAATAAGGCCATTATTATTTGGGTGAGCTTGTGGACAAGATTTAGCCAGCTGTCCTTTCTTTTCACATCTAAAACAAGCTCTAGATAAACGATGACTAATGCCCTAATGTTACTTTTCACACTCTGTACATGTAGGCGTGCCATTGTTCTTATTGCCTCCCCAGCTTGTGCCGTCAAAAGTTTTTGAATTTGATTTTTCATTCACAGAGGTCACTGAATCATCATCGGTCCTTTCAACTTCCTGTTTCTTTTGTTTTTTACTTTCCTCTTCGGTTGACGATACTAACTTGGACATCGCTAAAGCCGTTATGTTTGCCTCAAACATCAAGGCCCTATCAAGGACATCTACATACTTTGGCAATTTCAGAACATTTATATGGTCACACACTTCGATATCCAATCCACTCTCAAATTTCCTTGCCTTTTTGTAATCAGTATCAACCATATGAGGTGCATATCGGGTTAGTTCCATAAATTTTGCCTCGTACTCAACCACAATCATGTCACCTTGTTTTAGTTGTTCGAATTCGAATACCTTTCTATCTCAAATGCATTGCGGGAAGTATTTTTCATAGAAAATTTCTTTAAATTGATCCCATGTCAAGTCTCCATTCTCGCTTTGGACGAGCATCCACCATTTCCTAGCTTCTTCTTTCAGAGTAAATGTTGCCAACAAAACTTTATGTACTTCAGTACACATAAACACTTATTAGCAGTTCAATACCCTCCAGAAATTCCAGTGGCTTCATTTTCTTATATTTTTGTGTAAGAGCAATGATGTCATCACTATTTGGCTCTACTTGAACCGGAGGCAGCAGAGGAAGTAAGGGTTGTTGCCTTTGCTCTTGTTGTTGTCTCATTAGTTCAGTTAAAACTTCCACCATTCTTTCTAACCAATCTATTTTAGCATCAAAAGATTCAGACTTATCTGCGTTTCTTGTTCTCTCCATTGGTCTAGATAAACATGGGTAATAATAAACATATAAGGATTTCATGTTCACATAGGTCACATATTCCATATAGAAGTCAAGTTACACATAACTTCTTTGCTTATGTTATCACATAGTCACATACTTTCATCTTCATGTTGAAATAATAGTCATGCTCATTAAAATCAAACTTGCATGTTAATTCACCTAATTTCTTTGTTCATGCTCATAGTTTTCATTTTCATTTCCTTATTAGACATGCATAGAAAATGCACACATACTCACACATGACAATGTAATGTCCTTACGTCTTTTCTAGGACATCCATTAGCTCAATTGGACACGTGTGTAGGAAAATTAACTCGTACTCTAATACCATTCTGTCACGACCCAAATTTGCCCTTATAGGTTTAGCTTCGTAACCGGCCAGTAATCTGAGATTTCCAAAGGCCTTCTTTACAAATCAAAATAATTGGGGCTAGCGAAAACTTATAATATAAAGACAACAAATAATCCATTGAGCTGTGTATCTATATGCTCAAATTCAGATGTATATAAACGTTAATTTACCCACTGTACAATATATACATAATATCATGTGCAAAAACATCATTCATGTCCATATATACATATAACAAAAGCCCGACAATGTGATCACAAACTATACAATGGTCTTCTCGACCTAGCCTCAACTTAGAGGCACCAAAATCTTAGTAGGGTTTCAACGAGTGGCTTAGCTAAAGGAACCCTTCTATGCTTGATCTCCAGGACACCCACCTATACAGATATATATAAACAGTGAGCTATAGCCCAGTGAATAACATTAAAGTAAAGAAGTTATTGAACGAATTCCAAATATATCATATCCATATAACAAATATATCACAATTATTCTCATATTGAAACATAATAGTGGTACATCTAGCAGAACATATCATATCGTTTTCCGGCTAGAGTAATCGACTCCAGATACCAATTAAACATATCACCACTTTGTCAAATGGCTAACGAGATCTTGTAATCGCTTATTTTTCATGGACCCGCATTAACATGCTATCCCCCATGACGTGGGACCATTCCTTAGATGCCACAGTAGATTCAAAACCATATATTCGTTCATATTCACAAAATACCATTTCAGAAAAACATAATTTATCAAATAGCATTTCAAATATATTTCATATAAACATATCTTTATAGTAATGTTACTCATAGTAGGCTTCCAGAACTGGTTGCTCCATCTTCGAGTCTTGACCCACAAACACAAACATTCATAGCACAACAATTCAACACATATTCAATTCATTCCGTCAGTTCTTACTCCTATTCGGTTTGGTTCATCATTACTTGTTTGTTTGTTTAGTTCAATTCGTTTTCTCATTTATTAAATGCTCATGATATACGAATGCTTGTGAAAAACATGTGGAAACCATGCAAATAAAGGCCCTAAAGTCCGAAAAATGAAAAGAAAACAATTCCAAGCCTGCCCTGAAAACTGCACGTGCAGAAACCCCACCGCATGTGCACCCGCACGTGAAATTTTTACAGAATGTTTAGTCTTCCATGCTCTGTTTTCCATACGTGTGGTAACCCTTTCCGCACGTGTAGTTTTAGGCCAAAACCTGTCTGAGAATCTGCTTCAGTGCTTGAGCTGAGTTTTGTAACCAAAAACTTCAATTTTATGTACATCAAAGCCCAACTCTCATCAAAAATATGTTGAACTAGACATTTTGAACTTCAAACAAAATCATCACTTCAAAACAAAACTCAAATTTTCATGCAAATGTGAAGTTCCAATATTATAATCCATGGGGTTTTTCTCTCAAATTTGAAGAACCATGCAAGATTTCAAGTGTATAACCAGATTTCCATGAATTAATTATATGCTTGTGATGTTATGAGCTCAATTCTTGCCATCTCTTTCTTATTTTGTTCTTTCATATATACTACATCATAACACTACCAATCAAGTTTGATTTCATCCTAATCCAACTCAAATGCTAAAGGATTATAAGTATGACATCTCAATTTCACGAATTATGGAGGAAATCTTACCTTTGCTAGTTGATTTGTTGAAGATTAAACCCTAATCTCCCTTGCTCTTCTTCTTTTTCTTCTTTTCTTCTTTCCTTCTCTTAGTCTCTAGGACTCTCTTAATCTCTATCTCTTCCCAGATTTTTTAGTTGATGCTAAGGCTCAACTAGAGCTTATATATATAGATATATAAATATTAATTAAATCCAATTATTTCATTCTGAATCGAATTTTTACAAAACTTCTTAGAAAGTCCTAAAAATTATGCAGATCACAATTATGTACTTAATTTTGGTTTCTAGCATCTCTAAGACCTTCAACCTTCAATTTAAAGTTGTAATTCCAACAGGCTTTTCTACAATCAACAGATATATATTCAAATCCTTCGAATTCACACCATTAGACATGCAATTTCACAACAAACACATAATCAAGTAGCACATAACAATGCAATTAGATGGCTAATTAATCAAATACATATCTGGGTCATTACAATGTTTGTCTCCAAAAAGGCCGGCCACTAGACCTCCACCAAGTCCTGGGGTACCGGCCGTGTCATCTCTCGTATCCCTCGCATTCTCGGTGGTTGCACTTACAGCATTAAGCAAGGTGCCTTCAGAAACATATGTTGCGATAGCCGTATGTTTGTTCCAATGAAGATCTGGTGCGGCCATATCAACGTCAACCAGAAGCACTACGCCGACGGAGTCTGCCATTGCCTTCGCCACAGATTTGCTGAAGTGTTCTTTCTACCGATCTACGCTCTCTCTTCTTCCATCTCTCTCTCTCTTTCTTCATCATCAAAGCCCTCATGGCTTTCACCGATGTCCACCATAGAGGCAGATCGAGGTAGATCTAAACCTTCCTCAGATCGACATAGATCTAAACCATAGAGCCCTTGTTCTCTTTGAATTTCCTTATTTTTCTTCTTCTTCAATTGCTCAGATCAACATCGAAACATCATTTGGAAACTAGTAGAATCACCGTTTGATTTGCGACTTGGAAAATGCAAAGCTCAAGATCGTTTGATTAGGTAATTATATATACAGATGCATATAGTTAGACAACATGTGTATTGATTTGTTACAAGACTTTAGAGCATTTTGAATTTAGTAAAATCATTTGCTGGACTTATGTTGTTTACATGACATAAACTCTCTCTCTCTCTCAAACTTCTTTCTTTCTCTTTGATGTGTTAATAGAGGAAGGTGAGCACACACAGAGAGAGAGAGAGAGAGAGAGAGAGAGAGAGAGAGAGAGAGAGAGAGAGAGATGTCATTTGTGTTTGTTTTTGCCAATTTTGTTTTGTTTTGTTTTTGTGATTTGTGGTGTGTTTAGAGCAAACACTTCTTGTGTTTTGTGTTCATTGAAAAAGAAGAACATTGAGTTTGATTTCAACAAATAGAACCCCCCTATATATATATATATGTATGTTTGAATTGTTCTTGTTATTAAAGAAGGTTCAAGAAGAGGGTGATGAAGTAGCTAGGATTAGTTGTTGTGGTACTGAAAAAGATAATTCCTTTGGCACTATTGATGAAGATGATGAAGAAAACACGGATCTAGGTCCAGTTCTTGAATTTGTTAATTTCACCCATCTTCTCACTCTCTCTCCATATGCATTATCTGTTGTGTTTTGGACAAATAATGTTCTGTTTGATCCATTGTCTTTGATCTAAAATTGAACATATAATATTGTGTTTGATCTAAAATTGAACATATTATTTTGATCTATAGCTCTATATCTGATCTAAAATTAAACAGATAATGTTGTGTTTGATCTTAAATTTAACATATAATTTTGATTTATAAAGAGAGGTATAAAAAAAAAAAAAAAAAACCCACAGATTTTAAATAGGTAGAGAAAAGTCCACAGACATATTTTAAACACATAGAGAGAGAAATTCACAAATTTTAAACAGATAGATAGAGACCCAAAGATTTTGAACAGGTAGGGAAAAAATTCAACAGATAGATATAAATTTGAACAGATAGATAAAAAATTTGAACGGATAGAAAATAATTTGAACATATGGATATATATTTGAATAGATGGTCAAGAGATAAATTAAGGGGTATAACTGGAAACAAAATGTCCTCCAAAACAACGAAAAACTTCTCACCAAACTATTTTACAAATGGTGAACTTCTCACCAATAAAAATATTCACTAAATCTAATATCTTATACCCTCTTTAGATTAGATTTATTACTAATTTACTCTTTTCAATACTAAAATATATCAAAAAAACACCAAAAAGTATTTATAGTATTTCATACTAGTTAATCTCCTCACTAAAATATATAACAAATAAATATAATTTTTTTTAATCCATTCATTAATAATTTCTACATTAATAAATTTTTTTTTTTAATAATAATTTTTACATTAGCAATTCTACTCAAACTAATTTGGAAAACAAACTGCCCATAGTTGCCAAAAGGTAAATGGTAGTGTTAGCATGGGCTGTGCTGGGATCCCGGTGGGAGTGACCCTAGTGTCACGTGGGGGGCTACTATTGGCTGAAAAAAAAAAAAAAAAAAAAAAAAAAAAACAATTTTTTAGGCCAATGAGAAGAGACCCCGGCACTCCCACTGAGTCTCATGCATTTTCCGTGTTAGCATTGTGTTTTTTGGTATTGTCAAACATTATACTGGAACTAATTATTATTACAAGCTTAATGTTTGGTCTGCCTGTCCCCCACTTGTCTTTGTTTATTGAACTAATTATTATCACAAGCTTAATGTTTGGTCTGCCTGTCTTTATTTATTGATTGCCCACCAACTGGTTACCAAAAAATAGCACTATTCCTACCCAAAAAAATAAAAAAATAAAAAAATAAAAAAATAACACCCACACTAGCATAAATATTTTTACGAAAAATACTTAAAATTTAACATATGTAAATTAATTAATTTTAAGCATGCTAATATCAAAATTTTTATTAATTCGAACTGTTCATAATTTTAAGCATGTTAATATTATTCTTATAAAAAATTAAGTTGATCGGATAATCATAATTACATGTTTGGATATGCTTTGTATGAAAAAATAAATAAATAGTTTATACAAAATTATTACAAACACGTGATTTTTGTTATTCGATTGACTTAATTTTTTTGCAAAGATAATGTACTCGATGAATCTTAAAA
The DNA here is from genome assembly GCA_022316695.1 of Camellia oleifera. Classification (NCBI taxonomy): domain Eukaryota; kingdom Viridiplantae; phylum Streptophyta; class Magnoliopsida; order Ericales; family Theaceae; genus Camellia; species Camellia oleifera. The sequence goes on along the minus strand of CM039310.1, from coordinate 51,694,345 downwards.
TATGAACGATTTAAATTATCGAAATGAAGCCCAAAAATGGATCCAATGGGCGAGACTTGTTAGAAAAAATAGTTTTATAGTGACTTTAATGTGAAATTAAAGTAGGTCCCAATCATTGGTTAATGTGAGATTAAATGGGTTTAGGTTCTTTGTAACAAGATCTTTACACCACAAAAAGAATAACAAAAAACCATTAAGAATTGAATGAGAAATTGTCTCATAAAATTGGTCTCGTGAATGAGGTATTGAGAATTGTACATAACTACCAATCCCACATTGATTGTAGATGAAAGCTTTGATGGGTATTTAAACCTCAAGGTTTTGATAAGGGCATGAGCCCTTTGGGGCATCTAAATTTTTTGAAGGAAGGGAGTTATGGATGCTTCAAAAATGGGTTTAGGCCAAAACTATGGTCTAAGTTGGTTATAGAAAAATTGCCACATACGCGTGCGCTGCATGCCCGAGTCGTGGGTCGTGGATCTTGGGGTTAAGGCTTGAGGGAATGGGTTTGGGTTGAGTCGGATTGGTGGTCCACCAGCCTAATCTTTTTGGGCTAAGTCTGTTAAGTGGCTGCAGATATGTATATACACACATGTGTATATTGTGTGTAACTCACACATTAAATCTCTATCAGTTTTGTGCATTATTTCAACAGTTAAGCAGGAGTAATGGGTTGCATTGGTTACTAGCCTTCACAACAATACTATAGACCCCCAAAAAACACAGCCCCCACTCACCTCTGATTAGTCCAAGAAGAAAACAAAAAAAACAAAAATATATGATTGGTCCACATCAATTTGGAAGTCATAGTGGCCCCCAACTTTGGAGGTCCTAAGCATTGGTTGCTAGCCTTCATGGCTGGAGGCTTTTCCTCTCTCCCCAATGGTGTATAAATAGAGACCAACTTCTTTAGTTGTCAACACAGAATTTTTTGCCTCTGTATTACATGGTCAGTCTGCCCATATATTTTCCTTCTTGTGTGAGAGAGTATTGCCACTATTAGTTTGCCGGAACAAAATAGAAGGTGCTTTTGTGTTAGCAGGTCTAGACCATCATATCTTGAGAGACAGACACCGGTACACCTCCAGCACCCATGGTGAGGTGGCGAATCTGTTTTAAAGAGACTATACACAAGCTTCAGTTTGCTTACTTTAACTATTTTATTTATGTGTTCCATTTTGTTAAATATTTTTGTTTATCAAAATGTAATCTCTAGCATGAGTTAGATTTATGAGTTCTTATTGTGTAAATCAATTTAATTAAGTTCGAATCTAGTTGTTTATTTTATTTAGATTACATAATTGGGTCAACAATCTTAAAATAGATTATATATATTTTCCATGCAATTGATTTAATAGCTTCATATACAAATCACTTTTTTTTTCCTCCCTAACTTGTAAACTGTTGTACCTGTTATAGTGGAAAAAACAAATAGTGTTACCTGCTAGTAGCCCACTGCTGCAGTTCCATGAATTCGGTGCTAATGTTTTATGTGATAGAATTAATTGGGTAAATTACACCTTGCCCTTAAACTTTTACTCATTTCTCACTTTAATCCTTTAAGTTTAATTTTTTTCACTTTGACCCTTCATGTTTGTAATTCTTCTCATTTTGATCCTTCATGTTTGCAATCCTTTCCACTTTACTCCTAGAATAACTTTTATGAAAAAAAACTAACAGAATTTGCCACATTACCAACACATCAGCTCCATGTGTGATGTAAAAAAATTCACTAAAGATGCAAAAAATGAAAAATAAAAAATATAAAAAATAAATTTTTTTTGTCTTTAGTGAACTTTTTTTTCAAATTTATTCATAAACATTATTACATTATAGATGTATCTAGATTAGATGCACCTAAAAAAATAAAAACAAATTTAATTAAAAAAATAAAAAAAGTTTGCTAAAGACGAGAAAAATGAAAATATACCAACTCAAACACCTGTATTGTCAATTTTAAAATGAAAAGTTTACTATTGTTTTTTTTCCATCTTTAGTAAACTTTTTTCTTTCTTTTTTTTAAATTATATTTGTTCTTTATTTTTTTAGGTGCATCTAAGTTAGATGCATCTATAATGTAATAATATTTATGAATAAATTTGAAAAAAAGTTCACTAAAGACTAAAAAAAGTTTAATTTTTTTGTTTCTATTTTTTATTTTTTGCATGGTTAGTAAATTTTTTACATCTCACATAGAGCTAATGTGTTAGTGATGTGGCAGGTTTTGTTAGTTTTTTAGATAAAAGTTAGTCTGGGAGTAAAGTGGAAAGGGTTGCAAACATGATGGGCCAAAATGGGAAAAAATCAAATTTAAAGGGTCAAAGTGAGAAAAATTACAAACATAAAGAGTCAAAGTAAGAAGAATCAAACTTAAAGAGCCAAAGTGAAAAATGTGAAATTTTAGAGGGACAAAGTGTAATTTATCCGAATTAATTTGCCCAAGGTTTTTTTTTTTTTTCGTTTCCGTGTTTGTTTGTAGACTAGGTCAAGAACTTCGATGGTAGTCTTGATTAGGATATTAATTTAATATTATATGCATGCTGCTATTTAGTGGTTTCTGAAGATATGTTTCAATAATAGTAGATGCTTAAACAAAAAAAACAAAACAAGATTTGCATGCTGGTTTTTAATTACCAGTCTTCTTCCATTATTTACATGCTAGTCTTGATTAGATATTCAATTGAATTTACATAGAAGCCACTATTACAGATTTGAATTCCTGATTACAAATTCGTGGTTAGTTTAGTAAATTCATAAATGTAATGGTGTATGTTTTAATGTTTCAATTTAATAAGAATGCTTATTTGTTTTAAGTATAATTTTATCCTATGATTGATTTCCTACCATGATTTGTATATTTCTTTTTATTTTATAATTTAATTTGCATAGTTATGATTGTTTAAGTTTTAGTTGATATTGACATGCTAATTATTTTTTAATTTTCTAGTATAATCAACTTGTTCAATATTTTATACATTCTAGTTTACTTCGCATGTTCATTAGATTCTAGATTTGTAGGATAATATGCATGTTCTAATCTTTCCTAGATTTTAGTTTATGTTTCTAGAATTATTTGCATGATCGTATTTTAAAAATAATTTGCATGTTAATTGCTAGAAACATTCACATGTTTATTACCTGGTTATTGTTTTTTAAAAATTTCATACAACTCTTGTCTATTAAATTTTTAATTTAAGTATTTGGAATTATAAAATTTTTGTAACTTGTCTATATTTATTTACATGTTTATTGTGTAAATTAAATTTTAAATTAATTTTGGACTTTTAAGTTTTATGTGTGTAACTTGTATAGCATTTTAATTTTTACTTAATTTTGTTATTCATTTATTACTTTTACAGTTTTTCCAATTCTTTGTTTTGTATTTTGTTGTGTTTTTGGGCTAACCTTCTTTGCATGAATACCTATGTGAAAGGGAAAAATACAAATCCAAATGAAATTTGGGCTTGCAATAAAAGAATCTGATTTTGATTGGTTTACATTTATTTATATTTGAAGTAATATTTTTTTGCTTGTGTTTAGTAGTGGTTAATTACCTAAGTTTTAAGCAAGTTTGTTTGCTTGTGATGTTGGAGCATTTTATTTGCTTGTAATTGTTGTTAGCAATTTTTTAATTGCATGTAAGCTTGAAACTTGATTTGTTTTAACCTAATTTATCTCCTAAAAAACTTAATTCTTTAAATTGTTTCCTATGGATTAGGAGTCAACATACTCTTGAAAGTTTTGTCTAAGATTAACTGGGTTTTAAGTGGAACCGGTGTGACCCCTGCAATCTTCCTAGAAACATTCCTGACCACATTCGATTATAAGTTAAGTGGTGAGACTAGTTTTGAATTAAATTTTTAATTTTTGGATTTTCTAGTATTAAGTTTAATTTCTAGAAATACAAAATAGTGAAATTCTATTGTATTTTTCAGAAATGGCAACTGTTACTGATACTGCTGTTGTTGCTGATGTTGGTGGGGATCAGAACCCCGGGGGCAACTAGTATGCCAACCCCTGCTATTGTAACATCTGTGGTCAACTCGGTTGTTGTAGCCTATGTAGTCAACCCTATTGCTACTCCTGCTGTTCCGAGAGGCCCGCTCAACCATCGTGATCACCCAGTGAAGTTCACTGGAGTGAATTTGTGACACTCCAAGTGTTCAATTAATTTAACATCACGTTAATATAAAATTGTAGACGCATGTGATTTAAAGAGTTAGATGGTATTAAAGTTTAGAGTATAAAAACATATAAATATAAATATATATATATAATAGTATATTTTTCTAAATAATTATTCACATTATCTTAAATTTCATAGTTTGTATATTTTTATACTAAAAAAAAAATTGTTTCAAAAAATAATTTTAACTTTATAATATTATTCGATATTGTTTTCTGAGTATTGTAATATTTTTATTATATTTTTCTCTATATTTTTCCTGGACCAAAATATACTGAAACAAAACATTTTCTCTACAACCATGATGCGTACCCCCAAGCTGTCTTGCTGCCCACGCCTTTTTCACTGTATATATAGATGTGCTAATCAGTTTGAGCCTCATCATCTTTCTCTCCAAACTTTCTTATTCTCTCTCGGCTCTCTAAGTGTTTTATATATATAAAACATTGAGTTTAGGTAGGAGTATTTAGTGGGTCGCGGTGAACGAAAGGTAAAAAGTTGGAATTAACATTAAAGTGAGTTATATTATACCTTGAGTCACCATAATATATTTTACGTATGTTTTGAGTTACTATAATTTATTTTACGCCATTTTTGTTTTATAAATTATATTAATATTTCGATTACATTGATTATTTTCTGAACTCTCCTTACTTAAATTGAAACCGATAGATATGTTGGTTTAAATTTTAGAAATTATTTGACAATGATTTTATAAATAATTATGTTTTGTAAGTACCACCATGGGAGTCTCATGCCTTGGGAGATTTAAATAACCATTGGCCTTTGTTAGGCCACTTTGTGATCATCTGTTTAGCCACTTTGTGATTCTCTGTTTGTCATAGATCCATTGACCACTATTCTGTTTGTCACACCAATGACCACTGTTCTGTTCTGTTATGTTCTATACCATGGGTATGATTAGTTATTTACATAATCTTAATTTTGCTACTTAAATGATTATTTGTTCAGACTAAGTTATTTTAAATATTTTAGTTTAAATAACTATCTATGGTTATTTTGTGGCCCATATACTCTTGGTATAATATTTCTTATTCTGTTGTGTGCTTATAGCTACTACCCCTTTCAGGTGAGGAGATTTAGCGGGATTAAGATTCGGAATAAATCGCAGTGTTTTTTTATTTTTATTGGCTATAATTCTGATCGGACTCTTGTAATAAAATAAAGCCCAAAAGAATATTTTCCTTTTTAATAAACTTTTTGGTACCCATTTATTTTATTTTACTTTATCCTCTTGCACTATTAATATAGAAATTTTAGAATTAATTTATCTGCTTGTGCTACTACTACTATAGAAATTTTAGAATTATTTTATTTTTATTGTCTTATTGCGACACCGAACCTTTGGATACTGAGTTTGGGTTGTGACAGAATTTCAAGAGGTAACAGCAAAAGATGCTGTTCTACCTGACTATTCTAAGCCTTGCAAGGTTTTTGAGTGAGGATCCACCAGTCGTAGAAGAGAATGAGCAAGAAGCTCATGGCTCTAGATGCTTGGAAGAATTCGAACTTCCTTTGCCAGAACTATGTTTTGAATGGCTTGGCAGATTCACTTTTCAATGTGTTTTATGCCAAGAAGTCGGCAAAGGAGCGATGGGATGCTTTGGACAAAAAGTATAAGATCGAGGATGCTAGAGCAAAGAAATTTTTCATTGGCCGGTTTCTGGACTTCAAAATGGTTGACTCAAAGACCGTCATTAGTCAAGTCCAAGATTTCCAAGTAGTTCTGCACGAGATTCATGCAAAGGGAATGTTCTTGAGTAAATCATTCCAGGAAGCTACACTATTAAAGAGCTCGTTGTCAGGCTCCGTATTGAGAAAGATAATAGGAAGAAAGAGAGGAGTACCTCCACTGTGAAAACACATGTGGTTGAGCATGATCAGTCATTGGGGGTGAAGAAGAAGCCACCAACAAACAAAACCTCAAAGCTAGGGGCAAAAGGTGATGTCCCCAAAAGGCCGGTCTATAAAGTCGTAAGAGCCTACTTTTAAGTTCAATGGAAAGTGCTTCAACTGTGGAAGCGATGGGCATTAGGCGGTTGATTTCCGCGAGAAGAAGAAACCTTACAATAAGTACCCTCTATAGAACAAGAGCCATGCCCACATGGCTGAAATAGAGGATCTGTCACAAGATGTGGATGACATGCATCTGTCAGCTGTCATCTCAGAGGTGAACATGTTGGGGTCCAACCTGAAGGAATAGTGAGTGGACACTAGGGCCACTTTCCACTTCTGTGCGAAGAAGAAGATGCTCACAACTTTTGAACCGGTTTCAAACAGTGATAAGTTGTTCATGGAGAATTCTACGACCTCAACTGTTGAGGAAAAGGGCAAGGTGGTCCTGAAGGTGACTTCAATGAAAGAGCTGACTCTGAACGATATCCTGTTTGTGCCGGATATTCGTAAGAACCTTATCTCGGGGTCTCTTCTAAGCAAGCATGGCTTCTGTATGGTGTTTGAGTCTAATAAGGTTGTGTTGACTAAGAGCGGGGTCTATGTAGGAAAGTGATATATGTCAGGCGGTATATTTAAGCTCAATGTAATGACTATTATCCCAAAAATGAATAAAAAATCCTCTTCTTCTGCTTATATGCTTGAGTTCCTTGAATTGTGGCATGGTAGACTAGGTCATGTGAATTTTGACTCTTTGTGTAGATTAATCAAGTTAGATCACATACCATCTTCCAAGATTAATTCAAATTACAAGTGTGAAACTTGTATAGAAGCAAAATTGGCTAGGACTTCATTTCATTCTATTGAAAAAGTATCGAGCCTTTAGATTTAGGGCACAATGATGTATATGACTTGAAAGTCGTACAATCACATGGTGGCAAATGAGTACTTCATCACATTTGTGGATAATTGTACTAAATACTGTTGTGTGTATTTGCTTAAAAGCAAAGATGAAGTGATTGATAAGTTTATTCTTTTCAAGAATGAAGTTGAGAATCAACTAAGTCAAAATATTAAGGCGTTAAGAAGTGATTGTGGTAGAGAATATGAATCACCGTTTATTGAGATTTGTACTCAATCTGGAATTATCCACCAAACTATAGCGCCTTATTCCCTTCAGTCAAATGGTGTTGTTGAGCGAAAAAATAGGACATTAAGGTCATGTTTGATTCACAAGATTAATAGTGAAGTATTAATAATCCTATTAAATTAGTGTGGTATTTATTATCCAATTGGATTAATATCCATTGGATTAATAATCTCACCCCTACCCCATTACTAATAATCCTACAAATTTGTTGGATTAATTATCCATTGGATTAATAATCATAAACCAAAATGTTAAAACAAACATAGGATAATTGGACCCACGGATTAATAATCTCAATCCCATGCTCTAATCCACCCAATCAAATATGCCATAAAAGAAATAATGAATGCAATGTTGACAAGTTCTGGGTTGCTACAGAACTTGTGGAAGGAAACAATTCTCTCCACGAATTACATTATAAATAGAATACATTGAAAGAAAGTAGACAAGGCTTTATATGAATTACGAAAAGGCCGCAAGCGTTCTTATAATTTCCTACGAATGTGGGGGTGTCTTGCAAAAGTGGCAGTACCTACATCCAAGCGGGTTAGGATAAGACCGAAAACTGTGGATTGTATATTCATTGGTTACGTACAGAATAGTAGTGCATATTAGGAGTGGTTGCGGTGTGGTTTTGGACGGTTTGCGGATCAGTTTGGACCCCTCCACATGTATGCAGTTTTGGAAAAATTCAATCATCAACAGCTTGAAAGTGTGGGTTGCAGTTTGTGCAGATAGGGCTCACGGATGTACGGGCGGTTTGCGGATTGGACTTTTTTCTTTAAAAATTTATTTTGGAGCCTTTTTTTTCCCATTTTGTAAATATTTATTTTGGGTCATTTTCCCCCCATTTTTGAAAATGCTCCAACATTAATAATTAGTGAATTAAAACTCATAAAATTAAAAACACAACAAAATTAATTTCTAACACAAACAAATCATTCAAAATCCTAAACTTTTAAATCAAATCACAAACTAACACACGCACATCTTTCAAAATCCTAAACTAGATCATCAATCTCATTCACTGTCTACTACCCAACAATACAATTAAAGTAAAATCATTCAAAATCCTAAGCTTACCTAAAAGCAATTCTTCATTAACTTTTACATTCATCCAAAATGCAATAATAAAATAACAACAGTCCAAGTTTTATTTATTTATCTATTTATTTATTTTTTAAAAAAGTCTAAGTGCGGGAGGGTTATTGCGGGTGCAGGTTAAACCAGTAAGCCACCCGCAACCCGCAATCATGCCATATTCTAAACCGTATACGCCCGTATTATGTTTGCGAAACCGCCCATTTATATGCGGATCGGTTCGGGTTGGGCGGATTGTGTGGTTCAGATAACCCTATACCCAGTCCTAGTGCATATAGGTTTCTTGTTCACAAGTTTGATATTTCAAATATACACAAGAATACCATAATGGAGTTAAGAAATGCGTCCTTCTTTGAGGACGTATTTCCTTACCGAACCTGAGGAGAGGATCAAAGTTCTGAGAAGGAACTTCAAAATGATCAAGATGAGGAAGTAGATGAGCCAAGAAGGAGTAAAAGGAATAGGACTGCCAAGTCCTTTGGCCTAAACTTCTTGACTTATATGTTAGAGGGAGAACCTCAAACTTTTCATGAAGTTATGACTTTACCTAAAAGTCCCTTATGGAAAGAAGCAATTAAGAGTGAAATTGACTCTATCTTATAGAACCATACTTGGGAGTTGGTAGATCTACCCCCAAGCAGTAAGGCCTTAGGGAGTAAGTGGATTTTTAGAAAAAAGATGAAATCGGACAGGTCAATTGATAAGTATAAAGCTAGGTTAGTTATCAAAGGATACATGTAGCGAGAAGGCCTGGATTACTTTGATACATATTCACCTGTGACAAGGATTACATCCATTCGCATGGTGATTATGATAGCCGTTTTACGTGGTCTAGAGATACATCAAATGGATGTAAAGACAGTTTTCTTAAATGGAGATTTAGATGAAGAAATCTACATGGAGCAACCCAAGGAGTTTTCAGCTCTACGGAAAAATAAGAAAGTATGTAAGCTTGTCAAGTCATTATATGGTTTGAAGCAAGCTCCTAAGTAATGGCATGAGAAATTTGACAATGTTATGATGTCAAATGGGTTTAAAATCAATGAGAGTGACAAATGCATATATGTCAAAGACACAGACAGAGGCTATATCATTTTATGTCAATACATTAATGACATACACATTGTTGGTAGTAATGACGAAATGATTAGAACTACAAAGATTTTGTTAAATTCTAAGTTAGACATGAAAGATATAGGCCTTGCAAATGTCATTCTAAGTATTAAGATTACCAGAGCATCTGGTGGTACTTTCTCAATCTCACTATGTTGATAATATACTTGAGAAATTTGGGAAATCAGATACAAGTGTGTCTAGGACACCAGTAGACTTGAGTCTACATTTGACCAAGAATAATGGTGAGAGTGTCTCTCACCTAGAATATTTGATGAGTTGTACAAGGCTGGATATAGCCTACACTATTAGCAGGCATAGTAGATACACGAGTAATCTGAATGTTACTCATTGGAGGGGCATTATGCGATTGTTACGTTATCTACGCTACACCTGAGATTATGGGCTGCATTATACCAAATACCTAGCGGTACTAGAAGGGTATAGTGATACTAATTGGATATTTGATTTAAAGGACTCCAAATCCACTAGTGGTTATGTGTTTACCCTCGGAGGGGCAGCCGTGTCTTGCAAATCTTCTAAGCAAACGTGTATATCAAGATCAACGATAGAATTTGAGTTTATTACTTTGGATAAAACAATTGAAGAAGCTGAATGACTTCACCAGTTCGTTAAGGATATTCCACGTTAGTAGAAATCTGTGTCTGCTATCTGTATTAATTGTGATGGCTAATTGGCAATTGGACTGGCACAAAGTAATATGTATAATGGAAATTCTAGACATATCTCATAGACATAGTTCCATACAACAACTATTCTCTAATGGAGTTGTCTCTCTAGACTATGTAAAGTCTAAGGACAACATTGCAGATCCGCTAACCAAAGGGTTAACTCCAGAGTTAGTAGAAACGTCATCAAAAGGAATGGGGTTAAGGCCTTTAATAATGTTACCGGAACAAAAAACCCAACCTGGTTGACTGAAGATTCCAAGATCTAGGTTCAAAGGGACAATCTAACTTCGTGTAATAGGCGAGTCACTGAAGAGGTAAATCCTCTTGCCCATTCTTTTGTACAATGATATCCTATGGGGGTAGAAGGTTAAGCTAATACTTTTAATGAACAAAGTGATATGAATAATCAACCATGGTATAATGAGAGACCTTATATAGGTCACGTATGTGAAAGCGAAGTGGGGCCGCTTCTTTAAGAATTGGTAAGGCTGAATTCTTTAAAAACACTCATTGAACCAGACTAGTGTTCCAGGGCCATACCAGACACACCAATGAAAACAAGAACAATGGTTGGACTAACTCCTGTGTGAGGTCTATTGTTTCAGTTTACACAAACGGCAGAACATTTCAAAACATCACATTCACGGGTCAGCTAGTAAATTTGATAGGCTTTCACTACGAAAGGTTCAAGGCCAACAACTACCTTTTCTGATGTAGGGTTAGTTTGTGTACTTTCTCTCCAAGTCTTTGTTATAAATGTTTTTCGTTTTCTTTATTCGGTCAATTTTTATTCATGTGGGGGATTGTTGAAAAAAATGGTTTTATAGTGACTTTAATGTGAAATTAAAGTAGGTCCTAACCATTGGTTGAGGTGAAAGTAAATGGGTTTAGATTATTTGTAACAAGATTTTTACACCAAAAAAATAAGGAGGCAAAACCATTAAAAATTAAATGAGAAATTGTCTCATAAAGTTAGCCTTATGAATGAGGTATTGGGAATTGTGTATAACTACCAATCTCACATTGATTGTAGACAAAAGCTTTGATGAGTATTTAAACCTCAAGATTTTGATAAAGGCATAAGCCCTTTAGGGCATCCAAATTTTCTGAAAGAAGGGAGTTATGGATACTTCAATGATGGGCTTGGGCCAAAACTATGGTCTAAGTTGGTTATGGAAAAATTGCCACACAGTTCAAGTCTGTAGTCTGTGATCCGTGGGTCATGGATCTTGGATCTTGGGCTTAGGCTTGAGGCTTGCTGGAATGGGTTAGGTTTGGACTGGGCCAAATTGGTGGCCCATCTACCTAATCTTTTTGGGCTAAGTCTGTTAAGTGGCTGCAGATATATATATACACACATGTATATATTGTGTGTAACCCACACACTAAGTCCCTATTAGTTTTGTGCATTACTCCAGTAGTTTTGCAGGAGTAATGTGCTGCATTGGTTACTAGCCTCATGGTTTGAGGCTCTTCTTCTCCCCTCCATGGTGTATAAATAGAGATCAACTTTTTTGGTTGTCAATACAGAATTTTTTGCCTTCATATTGTATAGTTAGTCTGCCCATATATTTTTCTTCCTGTGTGAGAGAATACTACCATTGTCAGTTTGTTGGAGCTAAACAGAAGGTGTTTCTACATTAGAGGGTCTAGACCGTCGTATCCTGAGAGACATATGTCGATACACCTCCAGTACTCATGGTGAGGCGGCGATTTTTTTTTTTAAGGAGACCGGGATACCACACAAGTTTCGATTTGCTTAGTTTAACTATTTTATTTATGTATTTCATTTTGTTAAAATTTTTTTGTTCATCAAAATGTAATCTCTAGCATGAGTTAAATTATGAGTTCTTATTGTGTAAATCAATTTAATTAAGTTTGAATCTAGTTTATTTTATTTAGATTACACAATTTGGACAACAAGACTAGATGGTCTAGTCCGATGAAGGACAGACGGTCCAATCCCAAATAATTTTTCTTTTTTTGTTTTCAGAAAAAAAAAAAATAGTTTCTTTGACTAGGTTTTATATTATCGTTCTGGTCTAAATCTTCATCTACAAATCTAAAAGTACAATCATTTAAATACATCAGTTCCCTTTTAATTTTAACTTTATTTACATATTTGAATTTAGTCATCGAAATGTAAAAATAAATCCAAGACCAAATCATGATGATAATTTTTTTTTTTTTAAAAATTTCTACATTTATTTTAATATTTTTATAGAAATAAATTAAATGTCAAATCATGTGTTTGTCAGTTATCGACAACTTTTTCAAATAGAGAAATTTAATCTAACATCCCTTTCTACCTTTTAGTAATGGAAGAGGTCCACAATATTCTTTTTTGTAACCTAAGGTCTCCCACCTACACTCATATATCACACCCACTCTCTCCTCTCTCCTCCAAATGCATCATCACATTTCATCACTCATACCATTAATCAATCAAGATGGGTGAGAGAAATAAAGAAACACCATTAGTGGGGGTGATTTTCTGTGCTCTGTTATTGACTGTAACGTTTCAAGTTTGTTTCTCAGCTGCCAAATAGCTTCAAAGTAACATGACAAGGCAGACCCAATTGCCCAATTGTTTTCAATCCTTCTTGGTTTTTCCTATTCAAGGAGATGTCTATCGAAATGGGTATGTGTTGCTCAATCATTTTGAGTTTCATTCAATACGTTTAGTTGAATTTGTGTGATTTATGTACATAAACATTGTATAATCTTTATGTAGATTTTGTGTTTGGTAATTAATTCAATTGTTAAGGATTTCTAGGATTGTGTAGTTTGTCTGGAATAGCTTCTTTTTTTTCCTCATCATTTTGTCTATATATATTGTTTTCTCAATTTCCTAGAAAATTTTATGACCCATTTGATCCATATATAAATTATTTTGTGTAGACACCCCATTTTTGACCGTCCTCAAGACTTGGACATCATCACTTGAATACTCAATGATTATCCATGTTTTTGTTCATTTTGAATGCCCAAAGTTCTTGGCGGAGTGTCTTGCCTTTGAGCCTTTGAAACTTGTCTGTTTTGTACTTGGTTGTGGACCAAATGCTTGCTTCTTTGCTTTCGAATGAAAGGGTGGCCTACCGGCATCCCTACAATCCATCAGCCAAGATTTATTCCCATCGGCCATCAGTGGTGGCCGGTCGGCCATTAATGATGGCTGACAGCCATTTTTCTCCTTTTTCAGATATTTTATGTGCCAACTGTGCCAGCTATTGGTCGCTGAAGCCATCCTCCATACACGTGTATGGAGGGATGGAAACAAGCTTTATGCTTCCATTTTCTATATAAGGGGAGGTCTCTCTCCCTTTTGAGGGGTTACAAAATTTAGAGTTGAAATTTCTCTCTATATATATATATATATTGTGCTTGAAAGTGAGTCTTCTCTAGAATTTTGCATACAACCCCTTGATCAAACATCCCTATCTTGGAGCTGAGGATCCCTAAGGCTTGTTTGGAGCTCCTAAAGCTGTTTTTGGCTTAGAAGAAGACTTGTTTTGCTATTGTGCTTCAAGGGTAAAGATTTACCCCTTTTTAAGCCTTGTTTTAATTAAGTGCTTAGCCATCTCTTTAAGCTATTTTGACCTGGTTTTTCAACCACAAAAAACTCTGATTTTAAGGTTCTAAAATGGTGGTTTAAGCTTTGTTTGGTTAGGAGGTGGTTTCCTCCATTTGCTCTTTGGCTTGTAATGCCTTTTGAGCCTTCTTTTAAGAGCTTTTGAGTCCATCTTTTTTGGCCTTAAAACCACTGAATTCCAAAGGAATTTCAGTGGTAGAAAGTTTGTTTTAAGGTCCAAAATGGGAGGGGATGGTCTCCCCTCCTTGTCTCTCTATGCCATGCCTTGTTAGCACTACAAAGTAGCATCTTTTTATGACTTATGTTAGCTTAGTTCAAGCATGTTTTTGGCTATATTTTAACATGTTTAAACTCTGTTCTTGGCTGGTTTAGTCACTGGTTGCTTGCATCTTGCACTTGTAGTATAATTTTGCTTAGTAGCCTAACATGTTTGATGATTTAGCCTATCATTCTAGCTTGTGTTAGCTTAACTCCAGCACATTTTTGCTACTAATTTAGCATGATTAAGCTCTATTTTGAGTGGTCTTGGACATATGTGCTTTGCTTTGTATAGCTATAGTGTAGTTGGCTTTCACTAGCTTTGTGATTCAAAGCTCCTAACATGCTTTACTTGTGATGTTTGCATGCCATAGTATCATTTAGCATGTAATTTCAGTGCATATATCACTGTCACACTCTCACATATATCACTTTTTCTTTGCTTCTGAGAGTTGTGCTTTGTGTCTTGCTTGCGAGCCAACATGCGCGTATGATTTTATAGCTTTTTGTGCTCCAATTCCAACATGATTTGGCCACTATTTTGGAATGTTTAAGCTCTGTTCGGAGCTGGTCTGATCATTTGAGTATCGTATTGCATGCCTCTAGTGTTGTGTCCTTCACTAGTTTCAATGTTTTTGGCTCTTAACATGTTGTGCATAAGTTGTTTGCAAGTTGTAGTCTTATTTTGCATGCTATTTCAGCACAAATTCTGCAACCTCCCTCTAGTCTTCATTTTTCCTTTTGTTTTGAGGGTTGTTTGGCCTTAAGTTTGTGTTTAAGCATGAGGTACGGTTTGTGCTCAAATGGCTTTAACCCTCTTTTGAGGGTTCCTCCTAGTCAAAGGTATAATCCCTCTCATGTCCTAAACCACCCTTTTGGTTGACCCCTCTCATTAAAGGACTATCCATTGGACTTAACCGGTTAAGGGATTAATTGGTAAGATAAAATGTGTAAACAAAAATGAGCCAAGTAAAACATGACTAAAATAAGCATGTTTTTTGCATTGCATGTGTTTGGATCGGACGTTAATCCAAACACAAGAAATGTGGAACGTTTCATACTTAAAGTGATGAAACGTGTCATGCTTCTTGGTCACCATCCCCCTTGATTGTGCATGATAGGGTGGAGGCCTTTGGAGTCGTATGTGTGCATTCATTAACCTTGTATAAGCTTGATTCTTTGGCCACCATGCATTGGAAATGCTTGGTTGGTGGCTTAAAAGCCAAGTGCCACACTGCTTTGAGCATGAGACATGATAAGGAAGGTGGCAGTACATACATTTCCTTGTAAATACACTGTCATGCCTCTGTTTGCTCTCTGTTGCAGCAAAAGGAGGAATTTCAGGGAAGCAATGGCCGACCGGCCACATGTCCTAGCCGATCGGCCACCAAAGCTAGCCGACCGGCCACCAGTAATGGCCGATGGACATCATTTCTAGCCGATTAGCCATCAGTGTATTCTTGAGACCAAACAAAAGCAGTCTGGAAGTTGGCATAATTTTCAGAGGTCCAAAGATGTGTAAACAGAGGCGTCTAGAGGCAAGGTGGTGGATTTTTGGGGTGAAGCCAACCGAGCATGCATACCCTCTCACTTCCTGAGGCCGTTTTATTTGAATTGCTTAGCTAATTAGTTCATTAGCTTAGTCCTTTTGTAATTAATTAGTTAAGTGTTTAATTAATTAATTTGGTTTGTAATTAATTAGCTTAGATTAGCTAGTTATTCAATTTCAATTGTGTTGTAATTAATTAGCTAGCATAATTAATTAGTTAGTTTGTAATAATTAGCTTAGCTTAACTTAACTTAGCTTAGATTAGCTTAGGTTGTTCATTCGAACCCTCCTTGGCAAGGGCATAATGTTGTAATAAGTGTGCGTGCGCGTGTGTATGTCTTCCAACCCCACGTCTTTCTCCCTTTTATTTATCCACTTTTAATGGTTAGATTAGGGCACGTTTTGATTAGCATACCTTATGCTTGCATGTTTGCATCATTCATCTGTGTTGCATGCACCGGGGCTTGGCGCATCATTCAAATTGCATCGTATTTCAATACACTTCTTTGAATACATGTTATCAAAGTGTTACATTCATATGCCATAGTAGATAGACGAGCCTATTTAATTGCATTATTGCATGTGTTGCATTAGGCATATTAACATAGTTAGGATCATGCATTGTTTCTAACTAATTTTCTGTTTTGGCTTGGAGTACACTGTAAGTGTTTACGCTTTAGCGTACTTGCATAAGTGTGAGTGTTGCCATGATAGTATGCTCGCCATGAGGCTATGTGCTTAATTCCTAAACTGCATGAATGCTTGTGGATGAATGCTTTATTACTTGAATTGAGACAATTCATCAAATATATGTTTTAAGCCCACTTTGTGAAGTGGCAAATCATCATGTTTTAAGCCCATCTTGTGAGATGGCAAATCTGCGCTTTAGCCCACTTGAGGGTGGCATTTTCAAACCATTTTAAAAAACGAACATGAGTTGTTTTGTTCCAATTCTGGCGATTTAGTCTATACTTGTATGCTATGCGCATCACATAGTAAAGTTAGCTAAATTACCAGAATAAGAACACATGTGTTTATAAAACAACATATCATACATAGTAGAGGCTGATCCTTTGATCGGGCGAGCAGGGGTGCTCATTTAAGGGCCTTCCCTTCTCGTACCTAAGTTCCCGAACCGAGGCAAATTTGGTGATGACAGATACGTGGCCTTTGGCACGAGCCAGGGTTTCCTAAATTTTTCAAAAATAAAATATTTAGGTGGCGACTCTATAATCTGGCAAAGCAGTCCATATTTGGCTTTTTTTGATTTAAAATTGATTTTCCAAAACGATTTGCTGGATTTGGACTCTTTGGTGTTTATCAGTCTCACATTGCACTTTGTGAGATTAGATTCAGAACCGTGACAAGAGTCCGAACTATAGGACGACCAATTTGCGCCTTCTCCGAAGGAGGGGCGCGCGAAGAAAGTCGAGTCCACAGTTTCTGGCCTCTGTTGGGGATTTAGAGAACTTGACTCGAAACTCATGATATGTTGTTTTATTCACACTTATGTGTTTCTTTGCATTGTATTTGCATTGGTGCGCCTAAGTCATAGTGTTTACTATCTATTATTCCTAAGCGATTTGCCGGAGGCTTGCTTGGAAAAGCGTGCCATAAGGTTAACCGGTTGCAGGCTCTACCACGGTGGGAACACAAACCTTGGATTTGGATCACTGCCGTACCGTTTGATCCACCTTTCACTTCGCGGTGTTAAGTGTGAGAGGCATATTAGGTGGTCTTGCTGAGGCACTCTTTTTGACCAATTGACCTAGTTGCATATCGGAAGCCATAGAGACTGTTCCAAACTAGGACACGTTGCTCACCCAAATGTAGGATTGTTTGAAACTGCATGTGTTCGTAGTGAAACCCTAGCTCCTGACAAAATAAGACAGGGAAGCCCTACCCTACCATAAGGGTGTTTTGGCTCTCACTTGCTTGATATGTGCTATTAGGGTGTGTCTCTATAAGGAATGTATGTATCAGTTACAAGTCTAGGTATTAGTCTAAGGACATCAGTGTTTGAGGGAATTAGTTTTGAGGCAGAATATTTGGGGCCAGGAATCAGTGTTTGAGTACAGATTGTCCAGCTTATGATTTCAACTGTGTGTTGTCTTTATCTAAGCCGAGATGCTGTCCGTTTTCTGATTGTTGTTTCCTTCTTTTGCTTTTTTTTTTTTCTTTTTGCAAGGTAGTGTTTCACAATTGCTTTCGACGAGACAGATCCCCCCGAGCACTCTGGACTAGAGGTAGAAGGATTTCCAAATCTGAGGATCTTATTGACGGATAACCAATGTTTGCTTCATTACCCCCGGTTACAAGACGGAGGGCAATCAGGCATAGAGTACCAATACAGCAGTCGCTAGTTCAGCGGTCATTATCTACCCTACCTGTGCACAGTTGGGCTAAGATTTTTGTGTCTACCTCAGAGAGAGAATATACACCTATTCAGACAGATCAGCACTTTACAAATAGTATGAAGGAAATGATGCGTCAACTCTAACAGACCATGGAGGCCATGCAGCAGGATGCTGCTCGCCAAGTAGAGGTTACCGCTCGTCAAACAGAGGTTGTAGCCTAATAGGCAGAACTAATTGCTAGGCTTCAACAACAGCAGCAACCACAACAAGCAGGAGCATTTGCTTCGCATCCACCCCCACCACCACCTAGGGTGCTAACACCCGGGGAAACAGCTAACGTCCAGGAGAATACGGACGTTCCAAAAGGGCCAGCCCAATCACCAGTCCTACCACAGACTTCAAAAGCACCGGCTTTCCCAACTGATACGCCGTTTGAATTTGAGTCCGATCCTACTGCTTTGAAAGTAAGTAAGCTTGAAAAGCTGTTTAAATGAGCTTAGGGAGTTAACTTGATCTCGGACATAGAGGATAGTTACACAAATTCGGCGGTGACATTGCCGGATAGGCTCAAAATGCCTCACATAGATCGCTTTGATGGCTCGGGCAATCCTATGGTCCATCTGAGGCTGTTCTCGGATATTCTGCATCGGATGTACTAGATTCCAGAAACTATCTCTCTTCGGTCGAACCCTGTCAGGTATTGCGGCCATCTGGTATGCCAAGTTAGAGAATTCAATGAAAAGGAGCTGAGAGGAGATGGCCGAGGCCTTCATTGCCCAATATGCTTACAACACCTAAATCGAGGTCACAACCCGTGATCTTGAAGTAACTAGGCAAGAGCCAAAGGGGGCTTTTCTGACTTTCTCACTCGATGGAGCGCCAAGGCCTCCACGATGACAACTCGGCCACTCGAAAAGGATCAGATAAGAATGGTTGTTCGCAACCTACAACCCAAACTGATGCAAAAGATGACTGTCTTACCCCTCCCCACCTTTGCTAACTTGCATGAGATAAGGGTACAAATCAAAGATCCTATGAAGCAAGGTCTGATTGACCAGGAGAAAAAGCAGCCCAAGAGGGCATTTACACACTGTTCGAATGTAGCTACAAGTAGCAATGCAGCCGCAAGAACTTCTAACGTCAGCATGGTCACCACCATGCCAAAAACAGCCACACCTTTCACCGGCACATCTAGAGCCACCATACAACTAGCAAAGTACCCGCCTAGGGGCCAGAGGACCTTCATCCTACTTTACATGCCCTTGTCCAAAACCTTGGGGGTTTTAATAAGAAAGGGGCATCTGAAGCCCCTGGAACCACGCCCACTGCCAAATACCCTCCCTCCCTCGCATAACCCGGCCAAGTATTGCGCCTTTCAGCAGCAGCATGGTCATGACATCGACCTCTACTTCAAACTCCATCATGAGATCCAAGATCTCATTGACAACAAGGTGATTGCACTGCCTCAGAAGCCAAATGTCACCACTAACCCTCTCTTACCACATAACAACCCCCCTCCTCCACCCAGGTAAGTGAACCTGATCCAAACCGTGGCCGTTCCATACGACCTTAACATATACATCACTCATTCCCACCTGTCTAAGCCTGAGGTGTTCATCCCAAATAGCATAGACTTATGCATGATGAACACGTCCCTACCCCAACCTAAACTTGTGGTGGTGGCTGTGGTAGAAAGCATGCCTGAGGGCGCCGTGAGCATAACTAAGGAAGCATACAACCCGTGCAGTTATATTATGCCAGTTGATCAAACTAGGCCAAGAGTGGAGTTGCCAACTAGGGCAGAGGTACATGTTGTTCGGAAGAACGGGCCGAGTCAGGGGCTCAATGATCTAGCCAATGTTGAGAAAGATATCAGCAACCTACAGTTCTTTGATGAACGGGACTTGGGAGATGTACAGGTTGGGTGGTTTGATGCGAACAGAGCAACAGATACTATAGGATGGCTCAGTGACGAACTGGATATTGATAAAGGGTCTCAGCCAAGGCAGGGACAATCTGAAACAGGAACATCTGTAGCAACCAGAATAGTCGAGAACAAGGAAGAATCGCTGGAGAGCACCGATGCTAAGAATTTTGCTTGGGAATCTGGCAGTTTGTATACAACCGACATCGAACAGGAAGCCGCGTTGAGGCGGTTTGAGCAAGAAAGAATCGATAATGATGAGAGGGCTAGAAAAGCCAAGAGTCATGAGGGGACAGAATGTGTTGAGAACACGGGAACAACTACAGTGGAACTGGACAGTTATTTGTCGGTTGTCGAGGGAATGTGGTGGGAAGATGATGATTTGTGTCTTGCCCATACGGATGAAGACTGGGGTCAGAATCAACTAGACGATACTTGGTACACCGAGGAGGTCGACCATATAACCCAAAGTGGGCAGTACTTCAAGCCCCTACATTTGGACCAGCTAGAGGTGTCCGAGAAAGACAAGGAAGCAAAAAAGCAGAAAGACAGACTGCGAGAGGAGGAAATTGTACTAAAGCAGTTGAAGAAAATTCAAGCAGACATCTCCATCTGGGGACTGCTTATGGCCTCAAGGGTGCATAGACAAGCCTTCCTTTCCACTATGGACAAGGCTAAGCTTTCAATTGATACAATGTCTGAGCAGTTGATGGGGTTGGTGTTCCCGGGTGGAGCTTCACTGACTTTAACCTTCACAGACAAAAAATTACCGCATGAGGGCTTTGAACATAACAAGCCGTTGTATATCTCCGTGGAGTGTAAGGAAAAATGGATACTGGTTATTCTGGTCGATACGAGATTTGCAATCAATGTATGTTCGTCGCGAAAGGCGTATGCTATCGGGTTGAAGCCCGCAGATTTCGCACCAACAGCCCAAGTGATTCGAGCCTATGATAACATGAGTCGGGAGGTGATAGGGATAGTACGGATCAAGACTCAGGTTGGCCCGGCATAGCAGGACATCGAGTTCCATGTCTTGGATGTTCCATCTACCTTTAATCTACTCCTTGGACGACCGTGGCTGCACCAGGTGAGGGTTGTCTCATCCACTTTACACCAGATGCTGAAGTACCCCTACAAGAAGGAGGTAGCAATTGTTTTTGGGAACTCTTCCATACATCCACCATCGGAGGTCTCTACACCAGTTTTGGAAATTGAACACAGCATGGAGGATGTCTTTTTGTCGAGATTCACCTTGGCTAAGGCTCGGGTAGTACAGGATATGCTGGCTATTGATGAGGGATTGTATGTCAGCGCGCAATCTGTTTACCTCATGAACAAGCTTCAACACATGCCCGGAATGGGATTGGGACGGAGTGGCCGAAAGGGCGTTACTGCATTAGCTGAAGTGCCACACAACCCTTATACCTTTGGTTTAGGTTATTCGTCTACCAAAGAGGATTGGGCAAGGAAAGGAAGGGAAATGACCGGAAGAGCCAAGGCTAAGCAAGCCGGGAAGCACTACGAGCTGGTGCACAAACCTATCTAAGGAACCCTGAATGGACGCTTTGTCCAGAAGGGAAAAGATTTCCCGTTTTGTGACTTTCTGGAGCCATGGTTAAATTCAAAGAAGCGGCGTTTGCCTAGTTTCGAGATCTTTTTTGACCTTCAGTTGTCAGAGGATGAACTTGCGAAAGAGCAGACTGACCCACCAACTGTGGTTGAGCAGTGCAAAGAGGATAAGTCCGAGGGCACAAAACTTGAGATAGGAGCAACGTTGGCTTGTCTCCTCTCAGATCCTTAGATCACACCAGAGTACTTGGGGGATGATTTCTCTATTTCCATGATTGGGGATCAAACGGCTGTGGGCCCTTCTTCTGGTATTCTGGATGCATCCATCGCACCCTCCCTCGTTTGGCAGTACGAGGAGGGCTTTTTGTCAAGTAGTTCTGGGTCAAATAGTGAACCAGAATCTGATTCCACAAAGTTTGTAGAGTCGGAATCATATTCTAGTTCTTCTGAGTCAGAGTCCAGTATTCCTAGGGTTGATAACCCGGATGCCACTGTCATGTCCAGGTCATCTTTTTCAGTTTCCTTTGAGTCGGTTGTAACCAAAGAATCAGACGAATTGGATGTTGTTCATGAGAATGGTACCGCTGTGGTTTCTAAGTACTTTTCTGTGCCTTTAGTTTATTGCATTAATCAGGACTTTCAAAACTTTAATGAAAACGACGAGGAAGAAATTCCTCCAGTTTTGAAACATTTGATTGATCAAGAGTAGGAAAGGTTTGTGAAACCTCTGGTTGATGAAATCACCTCAATTAACGTTGGTATTGAGAATGATCGGCATCTGGTCCAGATTGGGTCCACGTTGTCTTCAGAGGAACGCGAGCGCTTTATCGCTTTATTAAAAGATTTCAAAGATGTTTTCGCGTGGTCCTACAAAGACATGCCTGGAATCGATCCTGAGATTGTATAGCACCGGATCCCTCTTGACCCAGAGACCCGACCTGTTAAGCAGAAGCTCCGAAGGATCCACTCGGATTGGGCTCTGAAAATCAAAGAAGAGCTCAGCAAGAAGATTGATGCAGGGTTCCTGTTAGTATCTGAATATCCGACTTGGTTGGTCAATATAGTTCCGGTGCTGAAGAAGGACGACAGAATTCGGGTATGTGTAGACTTCAGAGATTTGAACAAAGCTAGTCCGAATGACGACTTTCTTCTGTCATATATCGACGAATTGGTAGACTTCATTGCTGGGCATGCATTGCTCTCGTTTATAGATGGGTTTTCGGGTTACAATCAGATTTTGATGGCACCCGAAGATAGGGAGAAAACTGCCTTCACTACCCCGTGCGGAACTTACTGCTAGAGGGTGATGCCGTTTGGCTTGAGGAATGCTAGGGCTACTTATTAACAGGTTATAACCACGATCTTGCATGATATGATCCACAAAGAGGTTGAGGTGTACGTGGACAACATGATTATCAAGTCTAAGGAAAGAGAAGGCCACTACACCGCCTTGAAGAAAATTTTCCATCGGACCAAAGAGTATCGGTTGTGACTGAATCCTCAGAAATGTACTTTTGGTGTTACAGTACGGAAAATGATGGGGTTCTTGATCACACAAAGGGGCATTGAGGTCGATTCCTCAAAAATCAAGGCCATCTTAGAAATGCCACCACCAAGGACTGAAAAAGAGATGCGAGGCTTTATGGGTAAAGTGCAGTTCATAAGACGGTTTATTGTAAAATTAACCTTAACTCGTGAACCACTGTTTGATCTCCTGAAGAAAGGAAAGAAGTTCCAATGGGATGGCTGATGCCAAGTTACTTGCGAACAGATCAAGCAATCCCTACAGAACCCACCAGTGTTGTTGCCGCTAGAGCCGAGAAAATCGTTGATTTTGTATCTATCAGTGATCAACACGACAATGGGCTGCATGCTTATGCAGGAATCTGAGGATAAAGCAGAGAATGCTACTTACTACCTGAGCAAGAAGATGCTGGAATATGAGACCCACTACACTTTGCTAGAGAAGGCTTGTTTGGCCTTAGTATGCGCTACCAGGAAGTTAAGGCACTACCTGTTAGCTCACTCTGTAATACTGGTTTCGAGATTAGATTCCATCAAATATCTTTTCGAGAAACCAACGCTTACGGGTAGGCTAGCCCGTTGGTTGCTTCTTCTCTCCGAATTTGATCTGAAGTACATGACGCTCAGGTCTGTAAAAGGGAGAGCGGTAGCGGAGTTCCTAGCCGATTACCCAGTAGAAGGAGATAAAGCAGTAGAGTATCTGTCCCGGATAAGGCCATTCTGTAGCTCGAAGAAGAGATCTGGACTATGTACTTTGATGGAGCGTCTAACTAGTACGAGTATGGGATAGGGGTGTTGTTGATAGCGCCCAACAATTCCCACATACCCTTAGCTTCCAAACTCCGGTTCAAGGTATCGAACAATGAAGCAAAGATAAGGCATGTATCGCTGGCTTGGAAGCCTCTCTAGAACTAGAGGCAAAAAGGTTGGACGTCATTGAGGACTTGAAGCTGGTTGTGTCTCAAGCAAAAAGAGACTGGAAAGTGAAGGAATGAATGATGAAAATTTATCACCAAACCCTGGACGTTCTGATTCCCAGATTTGAGAAGTTAACCTTCACCCATCTGTTAAGAGAGAGCAACAGGTTTACTGATACTTTATCAACTCTATCTTCTATGATAGACATCCCTTTGGGAGTCCGGATGCGTCCAATCATCGTTGAATAGCGATATATGCCGGCCTACGAGCTGATTGCTGCCATAGATGAAGTACAAGATCAGAACCCTTGGTACCATGATATCTGGAACTTCTTGGAAAATGAGGCTTATCCACCAGGGGCAAATGCCAAAGATAAGAGAGCGATACGAAGAATGGATGCTCAGTTCATCGTCTGGGGGGATAAATTGTACAAATGGGGTCATCTTAGGATACATAAACTGTGCGTTGATGCTGAAGAATCTAAGCACCTGATAGAGGCCATCTATGGAGGAGAGTGCAAAATGCACATGAGCAGGGTAATGCTAGCCCGGTAAATTCTCAGACAGGGTTATTACTGGTCAACCATGGAGGAGTATTGTATTGGTTTTGTTCAGCGATGCCACAAATACCAGATCCGTACAAACCGCATGAGCATTCCGCTGTCGAAGCTGTACAACATGACTTCGCCATGACCATTTTTAGTCTAGGGGATTGATGTGATTGGGGCAATTACTCCGAAGGGGTCAAACGGGCATGAGTATATTCATGTAGTGATAGAATACTTCACAGAGTAGGTCGAGGCCCAATCTTATGTAGTGCTAAAGGCATCGCACGTAGCTAAGTTCAACAGGAACAACATTATCTGTCGCTATGGGGTCCCAAATGAGATTATTTTGGACAATGGTTCCCACTTCAAGAAGGAGGTGATCGACTTGTTGGAGAAATACAACATGGCTTTTCATAAGTCATCCACATATCACTCACAAACCAACGGAGCTGCTGAGGCCACCAACAAGAACATCAAGCACATTCTACAGAAGATGGTAGAAACCTATAAGGACTAGCCAAATAAGCTGTCATTTGCTCTTTGGGGCTACAGAACATCAATTCGGACTTCTACTGGGGCAACTCTATATTCCTTGGTTTATGGGATGGAGACTATTCTGCCTATCGAAGTTGAGGTTCCGTCATTATGGGTTATGGCTGAGTGCCAAATAGCTGAGGTAGATTGACAACAGAGTAGGTTCGAAAAACTCTTGTTGTTCGACGAGAGAATGCTGAAAGCACTGTATCACGTCCAAGGTTATAAACGCAGAATCGCCCGGGCTTTTAACAATAAGGTTAAGTCCAGGAATTTGAAAGAAGGGGATTTGGTGCTCAAAGACAATCGAGCTCCCATCCACGGCCCTAGGGGCAAGTTCAGACCTAATTAGACTGGTCCTTACATCATTAAATCTATCTGGTCGGGTGGAGCTGTCGTTCTTATAGACCTGGATGGCCTAGAGTTCTGCCAACCGATCAACATGGACAAGTTAAAGAAATACTATCCCTGAGTGGCTCGCTAGGCCGAAAACTTGAAAGGGCGACCTAGGAAAAAGTTAGAGTGCAGAAATTTTGAAATAAGAAAAATTGAGCTCGCAAGGTTGAAAACCCAGAAAGAGCGGCCTTGGCAAAAGTTAGAGCGCAAAAGGAGAGTGTAAATACACGAGTGAACCCGAACCGAACTACATAAGGCTTGATTCCCATCTTCCGGATACGTAGGCAATTTCATTCTGAAGTCCAGCCATAAACACTTCCAAATCAACTGTGTCCATGTGATTGTTTTGGCTATCTTTGTCTCTTCTGCATCCAAGAGTTCAGTTGTTATCTCCAGTGCAATGCTATTTAAACAAGGGGTAACTTTCCAGTTGTTGGATCAGGGATTGTACATCTCAAGGATAGATCTCGGGCGTGTCCAGTTGTGATCCATATCGAAAATGGTTTTGAAAAGTTTTAATAAAAGTTGATTTTGTTCAAATTAATCTTTTTACAACTTAGACCATTTTTGGACCAAACAAAAAATTTATAGTACCCACAACCTTCAATTTCATTGATTTCAATATAGAGTTCTTCGACTCTTGATACAAATTGAAGTTGCTTTTTTTATTACATTCAAAAAGAAAACTTGAAAGTATGGATTAAAGCAATAAACTTGGGGCATAGTCAGGTGTTCCGCTGCCCCCTCCCAGAGCTTGTAGAGACTTCTGATGCCAAAGTAGGGCCGGTTTGTGCCTCGTCTTCAAGCCAAGCTATGCATTCGCCAGAAAGGACACAACAGAAATGGGGAACGGGGGCCAGAACTTCTCTTGTCCTCCATGCTGTGGCATACCGAGCTAGCTATGAGCCTCGGATCAGAAATGAAGCTAGCTACTCTATCCCCTCTTTTGGGCAAGTCTAGTCATGTCCGAACTGACACTTGAATCGGAGTGGGAAATAGAAGACACAGTGTGTCAAGCCAACCAACTAAATGCCAGGCTACCGAGACATACTGTAGCTCATCTTCGGCAGATCAAACCAGGGGCAACGCCAGGCGATATCAACGGCAGACCTGCTGCACATCCAGTGGCACCACCATCCCTTGTTCGGAAAGTCAACTAGCCGAGGGTGGAAGAAATAGCCGTGCGCTGAGTACTCGGGCAAGCATCCACTACTTTCAACTTATCCATCAACCATACTTGGGGAGAGATGAAAAATAAGAGAGATTAAAGAATAGAGAGGTGTACGTGGAGAGAAAAAGTGAGACAGGGTTTTGAAAGAAAACAGAGCCTGAAGGCTGAGTGATGTGAGAAACACATATGAGAAGGGTGAGAAACATTACCTGCAATAGTAGTGGACTTCTCACGAACTTGGATGTCTCCCGATGGTGGAAAGCATCTAAATTCATCAAAGTCTCGGCTAGTGTCATGCCGATACAGCTCTTGCCCTCTTTCAAGCCTTGGGCAACTTCTATCAAGCGAATGCTGGACCCTCTAAAGCTAGGGGCAAGCAAGAAATGGGCCAACATACACAAGTAGAGGGCATGTTGCCGAAAACTTTGCCAAAAGTGGTCACCACGGTTGCCATCATTAGAAAATCGATAAATGAGATTGGGGATGTCCAACTCCTCGTTGTGAATCAAAGATTGGACATCTTGTAAAGCGAGCCCGCACATCCTTCCCAAAGCCTGGATGTGACCAAAACGAGAATGGGACAAGATTTTCTCGTTACGCCGGGATCCCATCAAAGCCTGGAATTTTTCAATTGTGGGGCATATCTCTTGTCCCTCAAAGCTAAAAATGTATGTGACTGGATTCCAACATCTAGTCGCGGCATGAAGGAATAGAAAACATAGCAGAGTGTGGCTCAGTAGGAATAGCGTTTAGTTTGAAACCCCGAAAATTCAACTTTTTCGAGTTATCCAGAGTCGCAATCCAAGTCGAGAGTTTTTTGGAAAAGAATGGTTCCATTTGGGTCAAAAATGGAGTTGAATTGAAGAAACCACGAAGCTAGAGTTTTTGTAGAAGATAAAATATTGAGTGGAAGACAGATGGCAGCAATCTGGAGGTTTTCTGCATTAATGACCGACCGGCCAATGTTGATGGCCAACCGGCCAATTTTGGTGGTCGACCGACAGCATTAGTGGCCGACAACCATTATTTATGGCCGGCAGCATCCTTTTGTGGCCGGTGGCCTTCCACTTTGCCTCCTGGTCCTTCCAAATGTTGAAAATGCCAAGAACCAGTATTTTATCCTACTCTTGGTGTATTTCTCCCATTTTTCTTTAAGAATTTTGTCAAAATTGCTTATCAAGTTGTAGTATTGCTTATCGAGTTGTAGTTTTGCTTATCGAGTTGTAGTTTTGCTTATCAAGTTGTTGCTTTGTTTATCGAGTTGTATTCATTTTGGTTGTTGAGTCGTTTTGTGTTAGTTGGTTCACTACCTGACTAAGCAATTGCATATACAAATGTTCAATTTTCATCAATCTCATTTTTGTGTAAAATGGTGTGATGCGATGCTCAAAATATAAAATACAACACTTTTTCGATCAAAAAGTTGCTTTCATTCCAATCATGGTTTCTTACAAGTTTTAAAGAAAATAAAACTGCCTAAGGCTATCCAATGTGCTAATACAACTAGTAAAAAGAAAACTAAAGCAAAAAAAAGAAGAAGACCATCTGAATCTGCACCAACTGTCTCAGGATCGGGAGGCCCTCTTTGTCCTCTTTCGCGGTTGTGCGGACTCAGAGCTGTCACCATCAGCCCCACTATCTGAATCTGAATCGGAGCCCGATCCAAAGCCATCTCTGCTCTCTTTCTCAACATCGCCACCGTTCTCAGAACCGGAGCCGATGCCGTCGCATCTACCCTTAGATGACTCGGACTGTGGACTCACTGGCTCCTCATCCTCGTCAGTCTCATCGTCCTCCGGGATAAGCTCTGGTGAACCATGAGTACGTCTGGCTCCGCCTCGGCCGTGTGCTGGAGCCCCTCGTCTCTCTCTCCCTGCTATCGAATGAGGCACTAAAGGTCCTGCTGTAGCTCCTGCTAGGGCACTCGGTGGAACTGGCATCTAAAATGGGACCTGAAAGAGGACAGTTTATTAAATACATCAGTTATGGTATGCGAAGATGAGTACAATGATGAAATGCAGTGCGTGAGTGCAGTATGTCAATGCAGTGTTCTCAAATGTAATAGATTGCAATTGAAATGCTAATGTGTCAGCAGAAAACTTTGTGAAATCACTACAAGAAAAAACACTTTTGGCGACCACCTATTTTTTTTGGTCGCAAATAGTCCACTTTCTGCGACCAAAATTTAACTTTTGGCGACCACAATTTTTTAGTCGCGGAAAATCACCCTTTGGCGACCAAAAGAAAAAGTTGGTCACGGAAAGTATACTATTGGCGACCAAAGGCTTTTTTGGTCGCGGAAGAGCACCTTTTGGCGACCAAAAAGAAAAGTTGGTCACGGAAAGTATACCCTTTGGCGACCAAAAAAAAAGTTGGTCGCGAAAAGTATACTATTAGCGACCAAAAGGCTTTTTTGGTCGCGGAAGATTACCCTTGGGCGACCAAAAAGAAAAGTTGGTCTCGGAAAGTATACTATTGGCGACCAAAGGCTTTTTTGGTCACGAAAGATCACCTTTTGGCGACCAAAAAGAAAAGTTGGTCGCAAAAAGTATACTATTGGCGACCAAAAGGCTTTTTTGGTCGCGGAAGATTACCCTTTGGTGACCAAAAAGAAAAGTTGGTCACGAAAAGTTATGGCGGGATAAATTTTTTAAAAAAGGATACTACTATAATTACATACTATTTTTTTTGTTTAGGCATTAAAAGTTTTATAAAATAATAAATAACCCAATTTTTATGGGTTATATATTTTTATTTCCAAATATAAACAAGAAGCATGTAATTGGCAGAGTGGATTGGGTGCATGGTGACTCTTTGGTCAAGAGTTCGAGTCCTAGGCGGCACAAAAGAATTACATTTTTTGGGTAAAAGGCGCTGACTTTTGGCGACCAACTTACCTTTGGTCGCTAAAAGTTTACTTTTGGGTAATATGAATTGGACTTTCCGCGACCAAAAAAGTTGGTCGCGAATGGTCACTTTTAGCGACCAAAGGCTTTTTTGGTCGCAAAAAACTATCTGTGACGAGGCTTTAGCGACCAACTTGCGACCAACATATTTTGGTCGCGAAAAGGTTTTAGCGACCAAATATGATACTTTTCGCGACCAAAATGTTGGTCACAGAAAGTTTTTTTTCTTGTAGTGAATGCATATTGAAGGAAACGTACCGAGATCCTGTACATGCTGAGTAGGTTCAGGCTAGTCTGAACCATTCCCATAAGAGAAGCTACTAGCTCAAGAGCCTGTCCGGTTGTAGACACCCCATTTTTGACCGACCTTAAGACTCAGACGTCACCAATTAAGCGCTCGGTGATGTTGCATATTGTGCTCGTTCAGAAGTCTCAGAGTCGCGGCCATGCGCCCTGCCTCCGGACTTCCGAACCCTCTTCTGTGCCTTGCCTCGGTTTGCGAACCAGACTCAGTTTTCTCTGTTTTCTTTCCTGAGGGAAGGGAGAGGTCCCGTAGACTATCTCTTAGTGGCCGTGGGCTACATTTCATGCCCGTAGGCCATTTTGCCCATTTCGGAGCCCGGTTCCCGGTTTTCGGAGCCGTCAGGCCGTGTGCCTCGGTTTAGGACTGTCTAACCATCTCCGATTCCTCCGGTTTTTGGCATGCATCTTATTTACTCCCTTTTGAGGGACACTGGGGTCTTAGATACCCACTTCGTGGTTGAACACCACTCCCGGTAGCCAACAGTCAGTTTTCGGGGTCCCGAACTGCGCATTTCGGCCCCCGAACCTTCATTTCGCATCGGTTTGGGTTCATTTTTGGTGAAGGCCTTATTTTCATGGTTAGGAAGCTTGTAGGAGGGTGGGAGGCCAGCAATTGTTTTGAAAACCAACTTTTTGTTTGGTCAAAAGTGGTTCAGTATGAATCCGGGAAGGAGAAAAGTCTGCGCGGCTTCACCGAAACGGGCGTAACTCTTTGCACAAGAGGAATTAAAGTATGAGTCCACCATCATTGGAAAGCTTACTCCCAGGGATTCATTTTTCACTCAAGAATCTTCTAAATTCAATTCCGGACGGAGGAGATATGGTTGATTGAAGTAAGGCATCACTCCGGTTGAACCGAAATCTGCGTAGCTTCACGAAAACTGGCATAACGTTTTCCACATGAGGAATTTGGATGCAAGGTTTACGCCATTGGAAATTTAACTTCCGGGGCTTCAATTTGGACACTTGAATGGCCACATTTGGACTTCCCTAGAAGCCACCGGCTAGTTTTCTTCCCGACAGCTCCTGAAAAGTAGCTGGCCGGCCACCCCTTTTGTGAAATGACCTTTTTGCCCCTTTAAGATGGCCGGCCATTTTCCTCTCCCTCAGTGTATTCCAGCTGTGCCAGCTGGTTGCCAATTGGACCATCCTCCATACACGCGTATGGAGGATTAGAGAGGTCCCTTAGATATTTTTCATGCCTCTCCTCTATAAAGGAGAGGCTTGGCTTCTTGGCTCAAGGTTAGACATTTGTTAGACATATTTGAGAGAGAGCTATACCTTCCACCTCCCATTTCTCTCCATTTCCAAGCTCCAAAGTCATTTTTCTTCAAGTTTGGTGCCATTTCTTCATCACTATCAAGCATCCCCATCACCACTCCATTTCCAGCAGCAAGGAGAGGTTCTCAGAGGCTTAGAAGCAACATTCCTCAAGCCAAGAGGTAGAAAAGAAGAGATCTTCAAGGGTAAGTCTCCATTTCCCTCTTTTGTAGCATTTTCTTGCTTCATTTCTTAAGCCTACTTGCTCACTGTTTTGGGCTCCGACCTTAACTGAAAGGGTCCTTATTTTGAGCTATTCTTCATGTTTTTTCAAGGGCTAAACCCTGTTTGAGCCCTCCATTTGGTACTTGCTTCAATACCATCTTGTATGCCTTTTATTTTGCATGAAATTTCTAGCCTATGAGTGATCTGTTTTCGAGCATAATGTAAACTGTAAGTGAGCCTATTTTGAGCCCCTCTTAAACATTGAAGAAGTACTCAACCATGTTTGGGCCCCCTATCTTGTACTTGCTTCATAATCTCTCCTATTTACCGTAAGTTTGCATGATTTGTTTGGCCTACATGTAGTCTGTTTTGGAGCATGTCATGAACTTTGAGTAGGCTTATCTTGTGTCCCTCTACAACATTGTAGAAGGGATAAACCTTGTTGGGGGTCTTCATGTTATACTTGTCATTATATCCCTCTTCGACCCCCATTTTTGCATGCTTTTTTAAGCTTATCTAGCTTCTGTTTTCGGCCATCATCAGAGCTGGAAAGAGTCATATTTTGATCTTATTGACATATTTCATTAAGGGTCTTTGCTGTTTTGATGACTTTTTGGGGTACCTCATGTTATAGCCTTATGTATCCTAGTTCTTGCATGACATTTTTAGCATGTTTTCATACTGAGTTGGGGGATGTCATCTACTGTAAATGTTCATATTTTTAGTCCCTATTCAGTGTTGTAGAAGGGTATTTTGCTGTTTGGGCATTTCATTTATCACTTGCTTCATAGCCTCCCTTGTGGAGCCATTTTTGTATGCCATTGTTGCCCTATCTATGCTTGCTGTTTGGCCATGTTTTAAACTGGAAAATGTTTGTTTTGGGGCTGCCTTGCTACTGTATTTTCATTCCATGTCCATATTGTGCATGCATTGCATAGCTATAGGCCATTTCGGGTGCCTAAATTCGCATTTCGGGACCATTTCTTGCATTTGGTGTCATTTCGCCATCTTTCGGGACTGTTTTCCCCCATATTTCAGTGCTAAAATTCCATTGGCATGTTTGCATATCATTTTCTATGTCATTTCATGCCTTAATGCCATTGCCTCGGTTTGCGTGCCCGTGTGCACGCATTTCGAGGCACTTCACTTTTATCTGACGGCCTCTTATGTGAGTGTGGCTGAGGCTCTCTCATGTTAGTATAAGTCCAATTTGCATTTGGAGTGCCATTTCATGCTTTAGTACCATTGCCTCGGTTTGCGTGCCTGTGTGCACGCATTTCGAGGCACTCCATTTTCATCTCACGGCCTCTTATGTGAGTGTGGCTGAGGCTCACTCATGTTAGTGTAAGTCCATTTTGCATTCTGTATGTCATTTTAGCATCCTTGCATTTCGTATGCCATTGCCTCGGTTTGCGTGCCCATGTGCACGCATTTCGAGGCACTTCATTTTTCATCTCTCGGCCTCTTATGTGAGTGTGGCTGAGGCTCACTCATGTTAGTGTAAGTCCATTTTGCATTCTGTATGCCATTTTAGTCTCATTGCATCATGTATGCCATTGCCTCGGTTTGCGTGCCCGTGTGCACGCATTTCGAGGCATCTCTTTTTTCATCTCTCGGCCTCTTATGTGAGTGTGGCTAAGGTCCACTCATGTTAGTGTAAGTCCAATTGCATTGCGTATGCCATTTTATGCCTTAGGATCATTTCCTCGGTTTGCGTGCCCGTGTGCACGCATTCCGAGACATCTCATTTTCATAGCATTGTGTATGTTAGGATTGCATATTAGCTACATTTCATGCATATCATGCATATTGCATCGTGTTCGGAATAGGAGTTAGCCCGGGCACGGGAAACGAGGCACGTTTCGTACTCCGAGTGACGGAACGGGTCTCAATTCCCAAGTCACCGACACTCCGGATTACCCATGATAGAGTTAGGTTTTGTTGTAGCATTCACGTGCATTCATCCTATATTGAGTTGTGCAATCCGATTCCTCGGCCATCATGCATCGAGATGCGTGATTGGTGGCACGAGGATCGAGGCATGCATATATTTGTGAAATACATTGCTATGCCCTTTTCCTGCTCTCTGTTGCAGCAAAATCAAGAATCAGTAGTCTTCCGAGGCTTGGCACGTATTTCGAGAAACATTGCAAACAGAGGCTAATTGGGGCATCCCAGTGGATTTCCAAAAAGGCAACCCAACATGCATCAATTCATTATCCAGAGCGGAGTCAAGGCAGTCCCTGGCTTGCATGCCAGTTTACAGCTTTCTTAGTTAATTTGTTAATTAATTAGGAATTTGTATATTTATTCGGACTGTATTATTCTTTTATTTCGGACTGTATTATTATTTATTTGGACCCTCTGTGCGAGGGCATAATTGTAATAAGTGTGGGTGAGTGTGATGTATGTCTTCCAACCCCACGTCTTTCTTCCCTTTTATTTACCCACTTATGATGGTTAGATATAGGGCATATTTCAATTAGCATACAGTATGACAGCATGTTTGCATCATTCATCTGTTTTGCACGCACCGGGCTCGGCTCATCATACAAACTGCATTTGTATTTCAATTCCAAATTGAACACGTGTTAGCTGTAGCATTTCACATGCCATGTTTAGAATAGCCGAGCCTGCTATAGTTTGCATCTTTGCATGTGTTGCATTAGACATTTCAGTATGCTTAGGTCCATGCATGGATTTCTAACAAGCTTCTGTTTTGACTTGGAGTACTCGGTGAGTTTTATGCTTTAGCATCCTTGCATGCGTGTGAGTGACTGCCATGAAAAGCATGCTTACCATGAGGCTAAATGCTTATGTGATATAACTGCCTTGAATACCTGTGGGTGGAGGTTGAGTTATTTGAATTGGGACAATTCATCAAATGTTTGTTTTAAGCCCACTAGAAAGTGGCAAAACCATTGTTCTTCTAAGCCCACCTGAGGGTGGCAAATCCACGTCTTAGCCTACCTGCGAGTAGCACCATCAAACCATTTTCAAACAAACAAACATGAAATGTTTCGTTCCAATTTAGGCGACTCAGTCTATACTTATATGTTGTGCGCATCACATAGTAAATCTAGGCTAATAACCGGAATAAGAACACACAATGTTTTCAAAAAAAGATATCATGGTTAGTAGAGGCCGGTCTTTGACCGGGCGAGCGGGGGTGCTCACGAAGTGACCTTCCCCAATCGTACCCAAGTTCCCGAGCCGAGGCAACTTTGGTGATGACGGACACGTGGCCTTTGGCACCGAGTCAGGGTTTCCTAAATTTCCCATTAAAAAAATATTTAGGTGGCGACTCTGTATCTGGCAAAGCAGTCCATGTTTGGCACTTCTTTTCAAAAATTTGTTTTTCTCAAAATCGATTTGCCGGATTTGGACTCTTTGGTTCAAGATTAAGAACCGTGACATTTTGAGTCCTTGAACTGTAGTAGACCCAATATCGAACCAAAACGGGGGGGATTCGCACTCCCTTTCCCCGGGATGCGTTCGGGGACGTCTACACCGGTGTACTCTATGGAAGCTTGCAAATGTGTTGAGATAATCAGTGATCTACAAAGCGTGTTTGAAATGAAGTTGAATGCACAAAATGTGAAGTATAGTATATATAGGAGTCGGGCCTCGAACTCCGACGAGCTCGTGACCAGCTGGCAAAGGCTCAATGGGAACCTGATAAGTCTCCCCTCTAGATCCCCAGCAAGTCATAGTAGTGGGCAGCTCTGGCCATCCTGCCCTCTACCTTGTCTGGGAGCCTCTCTCGTCATGGGCCTGGGCCTGAGTAGTCCTGGATCCCCAGGCTCTCTCCCTCACAGCTGGAGCTCTGGCTCTCTCCCCCTCGCGAGCATCGATCAATGGTGGCATAAGGTATGCCTAGATGAAGGCGACATAATCGCCACCAAGCCTGAAGAAGTCAGCATTCCAACCTTTCGTGAAATCGATTATCTCCTACTCGGTGTACCTCTCTATAAGCCTCATGTATGCGAGAGGTGGCATCAGGACCACTGGCTCAGGCAAGCCGAGACTCTGTCATAGGAATCGCTCCCCAAGGAACCATGCTCGGCAAACTAGGCTCTCGAGCAAGATCCGAAATTGGGAAGCCTCTTGAGCGCCTGCAAACTGATCCTTGACCCCGGTAAGCATCACTGCCCATGGCTGCTAGGTAATCTGCAAGTAGCAAATATACAGACTGTTAGCTGCTATTGTATATGCAGTATGAAGTAAAACTGAAATGATTGTAAGGTTCGAGTTACCTCTGCGGCGGTGACGGTGTCGAAGTATCGACGGAAGAATAAGAATGACTCTCGGGGCCTCCGCTTGTACCTCCCGTCATATCTGTGTGAGTAGGGGACCATGGGTGGTATCTCAACCTCTGGCTCTAGGGTGAGCCTCAGAAAATAGGCGTACACCCATAGCTGCAGAGAGTGGAAGGACCACAGTGAGAATATAGTAGTGACGTGTACAGAGCATGTAAAGCAGAAAGCAAACGTTGCGCAGTGCAGTGTACAGTGTATGCAGTATACAGATAAAGTAGTGTAGTAGACAATGTGTGCAGTGTTCAGGTAAAGTAGAAAGTAGATGGTATGCAGTGCAGTAGACAGTGTGTGCAGAAAATATACAGCGTGAGTGGTGCAGTGTCCAATGTGCAATGTGCAATATGCAGTATGTAGAAAATATACAGCGTGAGTAGTGCAGTGTCCAATGTGCAATATGCAGTATACAGAAAATGATGAGCAAAAATGTAAAGTAGAAGGATAGGGTATACCTCCCAAGCCCTCCAGAAGCCTCCTAGTAGATGTCCACTCCGGCGAGAAGAAGAGCTTATATATCCATATAGTGTTGCTAGGCCTGCGCCACCGCAGTCATAGAATCAGACGCGAGGCAAGTCCACTAGTGCACTCAGGAGGTAGAGCCCGACGGTGTTCACCCGGTCGGCGAATAGAGTAGTACCAAGCAAAAACATAAGGAAGCCCCGAGTGTAGTACTCAGCCTCTTCGCGAGTCGTCAACACCGTCCCCTTGAAGTGATTGGTGAACCATGTGTAGCGTACCATCCCAGATCGGGAGATGGGTGGGCGAGTCCTTAGCAGGTAGATCTGGGCGGCCTCTCACTCGCCCATGTCGGTGTCATAAGGAATCGGATGACCCCGTACTCCAATGCCGGTAAGCATAGAGAAGTCGAAGGGAATCATCGTCATCTCCCCAGCTGTAGAGAAGTGGAAAGAATCGGTGGTATCCCACCACCTCTCCACTAAAGTGCCTAGAAGAGGGCGACTCGCAGTAAGACATGAGAGCTCCATGCAAAATACGCCGAAGCCAACCTCATCGACGATGTGGCATACAGCGTCGGGCAGCTCTATATACCACCCCCTCGCAGAAGTGGTCCTATATCCACGAGAAGCATGAGAATCCTCCTGTAAGCAGGACAAACAAATGTAAGGCAATGTAACAAAACAGTGCAAGGGTATGTTCAAAGCCAACAAATACAAGGCAGTATAGAAGATGCAGTGTGCAAGTGTGTTTGGGATGAATATGTGAAAAGTAGTGCGAGCTATACAAGAAATGTGATGTACATCACAGAAAATAAAGAGGAAATGTATACCTCAGAAGCACCGTAGGATAAGTGTGACTTCAACTCGTGCAGTAGGAGGTCCTCCGGTGTGCCTCGCGCAAACCCTCGGAATTGGCGGATGCTGTCAGGAGGTAACACGTGTACCTTAGGGCGGTACATCGTCAGATCGAACGGTCGAATGCTGAGCGGCAAGGGCTCAAACTCGAGATCCATCTCTATCCCTGAGGGAGTTCCGCTGTGTCGAATGTCATGCGCCATCTCAAGAAAGGATGGAAGAATGGTCGTGAATACGGAAAATGGACGGGAATGCCAAGAGTCAACAAAAAGTCAACTCCGAGGGGTGAAAAATGGAAGAAAATGTTAAGGTTCAGAAGAGGGCACAGAAATCAAGGGTATCAAAAAGGAAACAAACCCTGGATGGTGAAAATCAAGAAGAAGGCACTGAATGTACTTTTCAACTGGTTCAAAATGTTGAAAACTACGAGGGCTTTACGAATCAGACGTTTGCAGGATGTCTAAAAACACGTTTGAAGCTCGGATCGGGAGAGGAAAGTGGTCTGGAGCACAAGATGAGGGTTTTTCAGTAAGGGAGAAGTGAAAATGTAGGGTTTGGAACCCTATATTTAAAGGGCCGTGGCAAAATGTCGAATTTACCCTGAATCTGCCATTGGTGGCCGACCGGCCACCATCGTTGGCCGATGACTTTGTTTTGTGGCCGATGGCTCCCCATGGTGGCTGATGGGCCTTTGGTACTCTTCTTGGGTGTTTTTCTGTTGTTTAATGCCCTCATCTCTCAAGAAAGTGCAAGAAAGTGCACTTTTAAGCCCAAACGGCCTTCGTGGAAGCTCTGAACCGTGTTTTCAGTGTATGGCACTCAACACGAATGAAAGGTATCCTTTTCGTATCCTTTCGTATCTCGCAAGATCGTTGAATCGCTTTTGAATGTGTTGCCGCATAGCATTTTTGTCATATATGCAAGGCTTGCATCATTATGCACCTTTTCACTCTTGCATTGAATATGCACTTCTTGTTTTGCATTGAAACTGCATCGTGGTGTTGCATAGAGCATACATCTGTTGCTCCCGTATGGACTAGGCATGCATTAGTCTTGCTTTGCCCGATGTTACAAGTTTTTACCATGCTTGCGTAGGGTATGTAGTTTTCACAACTGTGTTGAGTGTGCATTTCTTTATCGTTGCATCGAACATGCGTTAGTGATAATTTTACATAGAATATGTCTCTGTTTCATTTCTTGCATGTTGTGCATGAACATGCCTCAAACATCATGTTACGATCACTCGTCTCGCATGAGACATGCATTGTATCGCATTGTATCTATCAAGTTTCTTTCTTATACATGCATGATATTGTATGTTCAATTTATTTACAGGAATTCTAGGTAAAACCATTCCTTTCCGACATCTCGTTGGTTAGAGACATTCGGGTACGCACGATGTCTACACTGACATCTCGTTGGCTAGAGACATTTGGGTACGCCCGATGTCTACACCGACATTTTGTTGGTTAGAGACATTAAGGTACGCCCGATGTCTACACTGACATCTCGTTGGTTAAAGACATTCGAGTACGCCCGATGTCTACACCGACATCTCGTTGGTTAGAGACATTCGGGTACGCCCAATGTCTAGACCGACATCTCCTTGGTTAAAGACATTCGAGTACGCCCGATGTCTACACCGGCATCTCGTTGGTTAGAGACATTCGGGTACGCCCGATGTCTACACTGACATTCCGTTGGTTAAAGACCCTCGGGTACTCCTGGTGTTTACACTAACACTCTGTTCAAAGCGTTTGGGGTCGTGTGCCCGATGCTTGTACCTTCTTCTTTGGTAAGAAGTGTTTGGGACGTGTGTCTAACGCTTATGCCACTTTGCTTTGGTTAGCAGCATTGGGACATGCTCCGATGTTTATACCACCCTTCGGTGTTAGCACCACTTCCTTTTCCCCTCTCGCATGTGACACGCTAAGAGGTGTTTCGTTTGAGACTTCGGGTATGCCCGACAGTCGTTCTTGGCCTTCCCTGTGTGAAGCGCAGTGAAAATTGCATAATTTTCTTACATCATTTCTATATGAAATGCGGTTTGATTTGTGAGTCTCGCGCGTGGCGTGTTTGTGTATTTGTTTTTGTTTTCTCATGTGTGAGACTGCTACAACTTGCCAGTTTGCTTAAAATATTGTATTTATTTTGCATAAATGCTTCATTACAGCCCTCTTTGCATAATCATAAGTTATGCTCTTGCATCGTGCATATCATTTGCATTTTGCCTCAGCCTACGGGCGCACCTGTGTATTGTCATCTTGAATGTTTGTCTAAGTTTTCGGCCTTGTCAAAAATGGGTCGTCTCTGGGCTTTGACATTCACTCCTGTCATTTCATGACTTCCGAGTTCTGTCAAAGAAGGGCAACTATTGCTTAAAAAAAATATTTACATTCAAGCTTTTGGATTTGGTACGATTTTAGCATAATTACTTGAAGGTTGTTATAAGATTCTCATAATTAGAAAAAGGGTTGCCACTAGTCTTGTCTAGTAGATAGATTGCTCAAAAAAATTGTCTACCAGACAAGATAGGATTAAAGATTCATATTTCAATTAGATTTTCCCAAATTTATAGACATGAAGCTTTTAGAATTGAGTAAACAATGCTTTGGTCATGTAAAACTATAATTAATTGATCCATATGCTTTGGAATGAGCTTAAGGTGGATGAAGTTTTTGAGTGCTGATATAGTAGATGGGGTTGTATACATACATACATATATATATATATATAAATGATTTCTTTATGAGTTTATCTCTATTTAATTTTGTAGTTCAATTTTCTCTGGTTTGGTTAAAACACAGAGAAATTTGTAAGCAAATCAAAGAAATTTCAAAACATAGAGAATATCAGAGAAATTGAGCAAACCAGAGAAATTTCTGTGTTTTGAAATTTCTTTACATCAAAATTTCTCTAAAAAAATGTTGCATGTCCTTTATGCTATAAAATCTTAATATCAAGGACTTTAAAAAAAAATTCCCTTTTAGAAAAATTGGTCTAACATCCTTCTCCAACTTTTAGTAATGGGAGAAGTCCACAATATTTTTTTTGTAGCCTAAGGTCCCTCACCTATTTATGAGTATGTATCTCACCCATGCCCATATATCACACCCACTCTCTCATTCTCTCTCCTCTTTTCTCTATCTTTTTTGAACTTTGTCAATAGCGACTTTGACGAAAATTCAAGAGGTGTTCGAGTCAGTGTACTCGGTAATTGCCATAGTGTTCACCAATGCCGTCAGTTTTGTCAGAACCCATTTTTCCGTTGCCCTGAAACACTGTGGTGATGGTGTCCTCGGACTACTTCAATGATTACTACGTCCCCGCTGACAGTGCCTCTGAAGTCGTGACAATGGTGGTGGATAAGAATGTGATTACAATGGAGTTTCAGAGGCAAAAGGCTAAAGAGCTTCAGAAGTACTTTAAGCAAAAGAAGCTAAATGAAGCTGATCAAGGCCCCTTATTTGGTTTCATTGCCAAGAATAAAATCTCCAATGGAAGGTAAAATCATACACTAATTTGTATATTGTGCAATTAAATTAGGTTTTGTTGAGGGTTTTGTAAATGGATTTTTGAAATTAAAGTTTAATTATGAAAATTTGAACAGTTTAGATGATGCCCTTTTCCCTTTATTTGGTTATTGAGAGAACTCAGGAAATAAGTAGGAAATGGAGAATTCAATTTTAATGTTAATTCATAATGTTGTCAATCAAAATTCAATGTAATTAAGCAACTAGTTGAATTGAGCAACATGGTGGTGAAATATTTGAAATTCCAAATTTTGTTATTGATCTGAATGGTGGCTCTGTGTTTTTTTTTTCTATGTGTTGAAATCCCTTTGTGTTGGCTTTTTGATCAATTTTTTCTGGTTGAGTCAAAGCACAATTTTCTTTGGTTTGATCAAAACATAGAGAAAATTATGAGCAAACTAGAGAATTTGGGAAAGATGGGGAATAAAGTTCGAAGAGAAGAGAGAACTGCAACTTAACACTCTCGTGTGTGTAATTTTCTTTGGCATACTTAATTTTCTCTACCATGTGTAATTTTCTCTAACATGTTTAATTTTCTCTATCATGTGTAATTTTCTCTAGTATGTTTAATTTTCTCTACCATGTGTAATTTTCTCTAGTTTGAACCTAGAGAAATTCTCGTGAAAACTAGAGAAATTCTCTGGAATCTTGAGAAACTCTTTAGACTACAATCCACAGAAATTCTCTGGCATTCCTAGAATTTCTCACTGGATCGAATTTTCTCTGGATCGATGTTAAATGACCTTAGACATTATGAAAATATTTAATGTCCTCTATGTTATAAAAAAAAAAATTCCCTTTCAAAGAACTTTTGACGACTTTCAAGTATTGATAATTTTAGTACCAATAAATTTTTTATGTGTGTTCATATCACAACAAAAATTAAAATTTTGAACGAAATGATATTGTAGACACCTCATTTTTGACCGCCCCCAAGGTTCAAATGCTTTGCCCGGCACACTTGATGATGAAAGTGGTGTTGTGCGTAGTTCGAGATCTCAATGAAGGGGCTATGTTTAAGCTTCGAACTAATCCTAAACCTTCCATATTCCCATTGTTTACATCCCAGAAATCCATTTTTACACATTGTACCACCCTGTGCTGAGTCCAAAGCAGGGAAATAGGAGATCCCTTTGAGGCCCGGCCGTGCTTCATTGAGGGCCGATTGTAGCTATTGATGGCCCGTCGTGCCTTGGTAGTGAGAAACATTGTTCTAGCCCGCCAGCTGTCCATTTTGAAGATATTTACGACCCCTCTTGCTCAAATTCTATAAAAACGAAGTTGTATCTCTGTTTTGAGGGTTGAAGAATTTCTAAGAAGCTTATATACCTTCTTTAGAGCTTTTTCTTCTTGTGCAATCAACCCTTTAAGCAAGCCAACCACCTTGAACCTATATCCATACACCATATACACCTTCACACCTTAGTTTAGGAACCTTGGTTGAGCC
Organism: Camellia oleifera; assembly: GCA_022316695.1. Classification (NCBI taxonomy): domain Eukaryota; kingdom Viridiplantae; phylum Streptophyta; class Magnoliopsida; order Ericales; family Theaceae; genus Camellia; species Camellia oleifera. The sequence continues at coordinate 51,652,544 of CM039310.1, read as the reverse complement.
TTGAGCATCATAATTCAAGCTTGAGAGTGTGTTTGGACTTAGTTTGATTCACAACAAAGAGCTTACCTTTCTTGAGAGGTATAAGCTTACTATTTCTTATCTTGCTCTCTTTTCTATCATTTTCTATCAAATTCTTGTATTTTTGTATTGTTTTGATCTTCCTTTAAGTGTCTAAGTTTGGGGTTTGGAGAGCTACCAAAGGGTAGAAAGAGTTAACACTCTTTCTTACACCTTCACCTATAGCTCAAACCCTTGCTTTTACACTCTTTTCTTTGCTTTCTAAATTACTTTTCAGAGTTTAAAAGAGGTTAAAAATCATGCTTTGAGGTTTCAAAAGTAGAAGGGTTAGCCACCCCTCCTTGTTCTTACTTATTAGCCTTGTTTTCCTTCTTTGTTGTTTAGCCTTCTTGGGCCCTTTTTATGCACTTTGAACCACTGTTTTTCACCCATTAAGGGCTGTTTTAGGGCTGTCCTAGGTTATTTAATTAGTTCATGCTTTGATTAGTTTGCTTGTTGTCTCACAAGTCCTTATACATAGCTTGTTACATATTGTTTTTGGCCTTTTTTTTGTCTAATTTCCTTGTTTAAGAGCCTCATTTTAATAATCAACTTACCATTCATGTCTTTCATTTGAGAGCTGTTTCAATCGGTTAACGGTTGTTCAAAACATGAATTAGAGACCTATGCTTAATGGCTTAATCTGTATGAAAGTTTATTGTCAACGACATAGTCTCTTTTTTATGTTGAGAATCACTTCCCATTTGACATATTTCTCACTTAGTGGACGTAATCTTTAGTGGACGTAACAATCATTTTGGAAAAATAGGTTAAAGAATGGCAAAGACTAATAAATTTGGCTTAAAATAAACCAACTCACATAAAGAAAATGAGTTATATTGCTTGGGCTCAGCCGAATGTTAAGAATCGTCACACGTCACCCTTCTTTTGAGCTCATCTCATGATAAAGGAAGGATGTTTGTTATTCATTGCATTTATTGATCTTTGTCCAAATTGTATCCGAAATCATCAAGCAATCAACTTGCTCATTGATGGGTTTGAAAATGATTCCAACTTTCTCTTGAGGCTCTCCCATAACAGAGAAGTGTAAAAGGGACAAACAGAGTTCAGAACAACTTTGTCTGCACTATTTTCACTTCAGGACACAAAACAAGATTTTGCATAAAATTAAGGCACGACCGGCCCTATTTAGGCCCGGCCAGGCTTCATTGGGGGCTGGCTGACCGTCAAGGTTTGGTCAGCAGTGTGTTTTGCAGAAAACAGATGGCAGTGGCTGAGGGTGAAACAGAGCAGGCCTAGGCAGACAGAGCAGTTCTTGGACACTGTGTATACAACCCTTGTGCATCCTGCTTACATCAATGTTGTCAATTAATGCTCCAAGTATTGTTGTAATTAATTTATATGGTTACAATTAGTCTTGTTGTAATTAGTGTTGTAATTATTATTATTGTTTATTTGTAATTGTTATAGCTAGTTAACTTAGATAGTTAGTTTATTTCTCATTATTATCCTTGTTGTAATAGAGTAGCTAGCTAGTTAATTCTTTGCTTATTTATTCATTCAGTTTTGTAATAATTAGTTTAATTTGGATTTTCGGACTTTGATTTGCACCCTCTTATGTAAGGGCCAATATGTAATAAGTTGTATGTCTTTCAACTCCACGTCTTTCTTCCTTTTACTTATTTGCTTACGATGGTTAGTATAGAACATCATTTTTCAAATTAGCATTCTTATGCTTTGCATCCATTGTCTTACATGCATCTGAGGTTCGGCTCATCATACTAACCCAATATCAATATTCAAAATTCATTGCTTGAATACGTACTTGATCGCATGTCTTGAATGGAATCATATGCCATACTCATAACCGAGCCTATAAATTACATAATGTGTGCGTTGCATTGGTGATATTGCATTAGTTAGGAGCATGCATATTTTCTAATTATTTTGTTTTGTTTTGGCTCAGAGTACTAGGTGAGCAATTTTGAGCTTTAGCATCTTGCATCAAATGTTTGTGTTGCCATGCCAAGCATATTTCTATAAGGCTAAGTGCTTAAATAATATACCTGTTTGAATGCTTGTGTATGAAGACTAATTGCCAAAATTGGAACAAATTGATTAATGTACATACAAATTCACCTTTTCAAATGATGAGTATCAAAAAAACATTTTTTTCAAATAAAACATGAAATCAAAGTGTTCCAATCTTCGCAAAAAGCCTATACTTATGTGCGTCATATAGTAATCTTAGTCTAATAAAACCAGAACAAGAGCATATAACGTAAATAAAAATTACATCATGATTAGTAGATGTCGATCTTTGATCAGATGAGTGGGGTACTCAATTCATGACCTGCTCTTCTCGTACCTAAGTTCCCGAGCCGAGACACTTTAGTGATGACGGATAAGTGACATTTGGCACGAGTCTCAGGTTTCTTAAATTTTTCAAAAATATTTAGGTAGCGACTCTGAAATCTGGTAAAACAGTCTATTTGTGGCATTTGATTTAAATATCGATTTTTTAAAAGAATTGTCGAATTTAGACTCTTTTGTGTTTTCACTGTTTATATTACACTTTGTGAAATTAGATTCAGAGTCACAGGAGTCCGAATTATAAAACTAGTTGTATTCAAAAGGAGCAAGAAAATCATGCCACACATACGACCTCTTAGGTGTCAACTTTCACCAATTAATTTTGTTTTTTCTAACTCTATATTCACTTAATAATATTTAACTTGCAGCTGTCCGTACAATGCATGGATACTTTAATTAATTATTTATTTATAATAGCATATGTGTATACATGTACTATTATTTTCCATAAAAATTAAATGAACTTACAATTTTATTTTATTTTTAGATAGGGAAATAAACTTGCAAATTAATCTGGGAATTTGTAACTTTTATTTTTATGAATTCATTTTCTTTTCCTGTGCTAAGTTTCTTGTTTTTATAATGATTATTGGGTGAACTAACTACGTCTTTAATGTATTAACTTTTTATATTATGGATGCCACTATATATATTTATTTATGATCATTATATTTATCAAAGATAATTTCGCTTGACATAACTATTAAAAATATATATATACAAATCTTATTAGCGTATGTAAAAAAAATATTGAATAACAAAGTTTAAAATAATTGTATATTTTTTAGAGTAAATTGTTGAAAAGTTCAAACTAAGTAGGGTACAAAGCATTAGATTCAACGGATATATATATATATATATATATTTTGGATTGGTGAGAGACCCACCCTTTATGAAATAGTTTGATGAGAAGTACCTTTATTTGTTAGGGGGTGAGTATGGTCCGAATTGGTCCAGATTGAGGTAAAATCAGGACCAATCCGTTATCTAATCTGTTTAAATCGTAGGACTAATCCATTTAAACACGGATTGGATCAGTTTAGGATCACAAATTCACATAATTAAATGACAAAAAAAATATATAATATTTTAATTTTGTAAAAATATAAACATAATTGAACCCAAATCACTTTTTTTTTTCCCCACCAACCCACATTACTCTTTTCCACCAAAAGCTACAACACTTAACTCCAAAAATAAAATAATTGAAACCCACAAAACAACCCACACTAACCAAAACAAATTCCCAAGTGCTACACTTCCAAAAGAACTTCACCCAATGCTGCACTCTTCATTTCCGAGACAACACCAACATATCTCCCATGGCCGAAAGCTCCATGGTCAAAAAACTTCCTTTACCGAAAACTATAGGGATTCAAGTTTGGGAAATAACCTGATGAACATCCTGATACATAGTCGAGCGTCATAATTTGGGGAGGAGGGGGGGAAACAGCTTAGCAAAACTAAAAATCTAAAAGAGAAAATGTGGGAAATCTATAGGGGTTTAAGTTTATTAGAAGAAGAGTAAAAAAAACATAGACTATAGTATAAAATAGACTATTTATATACGGTCCGGATCGATTCCAATCCAAAACAGCGGGGTTCAATCCGGAACCGATCTATGGCCTACGAATTTTTAAATTTTCAATCCAGAACCGAACCACGGATTCAAAAAATCAATCCAAACCTACCAGATTGGACTGGACTAGATCGGATTACGGATTATACAATTTTTTGCTCAATCCTATTATTTGTTTTGAAGGATATTTTATTTTCAATTTTACCTTTTAATTTATCTATTGACTTTTTTTAATGACTATTTGTTCAAATTTATATCTATCTGTTCAAGTTTTTGTCTATTTGTTCAAATGTTTTCTGTATAAATTTTCTATCTGTCTAAATTTTATTTGTATAAATTTTCTACCTGTCCAAATTTTATCTATCTAATTTTTTATCTGTTCAATATTTTTATTTGTACCAATTTTACAAAGCAATGAAATCAGACTTACTTTCTCTTATCTATCTATCTATTTGTTACAATTAATACCAATCTGTTAAATTATCTATTCGTTGAAACATTAGTGGCATTTTTAACAATGATCTGAGATATGATAAAAAAAAATAAAAGATATGAGGTCAAAATTTGTTTTCATTCAACACTAGCTGTTGAATAGATAGGTTTCAATTGATCAGTGGCATTTAGTGAATCCTAACTTTTTCTTAGCACAAATGCATTGGAAACTAAAATCAATCATAAATTTATAGGTAAATATGGACTATAAAGACACAAAAACAACCGAACCAATTCATATTCAAATTCAAAACTCCAAACATCAAAATTTCAATCAACTTAAATGCATATAACAATCATCTAAAAACAACTTACTTGGTAAAAAAAAAAATAAAAAACACAACTATAAATTCATAGAACCAGTGTGAGTGAATTTCTGACCATACTGCCAACTCAGTATTCAACTGGAGAGCATTAGCAGAATAGATGGCGCCTGAGTCACCTGCAATAGAAAGAAGAGATTCCGGCGGAGGCACCCCGATGATCAAGTCAATTATCTCTCAAAGATAGATCAAGTATTAAAATCACTGTTTCGAATATAAATTGCGTACCTTAGACCCATGGGGGTGCCTCTCTTTTATAGTCGATACAGACCTAGTCTCAATAGAAGCCTAGCTTCAATGGACTTCAGCTTACTGCTAATCTTCGACTCTTCCATAGATAAAGATAAACTCCCTAAGAGCTTTGCCCTTATCCAGGTTGAGGTCCTTCTTCATTCTAGGACTCTTGTCCCTTATCCGCTTATCCCAGATTTCGGTATCTTTGGAGATAACCTCAGTCTAGCCGAGATAACCTCGGTGTCACAACCAGGACACGCGGCACCCCGGCTGACACGTCGGTATCACTTCGGCTACGTGTTGGTACTCAGAAAATATATCCCCACAACTGCCCCATAGGTTCTAGTACCTCGGCATCTTGAGGTGATGGAACCTATATCGCAAATGTCGGCAACCATGCTGTATCATTCATTTACCGAGGTCATAATACATCGGCTTCATAAGATCATATCCTGTAGTCTGTCTCATCAAGGATTTTTAGAAATAACCTGGTTTATTTTAGTTACTTTAGCCGAGATTGTCCTATTTGCCGATGTCATTGCTTTATTTAAACCAAGAACTCCAAGAGTTTTATCACGCATGTGAGTTGTTATACAAAATACATCAACCGTTTTTGTCACGTGTCTTCTCTTCATTGGATCGTACCCGATACACCCCTGTAAGTCATCTCGCGCCTGCGTGCGCCGTCTGGCAAATTCATCGTTCTAGGCTCATCAATTCCATTTTGTCGCCTTTTCGCGTTTTTGACAAAACCAGTATCCTCTCTCTTTGTCTTTTCACTTTACATCGTTATTTCTGAAGCTTTTTCTCTCTCTAGCTTTTTCTTCCAAATCCTTCATTGCTGTTTTCATGAAGCTTTCTGTAAACAGCCTGACTCTCTCCTTCGGCGAGGCTTCTGTTGTACTTCTCCGGTTGCTGCCATCATTTGATCTCGGCAACCTTAATCTTTCCTTGTAAGTTACTATTCCTTCGTTTCAATTTTGTTTGTTTTTCCAAAAGCTTTGCTTTATTATTTGTTGTCATTGTTGTTTCACTCAAGTTCTTGATTTATGAATCATGCATCTGAGTACGTTTACTTTTCGATTTTTGCTTTTGCCCAATTTGTGTCTTCAATACGCACATACTGCTCACAAATTTCGCCACTGTTCTTGATTCTGAAACACGTTTTTGTTTCTCTGTTTTTGTGTCTTTTCCAGATTCGTGCCTTCAATCTTCATTTCCATAGATCTAGGTTTGGGATTTATTTGTAGAACCCACAATTTTTTATGAAAAAAGCGAAACGATTCCCCACAGATTTTGTGTATTTTTGGGCTTTAGCCGAGATCCCTAAAACCCTCCAAAACACTCCCTTCTGAAATTCAACTCCTCCAGTTAAGCCGACATCATGGGTATGTGGAAGCATAGGGTAGACACCCCGACCAAACTAGAGTACTTTAGGCGAGAGTTTTCTATTCCTGCCGACGTCCACCTCAAGTTGGCAGGGGGGGAAGACTCTTGCCCGACGTAAACCTTATGCCTTTCCCAGTAGTGGCTTTTGTCGAATGTGGACTTAGGTTTCCACTTGATCCCATTTTCCGAGAAGTCCTTCACTACTACAAATTGAACCCAATGCAACTCGCCATCAACTCTTATCGAGTTATCAATGGCATAATTACCTTAGCCAAAAATGAAAACACTAGGGTCACTCTTGCCGATATTCAGTATTGTTATACCATGTGTCGCCTGAAATCAGAAAAAGGCCATATCTACTACCTCAAGCTGAGGTCCACTGAGTACAAGCTCATTGCCGACCTCTCAGACTCAAATAAGGGTACTGGGGACGATTACTTCATCGTCTCGGGCAACTGAGAGTTTCAACCAAATGATGACCTCCATCTTTATCCCCTTAACCGAACAGTTTTCAGGGAAGGAGACGGTAAGGGCCAAGTGTCACTTTTCCTTGTTCTCTCTTTTTTAAAGTCTTCAATACTTTGTTCTAACGTCTGTGCTCTTCTTTTTACAGTTCTTCCCCAACCACCAAAGGGCTTTCGCAAGTCTTTCTTCCCTAGTAAGGATTTGAAGAGGCTACTAGATTTGCCTATCCACAAACGGAAGGCCCCTCTGCTACTCAATTTCATGCCTATCTACAAGTCGGTTCTTTCCGACGTCCCAAAGAGGAAGAAAAGCCTTTTTTCGCCTTCCGCCACAACTCCTCAAGCAGCCTCCTCATCTCGGCCAGATCAAGGGTTAACTTCTGATCCAGCAGAGTAGCCATCAATCTCGACTCCATATCTGATCCCTCCATCTCAACGCCATCGATGACGCCGAACTGCTTTTGCTGCTGAGATGGGTCGCCAGAAAGCAGTCGCTAAGGATCTTTTGGCCAACATTCCTGACTCAATTGATGCTCAACCAGCACCATCTCAGCCAAAGCCGAAACAAAAAAGGATAAAGAAGGCTTAGCCAAAGGCAACAGTGACTTATGTTGATACTGAGGACACCTTGCCAATCTCCAAATTGGCTGAGAGCGATAAGTCCCATTCTGCTGCCGAGAAGAGGCCTGCCGAGGCCCAACCATCCGAGTCTACTAGATCAAAGAGGTCGAGGTCATCCTCTGCAACCACCTCGGGGTCTCTAAAGCATGATTCCCCCTGGGCCTCCCAAATTACACTAGAGGACAGGCTAGTTAGAGCTAGCGATAGCGCCGACGACGTTAATGTCGGCGTCGCTCTTAGTACCACTCTGCTTCTTCCAGATGATCTCGATCGAAATGCCGAGATGAGCGAGTATGAAAACTTTGCTCTGATGCTCCAGCGCTCTGTTCAAATAAGTCTCTTTATTCGGTAATTTTTCTTTCTTTCTCTTTTTCATACTTAGAAAATTTTCTAGTAACTTCTGCTCTATCCATTTTTCTTCAGGCAATCCAGCACGCCCACTCCTTCTCAATGCAATCTTTTGAGACAAGGAAGGCGCTGGCCGACAAGACTAGGGAGGTTACTAGTTTGCAGAAGACCAATAAAAACTTGCAATAAAAAATGAAGACTTTGGCAGACCAGGCCAAGGCTGCTGTCAAAGCCAAAGACGTGGTTGAGGAAACGGCAGATACTGCTGATGCCATAAATAAGGTTCTTGAGGCCTAGAAAAAAAAGGTCGAGGACAAGACGGCCGAGGCCCAGAAAGAGCTGCAGGATGCCTTGGCCGCAAAAGACGCTGAGCTCAAGGCCGCCGATCAGAAGGGATACAATGAGGGGGTGGCCGATGTCACGACAGATTATGAGAAACAGGTGAAGTAGACATGCAACAAGGGTTTCATCCTTCGTTGGATGAATTTACTGAAAAAGCTTAAAATCCCCAAGGACTCCCCCCTCAGGAACATCGACGTCCTTGCCCTGCCAATCCAACGATGATTCTGAGTCTGAGAAGAAATCTTTGGTGAGGAAGTCAAAAGAAGCTGCTGGGGCCAAGTCCCCTACTCCAAATGAGCAAGTCCTAGACTTGACTCAAGATGAGGAGGGTGATGAGGTTCCTAAGGATGCTACTTCGGAGAAGGCATCATCGAACGTGCCTCTTGCCGACAAGAGCCTAGATCAAACCCTTCAAGAAATAGATGCCGAGCTCGCAGTTAAGAAGGCTGCCGAGATGTCCTTCCAGCAGTCTTCTGAACTTCAAATCCAATCATCTGGTGTTGCTGAAGAGTCTTAATTTTGATGTCCTTTTCCTTTGTATTTTACTTTTTCTTCTTTTTGGAACAATGGTAAGCTTGGCCAACATGTCATCTTTTGAATGTTAATACAACTTCCTTTCCTGAATGCTTGTATCTTTGTCTTCTCTTTACTACTCTTGTATGATTCCATACTTAGAATATTTTGCATATCTTCAATGCACACTTTAACTGTGTATTTTTCTCGGGGTGAAATACCTTAGTTATATCCACCAATGATTTACATCGGCAAATACATAAGTACTTTAACTTGTAAATTTTTTCCACAAATTCCAACAAGTGTTCAATTCAACTTTAACTTGTAAATTTTTCACAAATTTCAACAAGTGTTCAACATGATCTCGGTTTAACTTCACTTGTTAACTTCAACAAGCGTTAAACATGATCTTGGTTTAACTTCAACTTGTAAATTTTTCTTAAATTTCAACAAGTGTTAAACATGATCTCAGTTTAACTTCAACTTGTAAAGTTTTCACAAATTTTAACAAGTGTTAAACATGATCTCGGTTTAACTTCAACTTGTAAATTTTAACAAGTGTTAGACCAACCTCAGCTTGTAAATTTTCTTCAAGCATCATTCTCCAGCCCTCTGCCCCCTAATGTGAACTTAAGTTCCACTTGGGTTCTCATTATGCATGTATTTCAGAAACTTCGTCGAGTATTTTATCAGTCACAAGTGTGAAAAATCAAGCTTTATTTATTACTTCAGCTAATAACAAAGAACAAGAAAATTTAATGATAAAAAAATTTAGGATTGTAAGTATTCCAGGGCCTTGGCAACTCTTTGCCCTCATTATCTTCAAGCCGATATGCCCCATTGCCCACTACCGAGATGATTCTATAGGGTCCCTCCCAATTTGGGCCAAGCTTGCCCTCTCTGGGATCCTTCTTGTTGCCGACGATTTTTCTTAAGACAAGGTCACCGACTTAAAACTCCCTTGGATTGACCTTCTTATTATAGTCCCTAGCAAGCTGCTGCTAGTATGTTGCCAGCTGAATTGCAGCTTTCTCCCTTCTTTCTTCTAGCAGATCCAGATCTCGAGCTAATAATACATCATTAGTCCTATTTTCTACTCCCTGGGTTCTGATTCCTTTGGTTGGGTCCTCTTTGCTCGCTTGTACATCGTACACCTTAGCTCAATAAAACCCAATGTATGGTGGCTCCTAGAGTGAATTCGGCCACAAAGTCGGCCAAGACTTGGCCTTTGATTGTCGTTCTAGGTCTGTACTCTAGGTCATATTGGCCCAAGGCCACTGCCCATCTGGCTATTCTTCTTGTCATATCTCCCTGTTGCAACAGGGATTTCAAAGGGTGGTCAGTTAGCACCATAATTTTGTGGGCTTGAAAGTAATGGTTTAGCTTCTTTGAAGCCATTACTAATGCCAGCGCCAACTTCTCTAGGGGTAAATATTTGGTTTCTGCATCAGCTAGGGTTTTGTTTACATAGTAAATAGCCATTTGCTCCCCTTTTTCTTCTCGGATTACCACTGCGCTTACTGTGTGCTCTGAAACTACTAAGTACAGGAACAACTCCTCTTCAAGTTCTAGATTTGAGAGAACTGGAGCCGTGGTCAAATACTTCTTTAAGTCGGCCAGGGCGACTTCGCACTCTTCTGTCCATAAGAAGTCTGTGGCCTTCTTTACTAAGCTGAAGAAGGGTTTGCATTTGTCAGAGCTTCTGGTTATGAACCTGTTCAGGGCTGCAGCCCTTCCAATCAGCATCTGCACCTGTTTGGCCGACGTCAGGCTCTTCAACTCTAGGATAGCCCTAATCTGATCTGGGCTGGCCTCAATGTCCCTTCTTGTCACCAGGTATCCTAAGAACTTACCAAATCCAACTCCAAATGCACACTTCGATGCATTGAGTCGGAGCTAATATGTTTTAAGGATGTCAAAGACTGCTTTTAGGTCGGCCAGATGACCTTCAGGTTCCTTGGTCTTCACGACCATGTCATCGATGTAGACTTCCACTGTTCTGCCAATTAGATGTTTAAACATCTTGGTTACCAATCTCTGGTAAGTTGCTCCGGCGTTTTTCAACCCAAAAGGCATACTCTGTAACAATACAGCCCTTTTGGGGTGATAAACGTAGTATTCTCCTCATCTGGCGGGTACATAGCTATCTGATGGTACCCCTTGTAGGCATCCAGGAAGCTCATCCTTCCATGCCTAGAAGTGGCATCTACCAATTGGTCAATCTTAGGTAAAGGAAAACTGTCTTTGGGACATGCCTTATTTAAACTGGTAAAGTCCACGCAGACCCTCCATTTACCATTCTTTTTCTTTACCACCACGATTTTCGATAGCCATGTCGGGTAATGTGACAACCCTCACATCTGATTAGTGTTAAATTATGTTTGAGCATGATAAGTAACTGATTAGAATGAAATCCTGATCTGTTTGCATGAGTGTATTGTTGAATTGCATTCTTATCTGTTTACTACAGAATGATCTGTTTATATTTTGACTTCGAATTGCAAATTAAAGGCCTTATCGGCGACTGAATCAGAAATTGTTTAGTGCTACGTGTTAATTAGGATTTATGTGATTTTATGATAGGTTTAATTTAAATTTGATTTGGAATGATTAAATTAGATTAAATAAAGTTAAATCACATTAGTTCAAGTAAATTACTTTAGTGCCATTAAGTGGATAATTCTAGGCCATTTTTTATTCTCTTTAATACATGTTGGCACACCTTTTTTCATCAATCTTCTTGCCAAACCGTGAGAGAGAGGGAGTGTGAGGAAAGAATTGAATTAAACTAGGAATTTTTGCTTGAACTTAGAGGAATTGAAGAGGTTTTGCAAAATTGAGCCAGCATACTTGGAATTCAAGACCTAATGTAGGAAATTCACCCTCTTGAACTTGAATTTGAGTTGTTTCTTGCATGGTTCATGGTAAATTAGTGATTTAAGTAAAGAATTAGCTTAATGTGTTAAATTAAGAGTCCATCCATGCATGCATGTCCATATCATGGAATTTTGAGGTTGTTTTCATGAAAATTCTTACATGCAAGTTCATATTTTAGTTATATTCCAAGAATTCACCATGTTTTAAAGTTCAATCTTGCATTTGATCATGTTTAAGAGCATTAAAGTTCATAGGAACTCATGCATGTTGTGTTCTTGCATTGTTCTTCAAGTTTCTTTGAAATTGGTGTTCAATTGGCTTACCTTTGGGCTTGATTTTACAAATTGATCTTTCAAAACATGTTGTATTATGGATTTTCAAGTGTTTTCCAAAAATTGGCCCAAAAGGTTGAGTTTTGATAAGTTTAATTCTTGGTTTGAGCTTTGGGAGCAAATCTAGAAATTTCAGATTTTGGCTTTCACGCTCGAGCGAAAGATTCCACGCTCGAGCAACCATCTTTTTGTTCAAAGCTCTATTCGAGCGAAGGAATGCTAGCTCGAGCGTAGATTGCAAGCTCTCAGGTTTTTGTGCACGCAGACACACGCTCGAGTGACGAGACCTACGCTCGAGCAAAGAGCTGTGTCTCACGCTCGAGCGAGCATCGAGCGGGGATTTTCAACATCCAGTACTTTTCATGTTTTTATAGACCACTCGAGCGACCCCTATGTTTTGGTAAGCTCGCTCAAGCGTAGAAAGCCACGCTGGAGCGAGACCCCTGTTTTCAGCAAATTTTGAAAAGTGTTTTAAAGTATAATTTTTGCATCCTCATCCCATCCTAGGCATTCCTAGGCCATGTTTAAGGCATCTTAATGAGGATAATGTTATAGAACCACACCGAGTCAAGTTAAGGGGCTAAGTTATTAATCCCAAGTGTGTGACTTAGTGTGTGTTCGTTCTGCAACTATGTAGGGTTGGCACCCGAGAACGCTGACTAGCCTGTCAGTAGCCCAGTGCTCTGTGAGTAACAATGTTGTAAAGATACGTTCAATTATAATTATTTCTAAACGATTGACTGTACCGCTTTTCGAAATGACATTACTTACTGAATGAATGTTTGTCCTATTTATAAACTGTATTCGTGGCATCCATAGCAACTTACTGTTACTGTACTGTTACTGCTATTGTTATAGAGATCTCTGTCAGTTCCCATGTTTGGAACTACTACTGTTTACTGTTATGATGGCCATCAACTGACTGTTCGGTCTATTAAGACCTACTGTACTGTTTTGTCATTGGATGTACCATGTATGACCGTTATGAATCCTAAATGACTGATATGGCATGAAATATGAGCCACTGATTGAATAACTGATTTATTAATGCAAATGACTGTTTTAATTAATGAAAGGACATTCATTCTTAACCCCTTTACGCATATGTTATTCACTAGGCTTTAGCTCACTGTTTATATTTATATGTAGGTGTCCAGGCACTAGACCGAAGCTAGAGGTGTCAAGTTAAACTCCCGTTTTGTCGAGCCAACCATTGTGCCTCACCTCGAGGTTCCGAGTTCGTTCAAGCTAAGGCTGTTTTGGGGTGTTTCAGATGCACCCTTTTGTCTCTGTTTTTGTATTGACTGAATAAGACTTGACTGTACAGTTATGGTGAAGGGATTTGGTCCCTAACCAAGATGTTTGTGTATATGATATATGTATATATGTTTTGCTTATGAATGTGGCTTGTTCATAAAAGTCTTTTCGCATTTTAATTGTCACAACTCATTAAACATCTTTTTATTACTGTTTGGCTTCTGCCAGCCCCTTACTCTGTATTATTGTCATTACTGTTAAGCAGGCCTTTGGTAATCACGGATTATTGGTTGGTTACGATACTAAAGCCATAGGGGCGGGTTTGGGTCATGACAAGTAATTTACCTTTTGAATGGCCCTGGCCTCCAGAAGTCTGTCTACTTCCTCTTCCACTGCCTCAACATGCAGCAGCGTCGGTCTTCTTGCCCGTTGGATTACAGGTTTGGCCGACCTGTCTACGTTCAGTTTATGGCAAGTGACCTCGGGGTCAATGCCTGGCATTTCATAAGGCGTCCAGGCAAACACTTTATTGTTTGCTCTCAAGAACGCCTCCAGTTCTTTTTCCTCTTTTTCGGCTAAGCCTAAGCCAATAAGGAAGTAGCGTTCTTCATCCCCCTGCTGGACGAGGATTTTCTTTAGGGCTTCTTCACTCTTTTCGCCTGGCTCTTTGCCAATGTCCTCTAGGACTTCCACGTCCTCGTCTTCGATCTCTGCCTCTTTGGTTCTCGTATGCTGCAGGTGGATTGCATTGTTGCCATGGAGCAATTTTTTGACTACAGCTGATCCCCTCTGATCTTCTCTATCACATGCTCTGTTGGGAAACACAATAATTGATTTAATGTGGAGGGAATAACCCCCATTGTATGCAACCATGGCCTTCACAAGATAACATTGTAAGGGGAGGGTGTGTCGATTATGGTGAACTCTGTCTTTATCTTCTTGGTGCCAACTTGCATCTCCAAGTTTGCTGCCTCCAGTGGTCATGTCAGTGTTCCATTAGACCCGACCATTGAGCCATTGGATTGCTCCATATCATCTGGGTGAAGGCCAAGCTCCTTGTAACATCTGACATACATGATATCACAAGAGCTGCCTTGGTCAATTAGGATCCGTTTTACTTGGCACTCCCCAACCTGAAGGGATACTACCAAGGCATCGTTGTGCGAATGTTGGACCATCTCCAGGTCAGCTTCAGTAAAGGACACCATTGGTCCCTAGCACTCCTCATCCCGAGGTCTTTTCTACTAGACCTGGTACATATGCTGCAAGTGCTTTACCTTCTAGGTCTCCCCCCATATTTCGTTTTCATTGACCTTCGAGTGAATTACATTAATTACCTGAGGTCCGCCTGCCTGCGGCTGCTGTGCTGGGGGAGGTGGAGCTGCTGGTGCCTGAGGAAGTCTTGCTTGCTCTTCTCTTGTCCTGGCCTCATCTACAAGGTCCCTCAAATGGCCTTGCCTTACCAGGTCTTCTAGGTGTGACTTCAGGGCTCTGCAACCCTGAGTCAGATGCCCATCTTCGTTATGGTAAGCACAATGCTTCCTAAGGCTTCTTCTCATAAATTCTCCTAGAACCCTTACTGGTGCTCTAAAATAGGGTTGGGTTCGGATTTTATCCAGGACTTTGTGAATTGGGATTCGGAATATAGTTGTGACTGCCTGTGCGGTTCTCAGTCCTATCTCTTGTTTGCTAGATCCGTTGTTACCACAGCCTCGCCTTGGCGAGCCGTTTGCTTTCTCCTGTTTTGTTGCCTTAATCCCTGGCGTGTCTTCTTCGGCTCTGGCACATTTCTCAATTCTAGCCATGACCTCCTCCATGCTTTTTGGCAATGTCTTTGCCAATGACTTTCGTAGTGCGCAATCATCTTTCAGGACGTTCTTGAAAGACACGACCGCCACCTCTTGGTTGCATTCGGGTATTTGGTTGAATACCTCATAATACCTTTTGGCGTAGGCCCTAAGGCCTTCATCCTCATTGATTCTCAGAGCCATCAAGGGGTCCACCCTTAATGGCTATAGTTTTTTTGTCACGAACCTGGCCACGAACATCTTGGCCAGGCCTTTCCAGGTCTTCACACTTCTCTTCGGTAATTTGTGAAACCAGTCTGATGCAATCTCCTCGAAGGATGAGGGGAACACCTTGCAGAGCAACGACTCGTTCCCAGTGTACAGTGCCATCGAGTTTAGGTATAATCTGACGTGAAAGTTGGGGTTCGACTTCCCATCATATATCTGAAACCTCGGCATATTGAATCTTTTTGGTGCCTCAAATTTGTCCAACTCTATCGAGAATGGTGTTCTCGGCTTAACAAGGGAAGTTACCTCAGTATTTTGTTGCTTCCTCTTGAGGTAATCTCTCAAGTCCTCCTTGGTCCGCCCAGGAGCTCGGCTATCTCCTAATTTCAATCTTTTAAGTGCACTGCTCTCAGCTTCGTTGTGAGCCCTTTTTGACCTTTCTCCATTGGTCGCATCGAAGCACAACTCCTGCCTTTGAATATGCCGATGTTCTCTGGGTCTGCCTCTTTGGTGCGATGTGTCCTTCGAGATTCTTCTCTTCTCGACTCTCCTCGCCCGACCTCTCTTGACGGCCGGTGAGAGTGTTTTTCGCTTCTGGCGTGCTGGGGGGCTACAGGGATTATTTTCTGCCCTCCTTTCTGGGCATTGGCTGCTAGAATCGACGTGTCCTGCAGTGGGAACGGTGGCTGCATGATGTTATTTTGCATCATGAAATTGACGACCGATTCCAGGTCTGCCAATTTGTTTGCCATGGTCTTTACTTCGTCGTCCCTCCGCAGGCATCTTTCTTTCCATACCTGGAGGTCATCCTCGTTGTAGTAACCGCTTTGGTCCGTTTTCTTTGGTACGTCGCCCTCATAGCCGACGTCCTTTCCTCCGTGATTCTGGTCTCCATTGCAGTTGTCCTCTTCAACGTCAAGGTCTACAGGTCTCCTACTCCCAGTAGGAATGTTATCCCCAATCTTCTCTTTCTATCCGTCGTTGTTGGCCATCTATTCTCCTTAAGTTCCCAAAGACGACGCTAAATTGTGTGAGTGAATTTCTGACCACACTGCCAACTCAGTATTCAACTGGAGAGCACTAGCAGAATAGATGGCGCCTGAGTCACCTGCAACAGAAAGAAGAGATTCCGGCGGTGGTTCATCCACCCGGGGGCACTTTGATGATCAAGTCAGTTATCTCTCAAAGATAGATCAACTACTAAAATCACTATTCCAAATATAAATTGCGTACCTTAGACCCATGGGGGTGCCTCTCTTTTATAGTCGATACCTAGTTCCAATAGAAACCTAGCTTCAATGGACTTCAGCTTACTGCTAATCTTGGACTCTTCCATAGATAAAGATAAACTTCCTAAGAGCTTTATCCTTATCCAGGTGGAGGTCCTTCCTCATTCTAAGACTCTTGTCCCTTATCTGCTTATCCCGGATTTTGGTATCTTCGGAGATAACCTCGGCCTAGCCGAGATAACCTCGGCGTCGCGACCAAGACACGTGGCACCTCGGCTGACACATCGGTGTCACCTTGGCCATGTGTTGGTACTCAGAAAATATATCCCCACAGAACCATACTAACATATCGCTGTTAAAATATAGTTCTACATTCAGCCATAGTTATAGGTAAATATACACTATAAATACATAAAAGCAACTAAAGCAGTTCATATTCAAATTTAAAACTCCTAACATCTAAGTTTCAATCAACAAATAGATATAATAATCATCCAAAAACAACTTACTTAGCAAAAATCTCTCAAAAACACAACTCTAAACATAAATCAAAACAAATCAATAGAAGATTGGAAGATTGATGATGAAAAGAGAAAGAGGAAGGGAGAGAGAGAGAGGGAGAGAGAAAAATAAGACCTACGTATGTGTGTGTGTGTGTGTGTGTGCCCGCGCAAGTGTCAATGAGTTTTAGATCAATGAGACGACGACGGAGAAGATAAGAGAGATCAACTGGAGGTGACGGGTGGCGACAGAAGGCGACAAGCAACATTGTAATAGGAGGTGACGAGTGGCGTTGCAATGGGCGACTCTGTGACAGGCGACGCTCCGACGGGAGGCAACCGGTGGTGCTATGGAACGAGAGAGAGAGAGGTTTGGTTTGGTTTGGTTTGGTTTGTGAAATAGCAACCAGAAATACAATATATATATATATAGATGATTATTTTGGTCATTTTATCTATTCTTGTTCTTATAGACAAAGTATTTGAGCACTTCGACTTTTAACCGAGCAAAATCCAAAAGTGGATTTATCAACTGAGTGCCATATTTTTTATGGTGCACACTTTCGTAATCATCTATGAATTCTTAATAAATATTTTTTTTCAAAACATATTGACCATATTAAAAAAAATTATTTCTCACGCAATAAAAATAAAATGTTGCATTGTATTGTAAGGAAAATCTATGAAAAAGATTTTGACGAATCTAATCTAGATATACTTCGTTTTAGTATTTTTAACATTGAAAATTATGGGTGCATGTTAGATGGGATTTGTGTAATATGTAAATTTAATTTAGTAATTATCCCAACCAAGTGTTTATAGTTTTGTAGAAAAGCTATGTTATAATTATTATTTTAATTTAAAAATTAAACAGTAAGAATCTAAAGTCATGTGAGGTTAATAATTCTTTTTTAAATGAATGTGCTTAATTTATTTTTATTTTTGTATATTTAATGTTGTAACACGTTTTACCTTTTATTAAGGACAAATTACACTCACCTCTCATGAGGTTTACATAAAATACAATTAATCTCACATTTTGACATAATTACATTGATATTTCATTTTGTAAGATTAAAGTGACCGAAACAAATGTAAATAATGGGTAGATACTAAATAAATAAAGATAAATATATAATTTAGTTGTAAATAAGTGATAATATTATTTTTTCATTTATATGACTAACAAATTACTAGTGAAAAATCAGGCCTCGTTTGGCAAGAGGCTAAAATAGCCAATTAGCCAAAAAGTTACCTTTTTAGCCAAAAAGCCAACAACTCATACCAAAAAGTCAAAGATTCCCTTTTCTCTCTACTTTTTGCACGTCGTTTCGTAATTAGCCAAAAAGTTGGCCCAAACATGCAGGTTTTTCTTACCAACCTTTTTAGCCAATTAGCCAAAAAGTTACTAAATTAGCCTGTTCCCAAACGAGGCCTCAGTAATGATTTAGAGCTCTAAATAAGGAGCTCTAAATTCACCATTAGTGAGGTGGAAATTGAAAAAAAAAAGAAAAAAAAAAGGCACAACATATACTGTCACATCATTTTTGGTGGCTCTAATTAGAGCTCCCAAGCATTTTAACCTCTTTATCCGTCATCGCTGCTCTCTTGTCTCCCCTGCTAGACTATTATCATCAGCTCCTCTCATTTTCTAAACCATTGTTGTTGCCTATTTCTCTCTCCCTGACCATTTCGGTCGTCGTTTCTCCTCTACATGATAATCGTCGCTACCTCCTCTCCTTTTTCCAACTATTGTTGCCACCTCCTCTCCTTTCTCGGACCGTCGTTGTTGCCGCCACGCCCTTCTCCGATCATTATTGCCTCTCTCTTCATGACTCAAAAATATGACTTCAATGACTATGATTTTTCTTACTTAGAAATGATTTGAGTGATTTTTTTTCCTTTTTCTTTTTTCGTCTTCATTTTTATGTTTTTTGGGCTGCATCATTACGGTAAGTTTGTTCATTCATGGCTTGATTGACTTTTTCATGACATTTAATGTTTGATGATTCATGATGTTTGATGAATCCAAAGTAATTAATGATTCCAATATGTCTTGCTGTGAAAATATTATTAAATTGAAATTAGGTTGAAAATTTAAGAATAGAATAAATAATTAAGGAGTTAATAATAATTTATAATTTAATTAAATTAATTTTTGATAGAAATTATAATGTTTAAGTTAGAAATTATGAGACTAATAAAAGAGAGATTAAAAAAAAAAAACGGAAAAACAAAAAATGAGGCAGACATATTGGAGGATATTATGGTCATTTCATGTCTATCATTAATTGAGGAAGAATTGCAATTTAGACAAAAATTACATGGAAATTTTTTATCTATTTCTAAACTATAGTATGGCTGGTAAAGTGTTCCGAGCCTAAATCACCAGAGGTAAAATAATTTTTACCATTTACAAAATAAAACTAAAATTTTAATGAAACTTCATTTTAGAATTAATATAATACAATTAATAAATGTTGTCTTCAGAAGTCTATAACTATCACTGTTCTTTTAAATTTTTTAATATTTATTTTTTCATAACTTTGTAATAAAAAATACTAGAGATTTTAAAAATTTTACCAAATTTTCTATTAATTGTCTCACATGAGTATAGAACTGATATCATGTAGGTCACACGTAAATCTCACATCTATATGAGACATTTGATACAGTTTTTTTGATCTCTAGCATTACGAAAAAAAAAAAAAAAAATCGAGCTAACCATGGTGTTAAGCTGTAATTTAATTATGAGTAATAATAGTCCAACAACAACAAAAACAAAAACAGAAAACAAAAAAACAAAAATAGCAAACTCAAAATAGAAAGACAAAGACAAACAAATAGAAACCCCCTTTCTCGCCACAATTCCAGATTATCAGCGCAAAGCGACGAGTCCGCTTCCTCAGTCAGACTCTATTTTTCCGCTACCTGTAAGACCTTCTTACACAGAGAGAGAGAGAGTGAGAAAGAGAGAGAGCTCGATCAACCAACTCTGCTTGTTTGGTCAATGCCTATCACTACACGGTACGAATTGTAGCATTCACATTAGCCTTCCTTAATGTCTACCTTTCCCATTCAGCTTTTTTCTGGGTAATGGATTGAAATTTGATTCAAATCCTATCTGGGTTTTCATTCTTTCACATTGTGTGATTGTTTTGGAACTGGGTTTTTTCAACCTCCTATTAAGCTGTTCTTTTCTCTTCTGAATATTGGGTAGTTGTTAGATTCAAATTTGGGTTCTTTCACATTGGGTGATTGGGGTTTGTCTCTACATAGTACTACCTAGCTAGGACCTATGTGGGATGATCAGTCAAGATGATTAGTATTGAAAGATTCATTTGACTCTATGGGCAATCTGGGTTAATTCATGAGCTGCAAATGAATAGTTGGTTTCTGGTTTTGTGGTGTGATCTTCATGGGTAGCCTTGGAGTTTATTAGAGTGTGATTCTTTCAGCTTAATTGCATGTGTTCGTTCCATTTTCTCTGCATTCATTTCATGTAGTCTCTAATCAGTAAATGAGCTGTGGTTTTGCAGTAATATAAAGATTAATCTTCGGTAGTTAATAGTTCCTTATACATCTCTGGATGAGTCATGGTTAATCAGAAATAGATATGATATTTGATCACAATTACCAGTGACTTTGGGGGATTAGTATTGCAATGGCTGAGAGAAATCCATCCTTAATGGGGCAAAAGAAATCAATGTTTTGTTTGTTTTCAATTACATCGATCATGTTGTTTGTATTATCCTGGTTATTCGTGTTGCGATCCACTGGCCATCCTTACTTCATTGACCATAAATTGTTACCAAATCACAAGCTTTTTGCTTCATTTGATAATAACCCCTCAATTACAAGTAACCCAGTCATTCTCAAGGAAGATGTAGAAGAGCCACAAGAAAATAATTTGGTGAAATGCAATCGTAATAATGCAATTCTTAAGGTTTTCATGTATGATTTACCCCCAGAATTCCATTTTGAGCTCCTAGATTGGAAGCGTGAGGGGAAAGGTGTTTGGCCTGATATCAGAACTAAAATCCCTGTATATCCTGGTGGGTTAAACTTGCAACACAGTATAGAATATTGGCTTACGTTGGATCTCCTGTTATCAGAATTCAATCATCCTACTCGTGCTCGTAGTGCAATAAGAGTCCACAACTCAAGTGAAGCCGATGTTATATTTGTCCCCTTTTTTTCTTCGTTATGCTATAATCGGTATTCTAGGTTGAAGCCACACCAAAAGAGAAGCATTAATAAGTTGCTGCAAGAAAAGTTGGTCAAGTTTTTGACAGCTCAAGAGGAATGGAAGAGGTCAGGGGGACGGGACCATATAGTTCTAGCTCATCACCCAAATAGCCTCTTAGATGCAAGGATGAAGCTCTGGCCTGCAACGTTCATACTTTCGGATTTTGGAAGGTATCCCCCGAATATAGCTAATGTTGACAAAGATGTGATTGCACCTTACAAACATGTCATCAAAAGCTTTGTGAACGATTCATCTGATTTTGGTAGCCGTCCAATTTTGCTGTACTTCCAAGGAGCCATATATAGAAAAGATGTACGTGACTTTCCTTCCTTATCTTTGGGTTTTAGAGGGAAAATGAAATATTTGTTTTTGCTGGTATCTGTTATTTCCACATTAGTTTGACTAGCCTTTTAGTTGCGATTTAACTACACGGTCATTATTTAACCTGCTTCACTTATTCTCTGTTTGCCATGCCGTGCCATGCCTTAGTATATCTGTTTATCATAATCAAAGCTTTCTAGTCATAAATGCTAGTTATGTACTTGTGCTTGTTCCCATTTATTATGATTGCTTCTAATGCCAAGTTGTAAGTTCTTGATAAAAGTATTTAGAAAGGGTTTAAATGTTAGATATGTTGTGTCCATATATATTCAAGGCCTTGGGTTGATTCTCTTAATTTTGATGAGGAAAACTACTGTTGTATCTGTTCTAGCTTTTTTTCGATTTGTTGAAGGTCTAGTCCTGCTAAAAAGGGAAATTCTATTTCCACACGCTTAATTACCTTAGTGCACACACTTAATGAAATATTATTATAATGGCAATTATACCCTAAATTAAAATGACCATAATGGACATTCACTAGCACCCATAATATTATATGAAAATATTATTTGTACACATCTTTTAAAAACAAAAAAAACTCAATGTACATACACACTCTATACTCTTCTATTACTTGCAAATCAATACTCTCATAACAACTCTTATGTTGTTTTAATCTCTAGATATATACTCTATTAGTGATGAAAATATTAGTTTTTTTGTGTAGAACTCTCTTTATTTTTTATTTTTTATTTTTATTTTAAGTCGGACAACCAGTACCAAATTATTTCATTATATTCGAACATCAACTGCCTAAATTTTTTTTTAAATTTTTTTTCAGAACAAATTTGTCAAACTAATCACTTTTATTTAGAAGTTAAGTTTCGAATTAAATGTGTAATTTCGGAAAACTAGTGCCGAAATCTCCAAACCTTAAAACATAAAAAAAAAAAAAAAAAAAACAAATAAACAAACAAACAAAAAAAAAAGTGTGGAAAGGAGGGTTGAGTAGTGTGTGTACAATGATTATAAGTGAAGGGTATAATTATAACTTTTAGTGTGTGGATTGAGAAAATTAATTAATAATTAAATTAATAATTGTGTATTGAGAGAAGATGTGAACTGAGATAATGAAGTGAGTAGAAATAGAATTTCCCAGCTAAAAGCATGAATTTTTTCACTTAGGAAAGGCAATTTTTAAGCCCTGTACTTAATTCAAAATTTCAAATCGCCCTATATTATTGAATTCTGAAGTTTCCAGGTTGTATGTCGAATAAATAGTCATTCAAGCTTTCTGATTAAAATTTTATACCCTCCCTTTTCCTCTCTACTGGATTGTATTAAACAGTGAATCCTTTTTACTTTCGTGGTTCAATCTACTGACATGTTGAAATGTGATATATTAGGAATTTACCGGATTCATTTCTCATAGTTTTGCAAGGTGAAATAAAAAATGTAAGGGTTCTAATTGACACTGCTTATTTAGTTTGTGGGTAAACGACACCAAGAACTTCATACCTGTTGTATATCTCTGATCTTAAATATTATCCAAATACTTAGGTTACATAGTTGAAGGCATTCAAATCGAGAAATGTATCATGAATCAAAATCCTAATTGAATTGAGAATCACGACTTTTGGAACAAACTATTAAAAATGATGTAAAACAATCGAATATATGAAAACATTTTTTTCACACATGTTATGTAGTAATTTTTATGTACCAATATGATTGCACCATCTAATTGGAAAGATATTATCTTCATAGTTAGAGACGCGAGTCCAAATCTCACCATTGATAAAATATTTAAAAAATAATAATATATTCTCATATTCAAAAAGTGAATCTAGAAACCTTAAATAGAATAGAGTTTTAAAAAAAAAAAAAAAAGACTAAGTAGGAATCTTCTATTTTTAAACCTAAAACACTTTTAAAACTACGTATGTGTATTGCTCCAAAAATCAGAAAAAACCATTTGTGGAATTGTTGGTCTAACTAACCTAATTCTTGTCATATTAAACCATGTTTATTTATCAAAATAATAATAGATAATTAATAGGGGTGTTTGGTAGGGCTTTTTTGAGCCAACTTATGGCTTTTGGCTTTTAAAAAGTTATTTTGGACTGTTTAGTTAAACTTATTTTAAACAGTTTCTGATTCTAACAACTTATTTTAAGTCAAAAAAGCTGATTCTGAGAAGCTGCTCACTCCTTGCTTCTGATTATCAGCTTCTGCTGTGGATATATTAATTCACGGTTATATTCTTAGATTTTTTTATTTTTTATTTTTTTAAAAATAGAAAAAGACACAAATAGACTATAAAATATTATTTTTTTTTATGAGAAATGTAGATAAATAGTGAATAATAAAAAATAAAAGTTAATTGAAAAACTACTTCACGACTTATTTAACAAATACTACCCAGTAACTTAAATCTATAATCCAACAGTTATATCAAACAGATTAACAGCTTCTGATTAAAGTCATAATCTATGATCTGTTAAGCTATAATCTATCATTTTTTTTAACAGTTACACCAAACAGGATCAATGGGTGAAACTTCCTTCAGTCAAAAACTTCGTTAGAAGGTGTATTTTGACATTTTTCTAAGGAAAAAAAAAATCATGTTGTGTCTGATTGGATTATGCATATGCATTGCTTATTTTGTTGTTAAACATTTTAAAAGTCATATTTTTTTGTTTTCACACACCAAAAAAAAAAAGGGATTGAAATATGTTGGATCCAATAGTTTTAAGAATTATATGAATTATAAAATGAATTGAATTGTAAATTGTATGATTCATCATTGATTATATCCCAAGATAGATTCACCCATAGATTCACATTGATCTATGCATGAATCGTGAATCTAGCCCTGAATTGGTAGATTTTGATTCTAGGGGTTTAAGGTTTGTTACCATCTTCTCTACCCCACGAACTTCACCATCTATCTCTCTCTGCCCTATTTGGGTTGTAGGTCTACAAGATTATGATATTTTGAAGTAACTCAGCTAAAAAGGGTTACATCCTACATATGCAAGTCATAGTTCTGAAGTTTGAACAGCACAGGTCATACTGACATATTGATATTGAATTGGGTCCAACTTCATGGTTGTAAGTTGTGGCCAAGAATGCATAGATTCTTTTTGTGTTTTCTAGGAAATGAGAAGGTCGTGTAGTGTGGGATTCCAGAAAGGGAATATAAGAGCATTCCAGGAGTTTGTTTAGGATGAAGGTTTCTTTTGTGAATGACATCTGGTATGAGAAGATGCATCTAATGCCAGTGTTTCTGACCTCTGGTGATTGACAAGGGTTCAAGGTTTCTCTTCTCTTGGAGGCAAAATGATATGCCTTCAAGCCGCTGATATGAGAAGAGGCCTAGGATGGATCTAGGGGTGTGCGGGCAGGGGAGGTTGCACTCCCAAAAATGTTAAAAACTAAATATGTTATACTAGTATTAAAAGAATGAAAAGAATTATTTGGCTTACCCATAAATGAGGTAGATGTCATGTATATATAATAGATTCATGATACAATTTAGGAAACGATAGAAATAAGGAAACAATACTAAATCAGTGATTGAAACAATCACAGATTATATATATAATGCTAAAAATAAAAAGATTCTTTGTACTCTAATTTCTATATTCAATACTTCTAAGCTGGTGTGAAGATATTCAACAATCGCAACTTGCCAATGGATAACTGGAAGAAGCCAGAAAAAAATCTCAACGGCTAGTCCAAATAAATGCTACCAAACAAATCTGGTAGTCCACTAAATAAAAAAGGCCAAAAAAATGCTTAATACATTAGCACTATACCCTAGAAAGGAAAAAAAAAAAAAAAAAACAGGGACTAAACTACTCTAGAAGAGCTGCCGAAGCATCTATGGCCAGGAAACACCTTGATCGGCAGCCAACAAGACCCTGGTCGGCATTAGAGACCGGAGCTAATGTTAGGAGATAGTTTATGGTTGTGCTGGACCGTTGTAGAAACTGGTCCCAACTAATGTTAGGACAGTTTAAGGTCATGCTGGACTGTTGTAGGAACTGACCGGAATTAATGTTAGAACAGTTTAAGGGGTCATGTCGGACCGTTGTAGAGACTAACTGGAATCAATGTTAAGACAGTTTAAAGGGGTTATGCCAGACTGGTGTAGAGAATTGGACGTTGAACCAGCAAATCTAGCACACACATAACTTATGACATGGTGCTGAATGATGATGGCAACAGATGACTGAGTATGTCCGGGGGCGGTTTATTAGAAAGTGCATCAGGGGGCGGCTTTGGTGGTGCGCTAGAAGAGGCGGCTTAGGTGGTTTACACGGTATATCACCAGACTCACCATGATATAGGTGTAATACCCTTGTCAAACTCAAATAGGTTTGAAGATAGAAACATATTTAAGGTTGAAGTATAGGAAAAGACAAGGTGGAACAGAAACACACAAAAAAATGGATTGCGAGTAAAAAAAATATGACAGAGATATTTAGGATAAGAATAAACTAGTAGATTGAGGAAGAGATCACCACGAAGTGATACTGAAAGAAAACATGGCAGTGAAATGGGTTGAGGTCCGGCGGGCGGCCAAGGCAAGGCTGTCACCTGCCAGTGAAGCAAAATTACTAGGTACTTAACCTAGCTCTGATACCAAAAAGAATGAAAAAAATTATTTGGCTTACTCATGAATGAGATAGATGTCATGTATATATAATAGATTCATGATACAATTTAGGAAACGATATAAATAAGGAAACAATATTAAATCAGTGATTGACACAATTACAAATTATATACATAATACTAAAAATAAAAAGATTCTATATACTCTAATTTCTATATTCAACAGTATTTATTAAGATAATTTCAAATTGGAGTATATCGCATCTCCCAAAATTTCAGTAGTTCACACCTTCGAAATTACTTACATTACAAAATTTTAAGAATAGTTTTTAAATTGAGTTTTACCAAATATTGATCTATTCTATTTGTTATCTTTATTATTTGTTATATTTCTATATTGTTTAGAATAATTTATATTCTTTTACTATTTGTGTTTATTTGTTACTATTCTTGTTTTCTAGTTTATATGTCACTTGCATTTTTTTTTCTTTTATAAATCACATTTTAATTTGGTTATACATAATATTTTGCATTCATTATTGTTTGTTAATTCTCTAGAAATAGAAATATTGTTTACTTCAACCTGACATTTTTAAAAACAAGTTAATAAAATTTTATACTACTCATTGAAATCGATTGTAATTATACTCATAAAAGCATACATTTTCAATTATAAATTTTTTCAAAATTAAATTGCGTAATAAGATAAAAAATGATTTTGTAACAAATTACTTGATCATGTTTATTAATAAATATATTACCCAAGATTTTGATGTTGAGCCTATGTTTTTATATATATTATAAAAAGTGGCGATTACAACATTTGCAAATAGTTAACTTTAGTAGACGGAGACATAATAATAGCTAATATTTTGTTAAGTTAATGTAGGCAAAAGAAATATGTCTAATTATATTTTTTGTTCTCAATTTTGTTGACAAAGAATGTTAGATTAATAGTAATATTTATTCCTCTTTTTTTTTTTTTTGTGTTAAAATTTTATAATAATTTTTTGGACAAACTCCACTTTACCCCCTATAATTTAGGCCATATGCGGTTTACCCCTTAATGTTTGGAAATGACCACATAACCCCCACATGGTTTGTGGACCAAAATGCTCCATTCACTTTTCCATCCAAATTAACGGGCTGTGAGGTTCACACGCCCATGAAGATAATAAGTTATATTTTAAGACTAAAATACCCCTTACACATTTTTAAATTTACAAAAGCATGCCATTCTTCTTCCTCCTCTCTCTACCATTTCCCTTCTCTCACTATTTCTCTTCCATGAAAATCCCCATTAATTGATCATCCTGCCACTCCATTTTCTCCCTCTACTGTGATAAAAGTAATTTTAATTTAATTATAATATACATATACATATATATAGCTATCGTGGGTTGGAAGTTGGCAATGGCAGCCATGGGAGAACATAAACTCTAAATCAACAAAGAGGTCATTGGAAAAAAACATTACAGGGAAACCAAACCCTCCTTAATAAAACTGGGCTTCTACACCCACCGCCACTCACTTCCATCAAAATCCAACCAAGACCCACTCTCTCAGGTTCTTGATTTTGGAATTGGAATTGGGTTTTGATTTCTCAAGTTCTTGAATTTCCGCTCTCTCACTGGTCAACTTTTAGAAAAATTGAGTTCTTCAGTGCATTTAATTTGTGATTTACATCACTATCCAGCTTAGTTTCTAAAAAAATGTAAGATGAGAAAACAAATTCCAAATCCTCATGTTTGGTGTGACTTCGTCTCCTTCATTTTGGGTTGGGGTGTATATATATATATTTGCAGGTTTAATTCAAAGAGAGAAGAGGAAGAAGATGAGAGTATAATAGTCAATTTAATTGTTCTGTTAAGAAGTTAGTGTGCGTTTTAGTCCAAAAATCATGTAGAGGATATGCGGTCATTTCCAAATATTAGGGAGGTAAACCGCACATGATCCAAACCACAAGGGGGTAAAATGAAGTTTGCCCTAATTACCCCCCCCCCCCCCCCCCCCCCCCCCCCAAAGCTCGAATCCTAGATCCGTCCCAGCCTTTCATGATTAGGCAGTGGCAGACCAAAGACTTCTTGGAGAAGTTATATCACACTTAGGGTTGGATGCTGAATTACATTATGTGGTGAGCCAGTCATATTGTGTTTGTGCAGAAAAGTTAATTTTTTGTGTCAAGTCACCAATTGTCCCAAGAGTTTAAGCTGTTACAAAATCAGCCCAACAATGTACATCAACATGTGCAACTCTGTCTTGCATGTGAAAATGCAAACATCATTCATAGAGAGAAGAAAGAATGTCAATGAGAGAAAGAATGCAAATGGGGACCTAATGCAAGCAGATAGACTTGAACCAACAAGACCTCTCCTAACCTGAGTTCTGATACTATGCTAAGTCACCAATTATCTCTAAAGCTTAAGTGGTTAGAAAATAGACTCAACAATGTATATCAAGCTATCCAACACTGAGACTCCATGGTCATGGGGACATGAAGACAACTTTTTACAGTCAGGCAAAATGGAGATTGGTTGTTCTGTTCAATGTCATTTTTTTCAGGCCACACTGCGTGGTAAATCAACAATGTTAGTTTTCGTCAAGCAAATTGGTGTTCTTATGCTGTTCTAGCATGTGTAAAATAGATGTGATATCTGTGAGCTATTTCTTAATGTTTAGCAATCTCTTGTCGGAGTCTGGGAGTCGTCTTTTTTCTTATTCTAAGTTTTCTTGGATCGTGCTTGTTCCATTGCTCCCTTGGTTTGGGGTGAACCACTCTGTTGGAGGGGCTTAAGAGCTATGTTATTTTATTGCCTTTTGGTTGATCTGTTGAAAGTGGCCTATTTTTCAGGCCACCATGCATAGTAAATCAATAATATTTGTACTCATCAAGAAAGTGGGTGTTCCTATACTGTTCTAGCATGTGTAAAATGATTATCTGCGAGCTATTTCTTAATGTTTTGCAATTTCATGTTGGAGTCTTGAAGCTTCTTTTTCCTTTTCTATTTTCTGGGTTGTGTTTGTTACATTGATGCAATGGTTTCGGGCAGGCCATTAAGGAGGGGCTTAAGAGCTAAGTTGAACAGTCCCCATTTTATCCAAGTCCTATTATATTGTCTTAACTCATTAGTTTCTCATCTTCAGGGCGGTTTTGTTCGGCAAGAGTTGTTCTATCTTCTAAAAGATGAAAAAGACGTACATTTCTCGTTTGGAAGTGTGCAAAGAGATGGGATCCATAAAGCTACCCAAGGAATGCACTCATCCAAGTTCTGTCTCAACATAGCAGGCGACACTCCCTCGTCAAACCGCCTGTTTGACGCCATTGCTAGCCACTGTGTCCCCGTTATCATCAGTGACGAAATTGAGCTCCCCTTTGAAGACGTCCTCGACTACTCTCAATTTTGCATATTCATCCGCTCATCCGATGCCATAAAGAAAAAATTCCTCATCAATCTTATTAGGAGCATCGGGAGAGAGAAGTGGACTCAAATGTGGGCAAAACTGAAAGAGGTTGAACATTTCTTTCAGTTTCAGTACCCGTCGAAGGAGGGTGATGCTGTTCAAATGATATGGCAAGCCGTGGCACGGAAGGTTCCGGCTATCCGAATGAAGATACACAAGTCTAGGCGATTCTCCCATTACAATGTTGTTGAAGATAGAGGCCCAATATTGGTTAAATTGCCAAACAATTTTGCTGAGTGAGCAAAATTTGAGTTCTTTTTGGCCGGAAAGTTTTCAATCTTGTTGTAAGACAAAAATCGAATACCTTTTGTTTGGTAGTTGGGAAAATTTACCGCACAGCTTGCAGAAGGTGAAACTGCGGTAACTTCTGCAGCAGATTTTGGAGCAAAAGTTTAGTGTTTGTAAACAAAGAATTGAAGGGGGCAAAAAAAAGAAAGAAAAATCACTTTTAGGTATTTAGCTACCAAGTAGCTAGAAATGTTTACTGTTATGTGTTGATTCATTCACTCATTTATTATTGCTTTTCTTTTATTCTTTAGCTGCTCAACCCGACCGAATCAAACTGATTACCCTAATGATGCCTATAAAGCCATAAATTTAAATCCAGAATTTCACTGTCATGAGAAAATTTTACATATGTAGTTCTGTTGATTGGGTATGGTATGAATATATGAATAATGTGCAGATGGTTCAGAATTTTATCATCTAAAGTCTGTTGTCAAATAGATAAATTGTGCATAATTTCTTTTTTCCTTTTTGGAACTTGGAAACTTTACATCAATTTACGAGTAAAGACAACATGAAATAGGTTGCTCATGTCATGCCTTTTGGCGTGACGTAGCACTTAGCTCTAAATAGTACTTTGTTTCATTTAACAACATATCAGTTTAATTTAAAATTCTCTAGTGTTTGGAGATTTTTTGCAGGTGGCATAGAACACATCCAAATCATATTTCGATATAAAAAGTATTCATATAGATCATAACCTTGCTCAAATGAGCATTTGAAGTCATATACAAGGTAGAGAGAGTATCAAAACATTCATGCTATACTTTCAAATAAGCCTTTTGAAAGCATAAAATACGTGTACTTCATGAAATCATGTGAAGATAAACAAGAGTACATGGCATCTTATAGTTTTCAAGGCTCAAAGCATAACTAATTGTAATTTAAAGGAGAGAAAGCAAACAAGTAAACATTTCATATTTCCACTATTTAAGGAGAGTAAAGCATGACAAGTTTAAAGAGGTATTTCTAAGTCCCAAGTTATGATAAATTACGCTGACCTTTTTTTGAAATTTGGAAAAAAATATGAACAGCTTCCCTAGGTTTGATATAATTCTATTGTCCTTTTTTTAGTGATGTTAAAAAACCGAAATTAAGACAAATAATGTGAAAGGATAAACAAGAATAATTATATATTTCAATATAAAAAGGTAACTATCATTTTTTATTTGTTTATTTATATGACTAATGAATTATTAATGAAATAGGGGATTAGCCCTAAGTGTTATATGTATTAAAACCTTAATGAACGCAATGTAATTATTCTAAAATTGTGAACTTATTGTATTTTTTCAAATTTTGAGAGATCAGTATAATTTATCCATTAATTATTGTGTAGACAGTAAATTAGTTATATAAAACACGGGTTGAGGGTTGCTGTGCCTTATGGCACAGCAGCCTTGTTGTGAGGGTATTTACTGAGTGTATTTTGATGATCTGAACCGTTACATTGTAATGTTTGTCAAGTATATCATTCATATAAAAAATCAAATTAATCGGACATCTATAATCCCATGATTAAGTCCTAATTGTTTTTAAAAAATTATTAAAATCATGGTAACCGATAATTTTTTGAAAAACAAATGTGCTATAATTATAAGGCTGCAAATGTTCAAATTAATTGATTTTTTGCATGGATAATATACTCAACGAATTTTACAATATGAACGGTTCGGATCATCGAAAAAGACTCAGAACATGCCCTTAATAGGCCTCGCAGCAGCCTGCTCCCCAATTCCATTAAATACTGCACAACTTAAGTTGAGACTATCTGAATTCATTAATAATTCAAAATTTCCCCCCTTTTTTTTTTTTTTCTATTATTGCAATAGGAAATATGGCTTGATAGTTGCGAATATCTAGAATTCTTGGTTATTTATTTGTATAATTGGTAAAAAAAAGGCCTACACCCACGAGACCATATGGTACTTGGTTTAAGATTTGATTTTTGATGATGACATACTTAATGAAATTGTTTAGTGATGAGGATAAATTAATTTTTCCAATTGTAGTCTATTTTGGAAAGTGGGTTAAAAGTCACTTTTCAGCTTTTAACCCACTTCTCTCTCTCACAAAAAAGTCAAAAAAGTCAAAAAGTAACTTTTAACCATCTTCCCAAAACATCCCTGTATCTCCATTGCCGAACTATCCCTGGCCACCTACTGGAAAAGTCACCGTTTGTCCAAAAATTAGCACGCAGCAATGGTGTGGTGATGATGATAATAGATAGATGTCATATGTATAAATAGATGATGTGAACAATAGACAGTAGACAAATAAATAAGAGTAAAATAATCTTTCAAATTATAATTTTCCTTTTAATCCCAAAATAATAGAACTTAAGCCTATTGACTCAAAAATTTTAAAAATAAATTTTTGACCTGAGGACCCTAATTATATATCATAAAAATAAGATTTTGTGTAGCAAAATAAATACGGGTAAGGTTATGGTACACAGTATTATATGCAAGTTATGACATTTGTAAGGTTAATTATCACAATTACCATAACTAAACCTTTCAAGTCATAACGAAAAAAAAAATAAATAAATAAAAATCGGTCGTAATCAAACATCATAAAAGGTATTACTAAAGGCCTTTTAGATTATAACTAAAATAATGTTGTAACTAACAACATAATATTACAATGTATATAACAACTTATAACTAAGTCATAACTAATATCACAATAAATCATGATTAAAGATCACAAAAACCATAACTAGAACATGTAATACACCTCCAAAAAGAGATCTGTATCATAGATCTTCCCTATTTAAAGACAAAACTAGCTCATCCATCAAGCTGAACAATTGGTTGTAAAATGTCTTGAGAGGTACTAAATGCAGGGTAAACCATGAGAAGATCAGTAGCGACACCGCCAAATCAATTAATATATTAGTACCATCCCTAATTTAACTCCTCTTCAAATTTGTACTCTCATTTTTATACTAACTCTTGGCTGCTTGTAATATAACATTCAAGTGATGCAGAAATATCATGCATGATTAGTACCATCCCCTATTTAAACTCCTCTTCAAATTTGTACTCTCATATTTTTACTAAGTCTTGGCTGCTTGTAATATAACATTCAAGTGATGCAGAAATATCATGCATGATTAGTACCATCCCCAATTTAAACTCCTCTTCAAATTTGTACTTTCATTTTTTTACTAGCTCTTGGCTGCTTGTAATATAACATTCAAGTGATGCAGAAGAATCATGCATGAAAGGTCCATTTTAAAGAAAGGTCTCAATTAATTTGACAAAAATACTACCAATGCTGGCCCTTTAAACCCAATCCTACGTAATAAATTCCAAATATATGTGTAAACCAGGCGTATCACTTAACTCAAGGGAGTGTGGCAACTTGGTAAGATCTTGAGGTATAAACTTTGAGATTTCAAGTTTGACTCTTCCTGGAGCTAGCCATCCGGGCTACAACACATATGATTGGTGGGACGAGTGTGTTACGAGTGTGACTTGAAATTTCTGCCTTTGTGTGAGTCCATGACTTACCACTATATAATTAAAGTGTCTCTACTATAGCATCACTTAAGTTAGAGAGTAATACCTATATTTAAAAAAATAAATAATTAATTAGAGAGTAATAGAGAGAAGCTTGCAAAAGTCAAACTTGAACTAGTTTCTAATTTCTTGTTTGATTTTTTTTTTTTCAAAAAATAAATTCTGAAAGTTCAACCAAACAATTCTAAACCACGAATTCAAAAACAAACACAAAAAAAAAAAAAAAATGAAAATTTTTAAAAATTATTTTGGTTCTAAAAAAAATAAAAGAGAAACTATTTTAAAATTATGAGTTTTTTTTTTTTATTTAATTTTTTCACCAAATTAATTTTTAAATTAAAAAATACTGTAAAACTCAACTAAATATATATAGCCTAAATTTACTGCTTGTCCAAAAATTCTCTCCTTTACTGCTTGGGATTTGGGAGTACAATTACTCTTTTGAAGTGAGGATATTTTAAAGAGTAACATAATTTATATTTATTATCTTTTAATACAATTTATTATTTCGTATATAATGAGTCTCACAGAAATTCTGTAAATATATATGGTTTGTAAATATGTCACATCGATATAAAAATGATAAAAAAAAATTACAATACAAACCCTAAAAAAGTATACCATATATTGTAGTTATAATTTTTTGTAGTCTTTGGTTGCAATCTTGATATTAGTTTTAATTACGACATACTCTACTTGTTTTTTTAGTTATGATTGAAGAGGTCTTTAATTATATTTTAAGTGATATTTGATAATGGCCCATTATAATATCTAGTAATAAGTAAAGGTGATTTAATTATATTACAAAATAGTATCAACATCACAAAATTTTATAATTTGTATATCCCTTTTTCTAAGATTATGTATTAAAGAGAGACTCAACTAAAAACTATAGATCAAAGATTTAGTCATTTCAAAGTTGAATCAAGCAACTGGTTTCTTATACAATGGCCAATATATGCATGATCAATAGATACATGCCATAAAATTTTGGTGGAGTGAATGGAAGCATTAATAAGTAGTGCTCTTTATAGGAGAACAACCAGACAAAGCAAAGGAAGTCGTCAATTTTTCTCGTTTTCTCATTGATATACGAAGGGGAGAAAGAAGAGCAGAAGGGAGGATCTTATTCCCCTATGCCTTCATGAAAAGACATAATCAGCAATAAAAACCTAGCTACTTTAGAGGAGCTCTAAGGGTCATTATGGTTTCCATTAAAGAATGGAGGAATTAGGTTGGGAAAAGGACTTGACTCAAAACTGAAAATCTTAGCTTCAGCTACTTTGGAGACTTGTGGGTATTATTTTCAATAATGTTATATTTATCATAATTTTGTATCATGTTATATTTATCATCTTAGTTGTCTGGCACAATATTATGCTTCGTTTGGAAAGTAAGATTTTTTGGTAAGAATAACTAAAAAATAAATATGAGAGATATGCTTTTGCAGTTTGAGAGTTATTATATTGAGGTGATTTTCTGGTACCTTGTTTCGTCCCTCCTTTTCTTTTTGCCATTTTTGTCGATTTATTTGGTATACAATGTTGTACTCCTTAGAAGAGTATCCCGAGAATTACGGGCAGTTCACTCAAATGTGTGTAGATCGCTTTTTGACGTGGCAACTAGGACTGTGGGAAGAGAGCCGGCGGAGAGCTCCAGCGAAGTTTGTTCCGGTGTACGAAGAGCAGAGGGCAAAAATATCAAAGCTAAGGTGTCTAAACATAAGGGTTAGCAGAGGTAACAGATCCTGTAGAAGTGTTCGTATAAAAGATTTGGAGTTATTTATAAAAAATGGAAGGAATAGGAAGCAGCCATTACTGGACCCCCCTTGCGTACCGGAGGTCAAGGACACCGGCGGCCAGTGGATATAGGCGTAGTTACCGTAGTCGTGCACCTTTTAAGACCCAGTATGTTGGCAGAAGGTACGTTCAGAATATTCCCCGATTTATTAAGAAGACTAAGAGGGGAGTAAGGAAATTACAGCTATACGATGAACAATTAAGGGAAGTTAAGTTTGATAATAAAGGTGTGTCAAGATTACTTAATGGTATTGAGTTGGGTAATAAGAGATCTGACCGTCAATCAGACAAGATCGTGGTTAAGGGTATCAAATTCATTGGTAATGTTCAATTGGAACAAGATGCTAAGGACAAAGCTGTGGTCCACCACGTGTTGTTTTTTGTCATCAGTGATAATAGTCCATCAGATTCCGTCCCTACACTTGACAAGATATTTATTGGAGTTGGCGAGGGTAATCCTGAGACCTGGATTGTTGATCTTGACCAGTCCGACCGGTTTTGGATGCTAAAGAAAATGAGATTGAAGCTCGTTGGTGGCAAGGACAAAGAGTACGTTCGTCACAGGATAGAAGTTGTAGACCGGTTCTTCCCAGTTGATGTTTGGATGGACTACAAAGATACACTGTTGGGAAATGTTGGAAGCATTCAAAAGGGTGCCATATATTTAGTGGCTGCTACTGTTAGTGGAAAGGAATGCAAAATTACTTTAAGGAGTCAAATGTATTTTAAAACTGTTTAGAATTGTAATTTGATGTATTTTTATTTCTAATGTTCAGGTTAATGGAGGTGGACGATATAAAAACTGGGGTTGTTGAAGGTGTTTCAGCAAGTGATTTTAGTTGTATTGAACTTGCATTGCCTAATTTATTTTCTCAATTGAGGTTAAGATACAAACAAAAAAGTATTAAGCTTGAATCTCATTTTCTTTAGCATCCGAAACCGGTCGGACTGGTCAGGATCAACAATCCAGTTCTCAGGATTACCCTCGCCAACTCCAATAAATATCTTGTCAGGTGTAGGGACGAAATCTGACGGACTATTATCACTGATGACAAAAAACAACACGTGGTGGACCACAGCTTCATCCTTAGCATCTTGTCCCAATTGAACATTACCAATGAATTTGATACCCTTAACCACGCTCTTGTCTGATTGACGGTCAGATCTCTTATTACCCAACTCAATACCATTAAGTAATCTTGACACACCTTTATTATCAAACTTAACTTCCCTTAATTGTTCATCGTATAGCTGTAATTTCCTTACTCCCCTCTTAGTCTTCTTAATAAATCGGGGAATATTCTAAACGTACCTTCTGCCAACATACTGGGTCTTAAAAGGTGCACGACTACGGTAACTACGCCTATATCCACTGGCCGCCGGTGTCCTTGACCTCCGGTACGCAAGGGGGGTCCGGTAATGGCTGCTTCATATTCCTTCCATTTTTTATAAATAACTCCAAATCTTTTATACGAACACTTCTACAGGATCTGTTACCTCTGCTAACCCTTCTGTTCAGACACCTTAGCTTTGATATTTTTGCCCTCTGCTCTTCGTACACCGGAACAAACTTCGCTGGAGCTCTCCGCCGGCTCTCTTCCCACAGTCCTAGTTGCCACGTCAAAAAGCGATCTACACACATTTGAGTGAACTGCCCGTAATTCTCGGGATACTCTTCTAAGGAGTACAACATTGTATACCAAATAAATCGACAAAAATGGCAGAAAGAAAAGGAGGGACGAAACAAGGTACCAGAAAATCACCTCAGTATAATAACTCTCAAACTGCAAAAGCATATCTCTCATATCTCTCTCCACCGACAAATATCTGAGGCTGGACCCAAATATATAGACAGCTGTAAATACGGAGATTCGAAATTTGAAATTCGAATTCCCGCCCATTACTGTTCATTCACGCGGAATTCTGTGCACCTTTGCTTTTTATCCAAGCAAAATCACCGCGATCGTGACACGTGGGTGGACAGGATATGGCCACGTCTACTCACACCACTCACACCAAACAGTGATTACTATTTGGTGTGAGTACGGATTTAATCTCCGCCTTACACGTCACCATCCGTACGTCCATCGACGGGTGAAATTGCCTAACGGGTACAATTTCAACAGGGGGCGCTAGTAATATTATATATAGCGCCCCCCCCCCCAGCTGGTGTGACCTCCCCCTATATAAAGCCTCGACTAACAACATTCACACCTGTGTAAATTAAGTGTTAATCACTAAATAAGCTAAATAATGCCTCGCCAAGGTTCTTTCCGTTTTAATGCCAAGAATGTCTTCCTCACCTACCCACAATGCCCATGCCCAAAAGAACAACTCTTAGAACTCCTCCAATCTCTCCTCCAACTAGCCTGTCAGCCATACTACATACTTGTCGCAAGGGAGCTCCATGAAGATGGAAACCCTCACCTTCATGCCATGGTTCAATGCACGAAGAAGATCCAAACCTCCAACCCGAGATTTTTCTTGATACTATTTTGCCTAACGGGTACAATTTCAACAGGGGGGCGCTAGTAATATTATATATAGCGCCCCCCCAGCTGGTGTGACCTCCCCCTATATAAAGCCTCGACTAACAACATTCACACCTGTGTAAATTAAGTGTTAATCACTAAATAAGCTAAATAATGCCTCGCCAAGGCTCTTTCCGTTTTAATGCCAAGAATGTCTTCCTCACCTACCCACAATGCCCATGCCCAAAAGAACAACTCTTAGAACTCCTCCAATCTCTCCTCCAACTAGCCTGTCAGCCATACTACATACTTGTCGCAAGGGAGCTCCATGAAGATGGAAACCCTCACCTTCATGCCATGGTTCAATGCACGAAGAAGATCCAAACCTCCAACCCGAGATTTTTCGATCTCACTGGAACCAATGGCAGGATCTACCATCCAAATATAGAAAAACTGCACTCGCCAACAGCAAGTCGACAGTATATATAGAAAGAGGGCGAGTTCGTCGAATGGGGAGAATTTTCATCTAAGGGGAAAAGTCCTTCAAAAAACAGAGACGAACTCTGGAGGGGAATACTTGGCGAAGCAGAAACGGAGGAACAATTCTTTGCTCTCTGTAAAGAAAGATGTCCCACCGATTACGTCACAAAATACCCCCAATTAAAAACCTTTTCCAGGGATCATTACAAAAGAGAGAGGCCCCCATATACTAGCCCTTTTAATTCATTTCCTTTCTTAAATGAAGAAGTAAAAAAATGGGCAGAAAATAATATTTTGTTTGTAAGTCGAAATTGCGTTCAGTACGAGTTATGTCAAAATTGCTGTCTCTCCGTTTGGAGGGAAGACGATTTCCTTAGATTAGGGATACACAAAAATAATATAATCAATTTATATACTGACGAAGAACTCTCCTCATCCTCTGATAACAGGAACCAGAGCAGAGGCCCATCCGCCCAATCTCCCTCTACCTCGAAGGACCCTCAAGAACAGGCAAAACCGCCTGGGCCAGAAGCCTCGGACGACACAATTACTTCTCCGGCAGAATAAGTTTCAAGGACTACGACCAAGATGCCGTCTACAACGTCATAGACGACATCAAATACTCGACAGTCCCTACCGAATTAATGAAGAATTTAGTAGGATGCCAGAGAGATTTCCATGTATTTGTTAAGTTCCAACCAGATCTCACTATTAGAGGAGGAATTCCTTGTATTTTATTAACAAATAGGGACAGTAGTTGGTTAGATGCAATGTCCCCAAAAATGAGAGAATGGTTTGATGTTAATGTAACCACCGTCATGATTAATGAAAAATTTTATTAATTTTATTTATGAAACCACTCAAAGTTTTATTTAGTTACTACATTTCCCTTATCATCAACTATTACATCTTGAGTCACATCACTATTTTTTACACTGACGATTACATTTCGTAAAACATTAAAAAATTCTGCTGGATCCATAACAACTGATCCTCTGCGATCAACTTCATCTTTGCTAACACCAACTTCTGAAATCGACGAGCCAGGATTAATATCAATAGTGTCATCACCACCTCTGCGTACATCAATCTCTGACAAACTCAGACGACCTCTGCGTTCATGAATAACTGAACCACTTTCCCTAAAACCTCCTAACAACAAATCTTTTCGCCTCTCCGGTAAACCAACAGACTTAGTCCGTGTCAGAATCGGAATGGCCTTCGTTGGAGGACAATGCCAAACATCAACATTATCATTAGTATATTTTTTAGATAACACAACAATAGAGGGGGCCCTCATTTGCGAATCTTCTGGCATGTCACTCGTAGAATACTTCAAATACCCCTTCATTTTACAATACGTAACCCCCCTTTTAATATTGGAATTTTCAAGTCGATATTTCACCATCCATGGCACCTGTTTGTCGTTAATTGAACAATAACCATTCCCATAGTAGACTAACTCGCATTGACAATCTACTGGGAAAATAAACCACGCCTGCAAACTGTCATTACCGTCTAACCTCCGATCATAAACATTTACTCTGACCAACCCACTAGCATTGGGTGCGCAAAGGGGGGAATATTTTATCAATATTTTATCAACCTTAATACTTTTTTGTTTGTATCTTAACCTCAATTGAGAAAATAAATTAGGCAACGCAAGTTCAATACAACTAAAATCACTTGCTGAAACACCTTCAACAACCCCAGTTTTTATATCGTCCACCTCCATTAATTCTGATTTTTTGTACGTCTTTTTATAAAAAATTAATTTTTTTTCAAAAAGATCAATTCTCAAAGTGTAATAAGTCTCACCATTTGTGCATATCTCTAATGAAGTACTGATAATTAGACTGACATAATATATAATAAGATAACACCACTTATGTATATCTTTAACTAGCGGTAACCTGTGTTATGCACCGGCAAGTAACAAAAAATGGTAAATAATGTTTGAACATGCTAAAAATTAATAATTAAATACTATGATATTAATTTAGATGGGTATTGAAATAATATATTTTAGTGATCTTACTATATTCAATTAAATAAATTTTAGGAAAAAAAAAAAAAGTTCAACTGAAAATTAAGAGTAAGAGTCGATTCTATAAATGTAAGATAAAGATAAAAACAAATTAAGTTTAAATTTGAAGATAAACTATAAAAATATAGAAAAAGAAAATTGGATAAATCTTAGAAAAATGAGGTAGAGAGAAATTTAGTAATTGAGAAAAAAAAAAGTTAAAATTTAAAAATTCAAAAATTCAAAAATAAGATAAGATAAACTTGAAAAGAAAAAAAAAAATCTAATATAACTCTAATAACAGAAGAACCGAAGAGGGTAATAGTTAAAAAATTGGATAAGAGTGAAATGCCACTTATAATTTTTTAAAATTTGAAAATTTGTAAAAAAAAACTATAAAACAAAATGAGGTGGTTTGTTAAAAATTAGATAAGATTTAAGTGCCACTTATAATTTTTTTAAATTTAAATTTTGTGTAGTTAAAAATAAGCAATTATGTTATCTTATTATACAAATTTTAACTCTATTTTGTGTCTACTACCTATAATTTTAAACAAATTTTGTATTCTAAAGCTACTTAATTAAAATAAGAAAGAATCAAAAACTATAAGAATATAGAAAGTGAAAATCAAATAAATCCTAAAAAAAAATAAACTTAATTGAAAATCAAGAGCAAGAATAGATCCTGTAAACATAAGATAAAGATTAAAAAAAATCAAGTGTAAATTTGAAGATAAATTATAAGAATATAGAAAGAGAAACTTAGACAAATTGCATAAGAAAAAGAGAGCAAAAAATACAATATGAGATTTAAAACACGTGCTTCTTTTCACATAAGATGTCAAAAATCTTGGATAATTGGTTAAATTACCTGTTTAATTTCTTTACAGCGTTATTTTTGCTCTCCAATCTTTTTGCCTAATTTCATATTTTCATGGAAGTTAAGTTTAGAGATTTATAAGTTTATTTATTTTGAAATATCCTTGGGTGAAACCTAAATTTGATAAAGAAATTTGAATTAGAGTCAAACTCTCTAATGAAGAAATTTGAATTAGATTCAAACTTATCTTTTGTCTTTAAATATTTTGAAAATCTCTTATATCTATGCCATAAGTAATTAAAAAGTGAAATAAAAAGATAAGAAAAAATAGGAAAATAGAAAAATAGAGTGAGAGAAGAATAGATGTGCCACGCAAGAAAGAGTTTAATGAGATGTTAGGATTGAGAGTTTGTTACTTTTTAAAAGACCACCATATAGTATAAATACAATACTAATAATTAAACTGACACAATATATGATAAGATAAAATGATAAAAATAGATATTCATTATAGCGTTACTTTATTATTTTTGTACTTGTAAGTTGTAACCCAATTGCTTGTAGTAATGGGTTGAGCATATTGGTGATGTTTAGGAAGTGAAATTTTAGTTTTTTTTAGGTTAAAATTTACAAAAAGATAAATAGATTAAAATAGTCAATAAGATAAAATGTCATATCAAACTCATAATCATTTCTTTTTTTTTTTTCACAAACATCACATCTAATTACAAAAAAATCCAATAATTTTCCCAAATATAAAAATTTTAACCTATTAAAATAAGCAAAAACTAAAATAACATATTAAAATAATAACTGTGGGGATATATTTTCAGAGTACCAACACGTGGCAAGGTGACGCCGACGTGTTGGCCGAAGTGCCACGTGTCGTGGTAGTTATGCCGAGGTAATCTCGGAGTTGCCGAGGTTATCTGCGAGAATACCGGAATCCGAGATAAACGGATAAGGGACAAAAGTCCTGGGATGAAGAAAGACTTCAGGATGGATAAGGGTAATACTCTTAGGGAGTTTATCCTTATCTCTTAAGAAATCCAAAGTAAGTACTGAATTGGAGTCCATAGAAACCATTCTTCTAGTGGGACTACGATTGAGTAAACTATAAAAGAGAGGCACCCATGTGAGTCTAAGGTACGCAATTGATACTTTGAGTAGATCATTTTTAGCACTATTGATTATCTTTGAGAGATATATTGACTTGATCGTCAGAGTGCCCCCGGGTGAAAGAACCACCGCCAGACCCTTTTCTTTCTGTGCAGGACAGCAGGATGCCATCTATTCTGCCTGTGTTCTACAGTTAAGTACTAAGTTGGCAGTGTGGTCGAAAATTGACACACACAATTTGGTGCCGTCTGTGGGAAGGAAAGACGAATAAATGGCTAGTAACGGACAGAAAGAAAAGATTGGAGACGACGCTCCTACTGGGAGTAACAGACCTATTGACCTTGACGTCGAAGGGGACAACCACAATGCAGAAACTCGTAACCAGGGGCACGGAGGAAAAGACGTCGGCCAGGAGGGCGACACTTCAAAGAAGACAGACCAAAGCAGGTACTATAACGAAGATAACCTCCAGGTATGGAGGGATAGGTGCCTACAGAGGGATGAGGAAGTGAAAGAATTGGCAGACAAGTTGGCAGACCTGCAGTCGGTCGTCAACTTCATGATGCAAAACAATGTCATGCAGCCACCGTACCCGCTGCAGGACACGCCGATTCCAACAATTAATACCCAGAAGGGAGGAAGGAAAACAATTCCTGAAGCACCCTAGCACACCAAGAGCGGAAGGCACTCTCACCCGCCTTCTAGGGAAGTCAGACGAGAGGAGTCGAGACAAGAGTAGTCCCAAAGGACATATCACACGAAGGACCCAGAGCACAAAGAACATCGGCATATCCAAGGGCGGGCACTCTGCTTTGACACAACCTATGGAGAAAGATCAAAACGGGCCCACCACGAGGCCGAAAGTAGTGTACCGAAAAGACTGAAGTCCAAAGATAGCTGAGCTTCGGGGCGAAGTAAAGAAGACCTGAGAAATTACCTCAAGAGGAAGGAATAGAATGCTGAAGCCGAGGTTACCTCAACCGACAAGCCGAGGACACCGTTCTCGGTAGAACTAGACAAATTTGAGGCACCAAAGAGATTCAGTATGCCGAGGTTTCAAATATACGATGGTAAGTTAGACCCTAACTTCCACGTGGGATTATTCTTGAACTCAATGGCATTATACAGTGGAAACGAGCTGTTGCTCTGCGAAGTGTTCCCCTCGTCCTTTGGGGAGATTGCATCAGATTGGTTCCATAAACTGCCAAAAGGAAGCGTAAAGACTTGGGAAGGCCTGGCCGAGATATTTGTGGCCAGGTTCATGACAAACAAGTTACAGCCATTAAGGGTGCACACATTGATGGCTTTGAAGATCAGCAAGGATGAAGGTCTTAGGGCCTATGCAAAAAGATACTACGAAGTTTTCAATCGAATACCCGAATGCAACCAAGAAGTGGCGGTCGTGTCTTTCAAGAACGGCCTGAAAGATGATTGTTCACTACGGAAATCTTTGGCAAAGACATTGCCAAAAAGCATGGAGGAGCTCATGGCAAGAATCGAGAAGTATGCCAGAGCCGAGGAAGATACATCGGGGAATAAAGAGATAAAACAAGAAAGAACCAATGGCTCGCCGAAGCGAGGACGAAGTAACAACGGGTTCAACAAACAAGAAACGGAATTGAGGGCCAAATAGGCAGTCACGACTGTGTTTCGAATCCCGGTCTACAGAGTCTTGGATCAAATCCGAAACCAACCCTATTTCAGAACACCGGCAAAGGCCCCAGGAGAATACATGAGAAGGAACATTGGTAGGCGTTGTGCTTACCACAATGAAGAGGGGCACCCAACCCAGGGCTACAAAGCCCTAAGAGCACACTTAGAGGACTTAGTGAGACAAGGCCATCTGAGAGACCTTATCGATGAAGCCAGGACAAAAGAGGAACATGCAAGATTGCCTCAAGCACCAGCAGCCCCGCCTCCCCCAGCACAGCAAGCACAGGCAAGGGGACCACGGGTGGTTAATGTGATCCACTCAAGGGTCAACGAGAACGAAGTCAGAGGAGAGACACAGAGGGTAAGGCATTTACAGCATGTCTACCAAGTCGGGGAAAA
Organism: Camellia oleifera; assembly: GCA_022316695.1. Lineage (NCBI taxonomy): Eukaryota > Viridiplantae > Streptophyta > Magnoliopsida > Ericales > Theaceae > Camellia > Camellia oleifera. Next base: position 51,608,404 of record CM039310.1, on the reverse strand, counting down.
GAGACATCGGCCAGAGGAGTGCCAAGGACCGATGATAGCTTTTACTGAAGCCAACCTAAAGATGGTCCAACATCCGTATAATGATTCCTTGGTAGTATCCCTCCAAGTTGGGGAGTGCCAAGTGAAGCGCATCTTGATTGATCAAGGCAGCTCTTGCGATATCATGTACGTTAGATGTTACAAGGAGCTGGGCCTTCACCCAGATGACATGGAAGGATGCAATGGACCGATGGTCGGCTTCAATGGAATGCTGACATGGCCACTAGGCGCAACAAGCTTGGAAGTACAAGCCGGCACAAAGAAAATCAAGACGGAATTCATTGTGATTGACACACCCTCACCATACAACATCATCTTGGGAAGGCCATGGTTGCATGCAATGGAGGCAGTTCCCTCAACGTTGTATCAACTATTGCGGTTCCCAACAGAACATGGGATTGAAGAAGTCAGAGGAGATCAACTGCAGGCAAAAAATTGCTCCATGGCAGCAATGAAAACTACATACAACATTCAAGAACCAGGGAAAGCAGAGATAGAAGATGAGGACATGGAGGTCCTAGATGATGTCGGCAAGGAACCAGCCGAGAAAAGTGAAGAAACACTAAAGAAAATCCTCGTCCAGGAGGGCGATGAAGAACGCTTCTTTCTTCTCGGTTCAGGCTTAGCCGAAGGAGAAGAAAGAGAACTGGAAGCCTTCTTGAGAACAAACATAGAGGTGTTCGCTTGGACACCCTATGAAATGCCTGACATTGACCCCGAGGTCACTTGTCACAGACTGAACGTCGACAGGTCGGCCAAACCTGTAATACAACGAGCCAGAAGACCAACGTTGATGCACATCGAAGCAGTGGAGGAAGAAGTAGATAGACTTCTGGAAGCCAGGGCCATCAAAGAAGTCAATTATCCGACATGGCTATCGAACACTGTGGTGGTAAAGAAGAAAAACGATAAATGGAGGGTCTGCGTAGATTTTACAAGCCTGAACAAAGTCTGTCCCAAAGACAGCTTTCCTCTGCCCAAGATTGACCAGCTGGTGGATGCCACATCTGGACATGGAAGGATGAGCTTTCTGGATGCTTATAGGGGGTACCACCAGATAGCCATGTACCCCCCAGATGAGGAGAAGACAACGTTCATCACCCCAAAAGGCCAGTACTGTTACAGAGTAATGCCTTTTGGGTTGAAAAACGCAAGAGCAACTTACCAAAGACTGGTAACCAAGATGTTCAAACATCTGATCGGCCAAACAGTAGAAGTCTACATCGATGACATAGTCGTGAAGACCAAGGAGCCTAGGGGTCATCTGGCTGACCTAAAGGAGGTCTTTGAAATCCTTAAAACATACCGGCTCCGACTCAACGCATCAAAGTGCGCATTTGGAGTTGGATCTGGTAAGTTCTTGGGGTATCTAGTGACACGAAGAGGCATTGAGGCTAGCCCAGATCAGATCAAGGCCATCCTAGATTTACAGAGCTCGACATCGGCAAAATAGGTACAGATGCTTACCGGAAGGGCCGCAGCCCTAAACAGGTTCATAAGCAGAAGTTCAGACAAATGTAAACCTTTCTTCAACCTGGTAAAAAAAGCCACAGACTTCCTTTGGACAGAGGAATGTGAGGCTGCGTTGGCCAACCTAAAGAAGCACTTGACCACAACTCCAGTCCTCTCAACGCCTGAACCTGGGGAAGAGCTGTTTTTGTACTTAGCAGTTTCAGAACACGCAGTAAGTGCGGTGTTAATCCGAGAAAAAAAAGGGGAGCAAAAGGCTGTTTACTATGTAAGCAAAACCTTGGCCAACGCAGAAACAAGGTATCTCCCCTTAAAGAAGTTAATGCTAGCCTTAGTAATGGCTTCAAAGAAGTTGAACCATTACTTTCAGGCGCACAAGATTGTAGTGCTAACAGAGCACCCTTTGAAACCCTTGTTACAACAGGGAGACTTAACTGGAAGGATAGCAAGATGGGCAGTGGCCTTGGGCCAGTACGACCTAGAGTTCAGGCCGAGAACGGCAATTAAGGGCCAAGTTTTGGCCGACTTCGTAGCCGAGTTCACCCCAGAATCCAACGAACATCAGGCTCCATTGAGCCAAGATGAACGTTGTCCCAGCAAGAAAGGAGAATCCCAGCCAAAGGCAAAAGAACAAAGGAAGGAAAAACTCAGACCTTGCAGCATCTACATCGGCGACTCCTTCAGATTGTTTGTCGATGGAAGTTTAAACCGACAAGGAGCGGGGGCAGGAGTACTACTGATATCTCCGGATGGAGAAATAATAGAACAGTCCATCCGTTTGGGGTTCAAGGCCTCAAACAATGAAGCAGAATACGAATCATTAATTGTAGGGCTAAAGCTGGCAGCAGTAGCAGAAGCAGATGAGGTAATAATTTTCTGTGATTCACAACTTATTGTAAACCAGTCAACAGGAGAATTAGCAGCCAGAGACGAAAGGATGTCGGCATATGCAAAAAAGATCATCAAATTGGCAGCTTTATTTCAGAACTGCCGACTACTCCAAGTAAGCCGAGATAATGACAGCCACGCTGACGCGTTGGCCAACCTGGCAAGTTCAATATAGACTGGAAAAACAAGGACAATTATGATTGACTATATGTCGGGCCCGAGCATAGAACCACAGAACACGGTACAGGAAGCAATGTGTGTGGACATGGGGCCAAGCTGGATGGATGCAATTGTTGCATTCCTGAAAGAAGGAAAGCTGCCAGAAGACCACAAGGAGGCACATAAGGTCAGATTGAAGTCGGCAAGATTCAGTCTCACAGCGGATGGACATCTCTACAGAAGGTTATTCACTCGATCCCTCTTAAGGTGCATACACCCTTTGCAGGTTGAAGATTTTTTATATGAAATACATGAAGGAGTTTGTGGAAGCCACGATGGAGGCAGATCACTAGCTCACAGGGCCATTACCTAGGGATATTGGTGGCCCTACATGCAAAAAAATGCAGAAGCATACGTGAAGAAGTACGAACAATGCCAAACGTTTGCACCTTTGATACACCAGCCAGCTGCTGACCTGAATCCAGTATCCAGCCCTTGGCCGTTTGCCCAGTGGGGCATGGATCTTGTTGGACAACTTCCCCAGGCAACTGGGCAGAGAAAATACTTGTTGGTGGCAACAGATTACTTCACGAAGTGGATAGAGGCAGAACCTCTTGCCAAAATCCGAGATGTGGACGTCAAGAACTTCATATGGAGAAACATCATCACCAAATTTGGCATTCCAAGAGCCATAGTTGCCAACAACGGAACACAGTTTGACAGCAAACTCATCAAGAACTTTTGTGCAAAATTCAAAATCAAGAATTACTTTTCAACACCAAGCTTTCCCCAAAGTAATGAGCAAGCAGAAGCATCCAACAAAGTAATTTTGGATGGAATAAAGAAGAAGCTGCAGACAGCAAAAGGAAAGTGGGTAGACGAATTACCCAACGTGCTTTGGGCATATCGGACTACGCCGAGAAGATCAACAGGGGAATCTCCCTTTGCCATGACTTATGGCACAGAAGCAGTCATTCCACTGGAAGTCGGCATCCCAGGGATCCGAACCCAGGGAGTTGAGAATGGGACTAATGACATACTTTTAGCCCGAGATCTGGATCTTTTGGAAGAACGAAGAGAGAAAGTTGCAATTCAGCTCGCAGCATACCAACAACAGCTTGCTAGAGCTTACAACAAGAAGGTCAATCCAAGGGATTTTCAAGTCGGCGACCTAGTCCTAAGAAAAGTTGTCGACAACAAGAAGGATCCCAGAGAGGGCAAGCTTGGCCCAAACTGGGAAGGACCCTACAAAATCACTTCGGTATTGGGCAATGGAGCCTATCGACTTGAAGATAATGAGGGCAAAGCATTGCCTAGACCATGGAACACTTGTAATTTGAAATTTTTCTATCATTAGATGTTCCTTGTTATTTTTTCAACGTCATCAATAAAATCATAGCAGAATTCCTCTACACTGATAAAAGATGCGCAATATTATTTCTGAATAATGAGAACCCAAGTGGAACACAAGTTCACATTGGGGGCAAAGAAAAGATGAATATGCTTAACACTTGTTGAAATTTGTAGCAATTTACAAGTTGAAATTAAGCTGATTCATTATCTTCACTTGTTGAAATTTGCAGCAATTTACAAGTTGAAGTTAAGCCGAGATTATTCCTTATCTTCACTTGTTGAAATTTGTAGCAATTTACAAGTTGAAGTTAAGCTGATTCCTTATCTTCACTTGTTGAAATTTGTAGCAATTTACAAGTTGAAGTTAAACCGAGATTATTCCTTATCTTCACTTGTTGAAATTTGTAGCAATTTACAAGTTGAAGTTAAGCTGAGATTATTCCTTATGATCATCTGTTGAAATTTGCAGCAATTTACAGGTTGAAGTAGAAACTAAGTATATTGTTTAAACACTTGTTGAAATTTGTAGCAATTTACAAGTAGATCATTGTTTAGCACTTATTATAACTTGGGAAAAGTTTATAGGTTGAAATTAAAACAGTATGTGTTTCACACTTGTTGAAATTTATGAAAAGTTTGCAGGTCAATATCTTGCCGAAGTAAAGCTTGTAGTTATTATACCGGAGGTATGTAACCCCGAGAAGATTGCACAAAGGAGGCAAAGTATGAAAGGCATGCAGAATATTCTAAGTATAGAATCATACAGAAGCAACCAAGAGAAAATAAAGATTGAAGCATTCAGAGAAAACAGTTGTAGTTTTTCACAGAAAATGGTACAATCAAAGAGTAACTGTTCAGAAAACGACACATCGGCCATATAAAAACCTCGCAAAGTACAAAAGAAACAAAAAAAAAAACATAGAAATTAAGATTCCTCAGCATCAATAGCAACTTGGGTTTGCACCTCAGACGATTGTTACGTAGATACCTCGGCTGCCTTTTCTGCCACGATCTCGGCATCAATCTCGGCTGGAGTTTCGTCAATACTCTTGTCAACTTGAGGAACGTCAGATGAAGCCTGTTCAGGAGTAGTTTCCTTGGCAACCTCATCACCTACTTCATCTTGAGTTAAGTCCATGATTTGCTCAGTTGAAGGAAGGGACTTTGCCCCAACAACATCCTTGGATTTCCTTACTAAGGCCTCAACCTCGTTCTCATCTCCATCTTCGTCCTCGGATTCAGAAGCATCCTCAGTTTGACTTGGAGGTGGAGGTGGTGGGAATGGAAGAGGGATAGCATCGGCATTACGGAAGGGTGAATAAGCAGGAAGATCAAGTTTTTTTATCAGGGACATCCAACCAAGGGAGAAGCCCCTGTTGCATGCCTGCCTGACTTGTAATTTGTATTCCTCTGTAACGTCGGCCATTCCCTGCGCATAGGCCTTTTCATCGGTCGCTTTGATCTCGGCGTCTTTAGTGGCCAGGGCCTCCTGAAGCTCTTTTTCAACTTGAACCATTTTTTCCTCGGCCTCTTTTTTCTACGCTTCAGCAACTTTCTTAATAGTTTTAGCAGCATCAGCCTTTTCCTCGGCTTCAGTCTGAGCTTTGAGAGCAGTCTCAGCCTGGTCCTCCAACTTCTTCATTTTTGATTGAAGGCTTTTATTCATCTTTTGAAGGGCAGAAAACTCCCCCTTTATGTCGGCCAACTTCTCCCTAGTCTCAAAAGATTGTATGGAGAAGACATGGGCATGCTGAACAGCCTAAAAAAGCATAAAACAAAAGTTATTACAAAATTTACAAGTATGAAAAGATGAAGAAAGACGAGTTACCAAGTGAAGAAACTTACTTAAACACAGCGTTGAAGTATCAGCATAATTTTTGTACTCGCTCATCTCAGCATTCATCTCCAGATCATCTGGGAGAAGTAGAGCTGTACTAAGAGCGACGCCAACGTTGATGTCGTCGGCACTATCATTAGCCAGGACATGCTTATTCTCCAAAGTGATCTCGGGTGTCCAGGGGACTTTCGGTATTTTTGACCCCGAGGTCGTCGCAGACGATGACCTCGGCTTCTTTGATTTTGTGGATTCTGATGGCTGAGTTTCTGCACGCCTCTTCCCAGCAGAAGGTTGAGACTTGTCGCTTTCAGCCAGTTTTGGGATAGGTAAAGTATCCTCAGATTCAACCTGAGTTACTTTAGCCTTTGGTTGAGCTTTCTTGGTTCTTTTCGGCTTCAGTGGGGGCATGGTTTGCGATGGTTGATCGTCGACATTAGTAGGGAGATCGGCTAGGAGATCTGCAGCAACAGGTTTTGGGCGACCCATCTCAGCAGTTCGAACAAGCCTTCGCTAACGTTTTCTTTTTGGTATTGGGATCAAGTATGGAGCTGAAGTTGATGGCTGATCAGCTGGATCAGAGGTTGATCCTTGGTCTGTTCGTGATGTAAATGCAGTCAGTAGAGTCGTGGCAGATGGTGGAGAGAGACTTTTCTTTTTCTTTTTCGGGACGTCAGGCAACGTTGACTTGTATGTTGGAATAAAGTTAAGGAGCAAAGGCGCTTTCCTTTTTTGGACTGGCAAGTCCAAAAGCTTCTTCAAATCCTTACTGGGGACGTAGGATTGGCGAAAGCTTTTCGGTGGCTTATGAACATCTGCAAAAAAAACAGACATTAGAGACAGATAGAATATTGAGGACTTGAAAAGAAACAACTAAATATTGACACTGGGCTCTTACCCTTGCCCTCTTTAACTGACCGAAGAAGAGGGTAGAGATGGGCATCCTCGTCTGGGGCAAACTCCCAATTTCCCGAGGTAATGAGATAGTCATCTCCAGCCCCCTTGTTGGAGTCTGGGAGGTCGGCTACAATTTTGAACTCTGTAAACCTCGGCTTTAGGTAATAGATGTAGCCTTTTTCTTTCAGATTGAGGGCACACATGGTGTAACAGTACTAAATATCAGCTAAAGTTATCCTAACATTTTCCTGTTCGGCTAAGGCTATAATACCATTAATCACTCGATAAGAGTTAATGGTAAGTTGCATGGGATTCAACTTATAGTAATGGAGAACTTCACGAAAAAGGTGATTAAGTGGAAGCCAAAGTCCACATTCGGTAAAAGCAACAATAGGAAGGGCATCGTATCATCTGTGGGCATAATAGAGTCGTCATCCCCAGCCAGTCTCAGATGGACGTCAGCAGGAATGGCAAACTCTTCCCTAAAGTATTGAAGTTTGGTTGGGGTATCTACCCTATGTTTCCACATGCCCATAATGTCGGCGTAAAGGTATTCGATTTCAGAAATGAGATGTTCTTAAAAGGTTTTTAAGACCTCGGCAAAACCTAGGTAAATACTGGTAAGGGTTATTTCAGTTTTTTCTAAGAATTGGTAGGTTCTATAGACAAATCCCAAAACTGAATCTATGAAGGCAAAGATTGGGGGCACAGATCTGGAAGGAAACACAGAAAATAAGAAACAAAGAATAAAGTTTCAGAAACACGAACAGAGGTAGGGTTCACAAAAGTATAAAGAATACAAGAGATATAGGGTCAAGAACAGTGACAAAAAAAGTAGGTGAAACAGTGCAAGTGTTCAAGACATGGACAAAAGCAAAATTAAAGCATTTAGATATGTGGTTCACAAGACAGATGTTTGAACAAAGAACAGTAATGGCAAACTAATAAAGAATATCGAAGGCGTTAAGAACGAAAAGAACGGTGGCTTACCAGGGAAAATGAAGCTGGAATAAAAATTGCCGAAGTCAGGTGACGGTTGCAGACACAACAGAATGACAAAAGCTTTACTGGAATAGACGAATGAAGATTGCAGAGCTTGAAGTTTGAGCAATGGCGGATTCGAGAGAAAGAGCTTAAGAGAGAGAGAGAAAACAAGTAAATCAAAGTGCAAAGTGAAGAGGCAAAGAGAGGGAAAACGAGTTTTGTCCCAAACTTGAAACGGCGGCAAAAGCAGTGCATTTAATATGCCTGGAATATCGTATGCGTCAGACGGTTCAGACAGGTGCAAGACGGCTTACAAGCGCGTCACAGACACGAGCTAATGAAGGTAAAACGCATACGTAGAACGGTTGAAAAGTGATGCATGACAGCTCATGCGCGTAAAAGAGTTCATTAGAATTCTTGTTCTTAGAAAAAGACATGTCGGCCTGAAATGAACGACCTCGGTTGGAGAGTTCTTATGCCGATGTACTGGAAAGAGAAACGGTATAGGTTCCATCACCTCAGAATGCCGAGGTAATAGAACCTAGGGGGCAGTTGTGAGGATATATTTTCAGAGTACCAACACATGGCAAGGTGACGCCGACGTGTTGGCCGAAGTGCCACGTGTCGTGGTAGTTATGCCGAGGTAATCTCGGAGTTGTCGAGGTTATCTGCGAGAATATCAGAATTCGAGATAAACGGATAAGGGACAAGAGTCCTGGGATGAAGAAAGACTTCAAGATGGATAAGGGTAATACTCTTAGGGAGTTTATCCTTATCTCTTAAGAAATCCAAAGTAAGTACTGAATTGGAGTCCATAGAAACCAGGCTTCTAGTGGGACTAGGATTGAGTAAACTATAAAAGAGAGGCACCCCCGTGGGTCTAAGGTACGCAATTGATACTTTGAGTAGATCATTTTTAGCACTATTGATTATCTTTGAGAAATATACTGACTTGATCGTCGGAGTGCCCCCGGGTGGAAGAACCACCGCTGGAGACTTTTCTTTCTGTGCAGGACAGCAGGGTGCCATCTATTCTACCTGTGTTCTACAGTTGAGTACTAAGTTAGCAGTGTGGTCGGAAATTGACACACACAATTTGGCGCCGTCTGTGGGAAGGAAAGACGAATAGATGGCCAGTAACAGACAGAAAGAAAAGATTGGGGATGACGCTCCTACTGGGAGTAACAGACCTATCAACCTTGACGTCGAAGGGGACAACCACAATGCAGAAACTCGTAACCAGGGGCACGGAGGAAAAGACGTCGTCCAGGAGGGCGACACTTCAAAGAAGACAGACCAAAGCAGGTACTATAACGAAGATAACCTCCAGGTATGGAGGGATAGGTGCCTACGGAGGGATGAGGAAGTGAAAGAATTGGCAGACAAGTTGGCAGACCTGCAGTTGGTCGTCAACTTCATGATGCAAAACAATGTCATGCAGCCACCGTACCCGCTGCAGGACACGCCGATTCCAGCAATTAATACCCAGAAGGGAGAAAGAAAAACAATTCCAGAAGCACCCCAGCACACCAAGAGCGGAAGGCACTCTCACCCGCCTTCTAGGGAAGTCGGACGAGAGGAGCCAAGACAAGAGAAGTCCCAAAGGACATATCACACGAAGGACCCAGAGCACAAAGAACATCGGCATATCCAAGGGCGGGCGCTCTGCTTTGACACAACTCAATATAGTGCAAGTGAAAAGCACATTACCTTTCTATAACTCCAGCCAATCATTATCAAATGGTTAGGAATATGAATTGTGGAAGTGTCTTAGAGGGTATGTAGTACAATTGGATTTTCACTTCAACCTATTAACTATTTGTCCCAATAGTGCCTTATCATTTGATGCTTAAGGATTTTGGTTGACCCAACTTAATAAGCTGGTTGACAGTCATTGTTGAGCTGGCTCTTATGTGGTTGACTAGGTCCAATTACTCAACTCCTACTTCTTAATTTATATTTATTTTTCTTTTCTTTTCTTTTCTTTTCTTTTCTTTTTTTTTTTTTTGATGTGGACCTAATTATAAAAAAGAAATAGGGAAATTACACTAATCTCTTTTGAGATTTGAGAAAAATACAATGAATCTTACACTTTTCACATAATTACACTAATTTCCCTTTTGATCACTATCACTAGCATTATCTTCAAGTTCTTTCTGAAAACTTTGATTATCTCCTCGAGTTCGGCAAGAAAACACGTCCTCGAAGAAGGACGCATTCCTTGACTCTCTATAATGGTATTTTTGTACATATCTAAGATATCAGACTTATGCAAAAGAAACCTATATGCACTACTATTTTGTGCATAACCACTTAATATACAATCCACAGTTTTCGGACCTATCCTGACCCACTTGAGTGTATGTACAACTACTTTTGCAAGACACCCCCACATTTGTAGAAGGTTTGCGGCCTTTCCATAATTCATATGGAGTCTTGTCCACTTTCTTCCGAGGTATTCTATTTAGAATGTAATTCGCAGAGAGAATTGCTCCCCCCCTCCAACAAGTTCTGTGACAACCCAAAACTTATCAACATTACATTCATAATTTCCTTCAACATCCTATTTTTTCGCTCAGCAACACCATTAGACTGAGGGGAATAAGGCGTTGTAGTTTGGTGGATAATTTTAGATTGAGCACAAATCTCAATAAACAACAATTCATATTATCTACCATGATCACTTTTTAAAGTCTTGATCTTTCGGCTTAATTAATTCTCAATTTCATTCTTAAAAAGAATAAATTTATCAATCGCCTCATTTTTGCTTTTTAGGTAAATACACATAACAATATTTAGTACAATCATCAACAAAAGTGATGAAATACTTGTTGCCACCACGTAATTGTACGATGTTTAAATCACACATCACTATGCACTAAATCTAAAGGCTTGGTACTTCTTTCAACAGAATGAAAATAAGTCCTAGTCAATTTTGTTTCTACACAAGTTTTACACTTGTGATTTGGATTAATCTTGAAAGATGGTATGTGATCTAACTTGATTAATCTACGCAAAGAGTCAAAATTCACATGATCTAGTTTACCATGCCATAGTTTCGGGGACTCAAGCATATAAGCAGAAGAATAAGTTTTCTCATTCATCTTAGGGATACTTGTCATTAAATTGAGTTTAAACATACCACCCGACATATATCCTTATCCACATAGACTCTGCTTTTGATTAACACAACCTTATAAGACTCAAACATTATATGGAAGCCATGCTTGCTTAGGAGAGACTCCGAGACAAGATTCTTACGAATATCCAACACAAATAAGACATCATTCAGAGTCAGCTCTTTTCTTGAAGTCATCTTCAAGACCATCTTGCATTTTCCCTCAATAGTTGAGGTTGCAGAATTCCCTATGAACAATTTCTCACCATTTGAAACTGGTTCAAAAGTTGTGAACATCTTCTTCTCAACACAGATGTGGCGAGTGGTCTTAGTGTCCACCCATAATTCCTTTGGGTTGGACCCCACCATGTTCACCTCTGAGATGACATCAGACAGATGTATGTCGTCCACATCTTGAGACAGATCCTCAATTTTAGCTATATGGGGCCGACTTTTGTTCTGTGGAGGGTTGTTCTTATAAGGCTTATTCTTCTTGCGGTAGTCAACAACCCTATGCCCATCGCTTCCACAGTAGAAGCACTTTCCATTAAACTTATAAGTAGGTTCTTGCAGCTTGTAGACCGACCTTTTGGAGACATCACCTTTAGACCCCAGCTTTGAGTTTTTACTCGTTGGTGGCTTCTTTTTGACCCCCGAGGACTGGTCATGCTCAACCATATTTGCTTTCACAACAGAGGTGCTCCATCATTTCTTTCTGCTATTTTCCTCAATGCGGAGCCTGACAACGAGCTCTTCGACTGTCATCTCCTTTTGCTTATGCTTCAAATAGTTCTTGAAGTCTTTGCAACCATTAGGCAATTTCTCAATCAAAGCAGCTACTTGGAATGATTTACTCAACAACATTCCCTTTGTATGAATCTCCTGCAAAATTACTTGAAAATCTTGGATCTGGCTAATGAAGATTTTAGAGTCTACCATTTTGAAGTTCAAAAACCGACCAACGAAAAATTTATTTGCCCCAACGTCCTCATTTTTGTACTTCTCATCCAAAGCATTCCACAATTCCTTTGCTGACTTCTTGGCATAAATCAAGTTGAATAGTGTATCTACCAAGCCGTTCAGAACATAGTTTCGGTAAAGGAAGTCCGACTTAGCATCTAGAGCCATGAGCGTCTGCTTGTCTTGCTCATTCTCTTCCACGGCTGGTGGATCCTTACTTAAAAACCTCGCAAGGCTGAGAGTAGTTAGGTAAGACAACATCTTTTATTGCCACCTCTTAAAATTCACTCCAATGAACTTCTTCGGGCGCTCATGATGGTTGAGCGGTCCTCTTGGAATAGCAGGAGTAGCAACAGGATTGACCACAGAGGTCACAGCAAGTGGATTGACCATAGGGGTCATAGTAGGGGTTGGCAAGTCAATTGACTCGAGGTTCTGATCTCTACCAACATTAGCAACAACAACAGCAGCAACATCATCAGTTATAGTTGCCATTTCTGAAAAATACAACAGAATTTCACTATTCTGTGTTTCAAAAAACTAAACTTAATACTAGAAAATTTCAAAGTTTGAAATGTAATTTAAAACTAGTCTCACCACAAACTTCAAAATCAAATATGGTTAGGAAAGTTTCTAGAAAAACTGGAAGGGTCACATCAGTCTCACTTAAACCCAATTAACCTTAGACAAAACTTTCAAGAGCATGTTGTCTCATTTTCCATGGGAAGTTTTTGAAGGGAGGTTAAAACAAACCATGTTCCAAAACTTTATAAGCAATTAAAAATTGCTACCTAAATTACAAGTAATCAAAAATTACTACAACAATTTGGAAGCAAATAAAAATGCTTCCAAATATATGGTAATGAATCACTAGTAGAACATAAGTAAAAAACTATTTCAAATATAAAGAAAATTAACCAATCCAAACTAGGATTCTTTTAGTCCAAAAATTCCTTTACACATTTAGGTATTTTTGTTCAACAAACAAAGTTAGTAATCCAATTTTTTATTTTTTATTTTTTTATTGCAGTCCCAAATTTTACTCATTTGGTTTTGTATATATATATTTTTTCTTTTTCTTTCACATTAGTATTCATGTAAAGAAAGTTAGCAGAAAATCACAACAAAATACAAAACATATAATTGAAAAAAATTGTAAAAGTAATACACTATTTAAAACTTTTTAGCAATCTATTTACTAGCAAAATTAAGTAAAGAATTAAAAAGCTTTACAAGTTACAAAAACAAACTTATAACTCCAAGTAATTAAATTTAAAAAAATTTAATAACCAAGAGTTACATGTAAAATTCTTACAAAGCAATAAACATGGAATGATCGTAGACCACTAGAAGCAATTAACATGTAAATAATTTTAGAAAATTAAAAGTAATTAACATATAGATTAAACTAAAAATTAGAAAGCAATTAGTATGCAAATTACACTAAAAATTTAGGAATAATAATTTTAGAATTCTAGAAAATAATTAGCATGCAAATTGAAATTAAAAATTTAAGAAATAATAAACATGCGAATTGAATTAGAATTTAGAAAATAATAAACATTTTAATTATATTCAAAAATTATAAATTATGAATATGCTATTATACAAAAAATTATATACTAAAAAGCATACAAATCATAGTAATAAACTTAAAAATAATAAACAACTAGAATGCATCGTACACAAATACTATAGCATTATACTACAACCAAAGACATAGCAATCTGCATAAATTTACTAAAATATATACAAAAATGCTTTAGAGTTCTAATATAAGAGTTCTAATAGCTCTAATGGAAAGATGGGACCCATCCTGATGTGATGTTTGTGCCTTGTTTTGTTTTTTTTTTTTTTTTTTTTTACTTTAACACATCACTAGAGCTCAAATTATAGCTCTAAATTTAGAGCTCTGTAACATTTCCCAAATATATATGAATCTCTAATCATGAACAGTGGGCTTTAGCGCTACACAGCGTCTTCGATTTTCGGAAGCAGTAACATGCAATTTTATTTTTGTTTTGATTTTTTTTGTTTTGTTTTGTTTTTTTATTTTTTATTTTTTTTTGACTTTTTAATAATTTAAATCTCATATCATGTACTATTGATAGAGTGGGCAATTCAATTTTACAATTTCCAGTGAGCGTGCTCTGTAATTTTTATTTTCAAATTAACAAATGTAATAAACAGTTTACAATCTTAGAACAAAGTAAACTAGTACAAATTATATATAAATCTATTTGCTAATACCAAAAGAAACATAGAATCTATTTTAAAATTGTTATATCAAATATGTATTTAAATAAAATAAACAGATTCATATTTAATTAAATTAATATTACAGAACAAGAAATTATGAGACTAAATCATACAACTTGATGAACAAAAATATATAACAAAAGAAAAATACTGAAAGAAGAAAATGAAGCAAATCGAAACTTGTGTAATACCACAGTCTCCTTAAAACAAACGCTCCCTCACCATGGATGCTAGAGGTATATCAGTGTCTGTCTCTCAAAATACGACAATTTAGATCCCGTTAAGTCAGAAGCACCTTCTGGTTAGCTCTGACGAACTGACAATAGTAACACTCTCACACAGAAAGAATATTATAAGAGCAGACTGACTGTATAATCTTGACAGCGAAAAATTCTGTGTGAGAGGAGGAGTCTTTCCAGCAACAAATGTAGAATTCAATTATGCAAAACTGTCTAACTAATGCAGCAAAATTGATGGAAAATAAGTGTCTAAGTTACACACTCTATATACACGTGTGTGTATATCTACAGCCACCAAACAGACCTAGTCCAAAAAAAATTAGATTGATGGGCCACCAATCCGGCTCAACTCAAACCTAGCCCCAAGCCGTGCATGTGGAAATTTTTTCATAACCAATTTGGATCATAGTTTTGGCCAAAATCTATCCTTGAAACATCTATAACTCCCTTGATTCGAAAAATTTTGATACCCCCAATTCATGCCCTTATAAAAAAAACTTGGGATTTAAATACCCATAAATGATTTCCTCTACAATCAGTGTGGGATAAGTGGTTGTACACCATTCCAATACCTCATGCATAATGCCAACTTTATGATACAATTTCTCATTCAATTCTTAATATTTTTAGTCATTCTTTTTGTGGTATAGAGATCTTGTTACAAATAATCTAAACTCATTTGATCTCACTTCAATCGGTAGTTGTGACCTATTTTAATTTCACATTAAAGTCACTATAAAACCATTTTTTCTAACAATTTTTACCTTCCAGTGGCTTCCGACCTATCAACATCTCCAACAATATTTCTTTTTTATTTTTTTTTCTATGCTTCATGTTAATTTTTTGATAAATTTTCTTTGATTAAGTCAAAACACAATTTTATCTGATATGGTCAAAACATAGAAAAAAATTGTGAGTAAACCAAAGAAATTTAGTCAAAATATAGTGAAAATTGTGAGCAAATCAAAAAAAAATTAAAACATAGAGAAAATTAAAAAAAAATTGAGCAAACCAGAGAAATTTGAAGACACAGAGAATTTTGTTTGAAATTTCTTTGTGTTTTGAAATTTATCTGGATCGAAATTTCTTTGAAAAAAATATTGAGAAACTCCAACTATTATGAAAATATTACATATCCTTTATTTTATAAAATCTTAATATTAGGGATCTTAAAAAAAAAAAATCCCTTATATATATATATTCATATTTTGAGACATAATCGATCTAAAGTGAGTCTTAAGTTTAATACAAATAAAGCCCTAAGCTTGTACAAAAATTAAATACAAAATAACAAAACTAAGCCTTCAACTCCACACTTCTCCCAAGCTAAGTCCTTGGTGGAAGCATATCACTAACACCTGAAAATAATTTTCCCATATATGGTGAGCCAAAATCTAGTAGAAATAATCCAACAGAATATATAAATATTAACAAAAATATAAGGGTGAAATGTATATACAATGCTCATGTCAAAACATTTTACATTTCTTTCCCAAACCATCTCATGCTCAGTTTATATCACAATTCTCAAATCATGTTCTTTACAGTAGAAAACAAGGGAGAATTCTCAAATCGGTTCAACCTTTTACGGATATTTTGTCTGCGGGAAATCGTCAAACCACACTCATATAAACATAGCCTATACAAGCGCTACTATTGCCATTTTACAAATATTTCGTCCGCAGAAACCATTACTTATGTATACGCGCGTTTTTCGGGACTTTTACCTTGAACACACATGCCAACTTAATTTGGTGATACACACATTTTTTCCACATTCATCAATTTTTCTCAAAATCATATACATTTACAATGTATTAAATGAGCAACAGTATTTAATGCACATGACGGAGAACTTTGTTTCAATTCACCTAATTCCCATGCAATTTCTACAACAATCATAACTATCCTCCACCGATAGCTCAAAATAGATATTTTGAAACAGATATAAAATCTCAATACAGATAAATTTTTCAAAATTCAAGATGTGAGTGATAATATATATCCAACTCCACCATCCATATCAATATCCATCCAATTTCACATTTCCAACATCAATTCTATTTATTTATACAAAATTAATATTTGAGATATTAGGGCAAAACCCATTTTTCTTCCAAAATCCTTTTCAAGTATCAATTCAACAATTCTATCACAACTTAATCTCATTTTCAATCCCACAACCATCTTCAATACATTCATTTGAAAACCCCTCTTTTGATTTTAAACCAAAACTCTAAGTTTGTTCAAAATCCTCTAAAATCACAAGATTGTTTTATAAAAATAAATAGTTAAGTTAAAAATCATAAAAGAGTGTAGAGAATCCCTACTTTAAAGCTAGAGACGAGAAAAGAACAGATGAAACTCAGATGAAGCCGAAATCCAACTCTATTCAAATGAAAATGAAGCTCTAGGTGAATTCGACCTTTTTAACAAACAAAATAAGGTGGAGAAATGAGTAGATCTTGGTGTGTTTGTAGAGAGAAAGTAAGTTCTAGAGAGAGGAGCTCTAGATTTAGGAGTTTGAAATGTTTAAAGAGAGAGAGAGAGATGAAAAAGTAATGTAAAAAATGACTTTTTACGAGCTGATATACGCACAGTCTGCTCGAGCACAAGAAGTGACGCTTGAGCGTTCAGACACAATAAGTTGCACCGCTCGAGCTCAAGAAGTGACATTCGAGCGTAAAATATACATTCCCAGTTATTTTACAAACAAAAGACCATCACTCGAGCCCACGACCGCTTGAGCATAGGAAACACTGCTCGAGCGTAGAATGCACTCTCCCAGTAGTTTTGCAAGCTTGTAAAAGTACTGAGAGTTCACAAAGACTACTCAAACATAAAAGCAAAATTCTGGACAATAATGTTTTTGAAAAACAAGGTACCAACATGTTACAAACACAACCAACACATTCCGATAGCCAAACTCAAGGAGGGAAAAGAGGAATAAGACAAGAATAGCAATACAAAACCAAAAAATCCAAATTCAGAATATCAAATGGGTCGGGTCTTAAACCAAAATCACTATAAATCAAATATTAAAGACAACACTCTTTCTCATATATTCTCTAATCATTAACTAATCATATCAATTACACATCATTAAATCTAAAAAATAAATTTAGAAAATAAATTTATATTTTATTTTCTTTAAATATAAATAATTGCATCATGACTGCATTTATTTATTTATTTCCCCCACAAAGTATTGAATTCATTTATGAAGATTGTGGATGGTCTCCTGGGTTAGGAAACCCTATAGCATGCTGCATTAATGCATGGTGTACCAAACCAAGGGCAGATATATTATCCCCACAAAGTATTGGATTCATTTATGAATATTGTGGATAGTCTCCTGGATTAGGAAACCATATAGCATGCTGCATTGATGCATGGGGTACCAAACCAAGGGCAGATATTATTATATTAGGATTTAGTTTCTTTCAAATTGCAATATCAATTTGAGAGTATGTTTGAATTTAGTGAGTCCATTTTAGAACCGATTTTGATGATTCGAACCGTTTACTTTTTTAGACTCGTTAAGTAAAATGTTCATGCAAAAAAACAAGATGATTGGATATTGGTAGTTATATGTTTGAATCATATTTTTTTTTTAATAAAATAAACTACAAATGTAATTTTAAGAATTTTTTTGTAATACAAATTTAATTCAAATATATAGTTATTAATATCCGATCATCTTGATTTTTTACATTAATATTTTACTCAACGAGTCATAAAAGAATAAACGGTTCGGATCATTAAAACAGGACTTATGGTGGACTACACGGCCCCTCAAGCTCTCCCGTGTTGATATGTGAACATGAGAGAAACCTAACCCATTATATTATATTTTAGAGTCAATTTTTTATTCCATAGAGTATAATATTTGTGTCATTTAAATGTTTCATATTTAAATTGTATCAATTTGATCCCTAATATATAGAAAGTGTTTTAATTTAGTCTTCCAATCTAATTCCGTTAAGAAAAAATGACCGACTTGTGATATGTGACATTAATGTAGAAATTCATGTAAAAAAATTGTACTTTCAGTTTGATTTCTAAAGTTACACATTTATCCTTAATTTTAATGATGTCTATTGATAGAGTTTGGTTGGAGGACCAAATTAAAACACATTTTATACATTGGGACTAAATTAACACAATTAAATATTGAGATCTAAAATGCCACAAATCTCATATTTTGAGAACCAAAAATATAATTAACCCTAATGAAATCCATGTGAATTTTTTTAAAAACCAAATTAAGACACATTTTATACGTTGGGATTAAATTAACATAATTTAAATATTGAGTTCTAAAATGACACAAATCTCATATTTTGAGAACCCAAAAAATATTTAACCCTAATGAAATCCATGTGAAACTTTTTTTTGGCTTTTTAAAAAAGAGAAAAAAAGACAAAAAGACAAAAAAAAGATAGATATAACAGAAAAGGAAAGAACCGTGCTTCAAAACAACACAAGTCCCATGGTTGTGCCACATTAAATGATTAACAAAATATAGTATTAGAATATGATAAGAATAATATTTTTTATATATAATAATACCTGCCAATAATACATTCATTTTATTTTAAAATAATGTTAAGATGATTGCATTTTTTTTTAATCATTTTTGTTTACTTTTATGTAACACTTTCAATATTATTATAAACCTAGTATATCATGGCTGTATATGTGTTACATTTTTAGGGGGGCAATTCTTGTGAAAAGAAAAAAAAAATTATTTCTTCCTTGTTTTGAAATTTTTTTGTTGCTGTATTGAGTTATTTATTTTTCGCTCATTCTAGGCTATAATTGTTCAATTTGACAGGGGGAACGAATAACTTGGGAATCGATTGATTCTAAAAGGGTAAATTACAAATACATCCTCTAAAATTTGTTTAAAATACAGATTGTCTCCTGTGGTTTAAAAAATTATAATATAAATACTCCCTTATTATAATTTTTTATTTAACAGAATTAATTAAAAAAATAAAATTTATAATTGTTCTCCTATACAATAATAAAATTACCTAAATTATTTATTGAAACATATTTTTAACATCATTAAAAATTTCTAATTGACTTTGTAATTTATTAATAAAATAGACGATTTGTTATAAAATTAGAAATCTCAAGGGGTGGAATGTAATTTTTAAAACTACAGAAAACGATTTGTATTTTAATCAAACCTCAAGGGATGTATTTGTAATTTATCCATTCTAAAAAGACTTGTGGTAGTGTAGCTTGAATTATCATAGAATAGAATAAAAGGTTGGATTAACCCCCCAAAATTTGATCCAAAAAATGGATTTAACATAAAACTTCAGGGTATGTTTGATATAATTTTTTTTTTTTCATATTTATAATTATTCTCCTAGACAATATAAAAGAAATTTAAAAACAAGTAATAAGAGAAATATGTTGTAAAAAATGGTTATTCTACTAATATTGTTCTCCTTTATAAGTCTTCCAATTAGGGATGGTAATTTGGCCCACTTCCGCATCCCTTCAATTCATGAAGGTTTTTTTTTCTTTTTTTCTCGCTCGGATTATAATAAATAAATTACTTTTATATGTATATATAAATGCAATAAGAGTAAAATATTAAAATATTAATATATATATATATATCTTGATTTTTATTTCTTTATCTCTCATTTTTAATATCTTTAATTCTTATTACTCATTAATATTTATCCTCTTATTTATTATTTTTTTTTTATTAGTAACCGACATATCTCCACTCTCGGCATATCTCCACCACCTCCTTAAATTTAACGCGATCCGGTCCGGCCCGATTGCCTTCCCTACTTCTCACGTCTTATGATACATGCTAGCTAGGCATCATAAATGTTTAAAGGACCAAAGAGGAGAGAAGAACACTAATGCTAGAAGTTCAAAAAGGTCCCTATTGTGGAGTTATTCCATATTGGCATTGGCTTCTTTCCGGTCCTTAGTCGGATTAGATCGTACTGTTAGATTTGTGAGAATTTATCATGAATTTCGTTTTGATAATCTGAACCGTTGAATATGCAGAACTCGTCGAGTACTATATGCTTGTAAAAAATCACATGATCGGATATCGATAGCTATGTGATCAAAACAGATTTTTGTCAACCGTTAATTTATTCACCGTCTATTTTTTTATACAAAACTGATTTGATCACATAGCTACCGATATCCGATCAACGTGATTTTTTACAGACTTATAATACTCAACGTGTTCTACACATTGAACGATTTAAATTATCAAAACGGGACCCATAGTGGACTCCCACGGGCCCAACAGCCCGATCCAGTCCGATTAAAGACTGGACAGAAGCCATGCCCTTCCATATTTTATCTATCTATCTATCTGTCTGTCTATATATATATATATTATATAAATAAATAAATAAAAAGTTTTTAGTGAGAAGAAATATAAGAGCTCCAAATGTTTAACCTAAATTTCTTAATATTTTAATTTAAAAAATAATTAATAAATCATACATTGGCCTTGTTTGGTTTGGTTTGGAAAAAAGATTTTGAAATTTTTTTTAAAAATTTTGTTTGGTTTGTAATTTTTCGTAAAAAATTTTCAAAATTACTTTCTCTTTCTTACATATCAATCAATCATTTTTTCTCTCTACTCTCTCCTTTTCAATCACTTTTTCTTTTACATATATTTACTCAATTATAACAAAATATCAAATCATTTCAAACTCTAAAATTATTTTCAAAATATACAATTAAACAAACTATAAAAATTTCTAAACTCTTTTCTCAAAATATTTTTTGAAAACTTATCTCCCAAAATTAAACTAAACACACAAAGAATGCATTTTTCATTCCTAAAATCATTCCCTAAAATCATTCCTTCCATAAAATCAAACAAACAAGAGTTTTCAATTAAAAAATAATAATTAATAAATCGCACACTCAAAAAATATTTCGCTGTAAAATATTTTCGATTAAAATATTTTAAATTCTTCACCATAAAGTATAAAATGATTTATATAATTAAAATTTCACAACATTTTTTTTTTCCCACTATGGTCATTACTACTTAGCAAACATGTCAATGTCAAAACTCATTATTTTCATACACACTAAATATTTATATATATATATATATATATTATGTAGAGATTTACATATATTATGATTGAGTAATTTATATTTATATTTTTCAATTTTAAATAATCTATATCTATATAATATATAATTACAATTCAATAGGATATTTTAAGGTTCAAACTCTCAACTATTTTTTTTTTTTAATTTTGTGAAAATATTAAAATTTTATTTTATTAATAAATGTAATTTATTACTATCATATGGTAAATTAAAATTAAAAAACTTATAAAATGAAATGTTTTTATATTTTATCATAAATATAACTTTTGTAATTTATTATTTAATTTTTATTAATTAAATTATGGCATGTATTTAATTGATTATCTATTATTTTTATTACATATTTTAGATAAATTTTATATTATTATTTAATTTTAAAAAATAAATTTTGATTATTTATTTATACCCCGTACATAACCTGAATAATATGCTAGTAAAAATTAAATGAAGGTGGTGTTGCATTGCATGCGTACAATTAAGGCTTTTGACTTTCTTCTCCTTTCAACTATGAATAAACGACTTTCATTACAATTCACAATAAAGGGTTGGCAACAAAATATACTAAAAATTAAATGAAGGTGGTGTTGCATTGCATGCGTACAATTAAGGCTTTTGACCTTCTTCTCCTTTTAACTATGAATAAATGACTTTCATTACAATTCACAATAAAGGTTTGGCAAACAAAATAAAGAATTAGACATGATAGTTGGTTCAGTAGATTATATAATTGGTTCAGTAGATTATATAATTGTTTTTTTTTGAGACAGTAAAGGTTAGAGTTTAAATTGATGGAGTGACTCTGACTTTTTTTTTTTTTTTATTTTGGTTGTCTTTATTGCACATCCTATTTAGGGCCAGCCCTAAGTATTTGGAGTTTAAGGTAAAACAAAAACGGAGATTTATATTCACAAAGAAAAAAAAATCACCATTTTTTATATCACTATTGTCGATTGATATCAAAATAGATATCAAAATGTATTCATATAAAAATAAAAAATTAAAAAAAATTACCAAAATTAAAAAAACTTTTATTAAATTAAAATGTATTGGATATGTATTGAGTTAATTGTTGTTTATTGAATATGTTGTTTATGAATGTGGTTGAGTGTGGTTGCATTATTGTTTATTGAATGTGCTGTAGAAGAATGTGATTGAGATTGAATTAATTATTTATTCCACTAAAATCTGATAAACAAGAAAAGTAAAAAAAATTTGGGCAAATTTATTTATTCCACTAAAATTTGATAAAGAAAGAAAAAAAAAATTAGGGGCCCTATTTTGGGTCACTAACATTTTATATATGTATGTAGTGTTTCTCATGCAAGGACCACCAACATTTTGTATATATTTTAATTTCAGTTGGACTAAATTACACTTATAAACAAATATGGGCTTAACAGCATATTTTTTGGTTCTTTAGATTGGTCCTAAAACAATAAAAATAATTTGGGCCTATTTATATTTGTAATATACTATAATACTTTTCTAAATTTAGGACCCTATTTTAAGCCAATTTTTTAGGCCTAAGGCATACGCCTCAATGACCTTAACCTAAAGCCGGTTCTGATCCTATCGTACATCGTATAGCAAAAAAATAATAAATAAATAAAAAACCTTGTGTACCCACTCCCATGAACCCAATTCCACATAATTTTGCATTTAGGTTTAATTATTATTATTATTGTTTTAAGATAAGAATTTTGTTAATGAATATCTTAATGACATTAATACTTGACACTTCCAAAATTAGTGATTCCCATGACCCTCAATTGATGCGGACAAGACATATCTATTTTTTATTTTTATTTTTCCCTCTCTCTTTCACAGGTGCGCGGAGTTCATGGGGGTTAAATTTTGTCGGAGTTTGTATCAAAACCCTTAACAAAATTTAATATAATTATACATTTTTATGACATGCAATTCTAATAAAAATGTACATGTACTTGTTAACGAGTAATTTCAAAATATTCGAGAACCACCAACCAATAATCAATTGTCAAAAATTACTGTTGACCACCCAATGACCACTGTCCCTTCTCTCTGGCGGCTACCACCATGTCCCTCCCTTTTTCCTTTTTCTCCTTTGTTATTTGGACTTTGATTGAGACCCCACTAAAGTCCTACCCTCACCACTCCCACACACACGTGGGGGTTGGTCATTGGGTCAAAAAAAAAAAAAATTTGACCAATCAAAGTTCACTGGAACCTGAGAGTCACCCCCAGTAGGGTCCGAACCATTTTCCTGGTTATTTTCCCTAACCAACGTCTCCTCCATCTTGTCTCCATACATATGGACACATTTATAAGATTGAAGCCCTTGACATGACAATAGTAGAGAAGGTACAACGAGTATTTTCCATTGATGAGGACAAAGTTTTGGTAAGGAATTGATGACGCCGAGTGGTGAGTGGTGTTTGATAATGGTCCCAACCATTTAATTTTGGTCGATTACGGGCGTTAGTGAACAAGGCCAATGGAGGAATGGCTCCATTTGGTCAGTTATAGAAAAAAATAAATAAATAAATAAATAAAAAATAAAAAAATCTAATAATGAAATATTTATAATTTTTATAATTTCGACAAACCTCAAAGGTTATATCTGTAATTTACCTAACCTTTTTTTAGGAGTTACGGGATTTGGCTTCAAAATTTTCTGTTCTCTTATTTTAATATATTCGTAACTACTAACTATTGAATTAAGTAAAAATCTCGAGTCAGTTGAATCTTAAAATATGATATAATTGTTAGAAATGTGTTAAGAGGATAGAAGAATTTAGAAATTGAAGATCTGTGCCCAATTTTTTAGGCAATTATATTTGTTAATTTTAATTTTTCGACATTTTAAGGACAAGCTTTTCTCTAGTTTGCACTAGACAGTAATGTTCGGATCCGTAAGGCTTACCTTGGTTTCCATTTTGATACTTTAAACCGTTCAATTTTTTGGTCACAGTGGCTTCGTTTGGAAAGTAGGTTGGCTTTTTGAATATTTTAACATAGGCTAAAAAACCTCGTTTGGGTTAGGTTTTTTGACTTTTGTGAGAGAAAAAATGAAATGATTATGGTTTAAATGTGACATTTTATCTTATTAGTTTTTTAGCATATTTTATCTTTTTTGTGACTATTTTAACATTTTAACCCCCAAAACCAACATGCCAAACGAGGGCAGTATTTAGATCATTCATGAAAAAAAATTTGGTTGATTCAATAACCGTAGTGATATTAGTTTATGACATTTATTTGCAAAAAGTGAATTATAAATAGTATTTGAAAACTAAGCTATTCATTTTTTGGAAAACAAATATGATAGACTAGGTTAATTGCAGTTATTGAATCATCAATTTCGATCATCGATTTAAGACCTGTGATGGACCTCACAAACCTAAACAATACGGTCCGGTGATTGAAGAGAATGTGCTCCCGACTTCGCAATACAAAATAACAAATGTAACTTTGTATGACTGAAATTCTAGCACTGTTACTAAAATTGAAAAACCTTTTAGATTGTTATTTGTAATTAGGAGTCAATATCAACAATTATCAACAATTTACAATCAAACAATCATTGATCTAATTCATTTACGAGAGAATTGAATTAGATCTACTATCAAGCAATAAGAACAAGACACAACGATTTAACATGGAGTAATTGGACTCTTCCAATTGTGATAAAAATTATGTGACAATATTACAAAATAATTCACTAAGAAGACACAGAAATTATACAATAGAATCCTCAATTACTTAGTGAATCCACACCTAAATTGAACCTAACTCGTTGTGTCTCTTACAATATTGTCTTCACTTCGGAATTGCTTCACCAAACGTTGAATTCCCAACATCAATGTCAAATTCATGATGATGAGACACTTTGGAATCCACCAAACCTTCCAAGTTCAAGTTTATGAAATCCACCCATGAACATCTCTTTAGGAAAGTGTATTTGAATGATAAAATCCCTAGATGATCTTTAATATTGAAAAATCTAGAAATCCCCTAGATATTGATTTGTGATTATGTAACAATTTTAAGCAGTATATAACAATCCCAATCAAACAATCAAGACAAATCAACACAACGAGTTTAACGTGGAAAACCCACAATTGGACACTTCCAACTATGATTAAAAAACCACAGGCAACAGCCACAAAACAATCCACTAAGAAGATTTAAAGGAATTACACAGGTATACTCTCAATTACTTAGCGAATCCACGCCTAATTGAACCAACTTGTTAGAAAATTGGCACCCATATGGCATGACCATTCGAATTCAAATTTGAATTTGAACCTTATCCAAATAAGTTTTGAAATTGAATTCAAATCTATTTAGGATAATCACTCAGGATACAGATATTATCTCCATTAACTGATATGGATAGATAATAATAACACATTATATATCTGATATATGGGTTATAGGTGATTAGGAGAGAAACAACGTATTATCTGAGTTTTTCCCATATACAGTTTCTCCCATATACTGACTCTCTCCCAAAAATAACGATCAAAACCATTTGCACTGTGGTTTGTATGGGTGATATTCAGTATTGTAATATCACCCCATTGCTGGGTTGATTGACCAGATTCAGGAAGCACGTGATTTACCCACGAGATCCTTCAATTCAGACTCTGTTCGAAAAGATATGACCGAAATTTTTATTCCGCTGCGTTATACTTTCTTTACATTGGTATCAGAGCTTTAATAGATATTTTCGTGTTTCATTTAATCATGTGTATATTTTTATATGTATATGTATACATTATATACATGAATGTTAGTAAAGGAGAAAAAAAAATCTATTTTATTAGATTAAGAGCATAAATATTTTTTTTATGTTCATTAATGCCTTTTTAAATACCATAAATGGTTTTATTTTGAAAAAAGAAGTCCAGCAGTACAAAAATCGGACCAGAAAACACCCTGGAAGGTGGCGCGTGGTATGCACGCGCCACCCAACGCAGTGAGTCGCTCACACGCGCTTTTACGCGCTCGCACGCGCTTCCACGCTCCAGACGCCATGCCAATGCGCCGTCACGCGCGCGTCAGCGGCGCTGTCCACGCGTGTGTCGTCCGCGTCACACACTCACGCCGCGTGTTGAGCTGCGCGTCGAGCCGCGTCCGAGCCGCGTGCTGAGCCGCGCGCACTGAGCCACGCCGTTTTCCTCCGGCAGCTTGGCTGGCTTGGCTGCTGATGCCTAAGGCACTGTTTGTTCTGTTTTTTAATTCTGTATCGCGTTAAATGGTCATTATTTATTCATTACATATTTGTTTTATGCGTGGTTTGTACTGTTAGACTCAGAATTAATTTTTCTATATTCCATAAAATTTTAAAAATTTTACGAAAATAAAAAATATTTTTTCTGTGTTAATAATTCATTTTTTATGCTTTAAAATGATTCTGGTATTGCATAAATAATTTTCTGGGGTTAAAATTTTTATTGTGGACTTCTGAAATGTTTTACTATCTAGTGGTAATATTGTCTCAGTTTATCAGTTTTTGAATTTTTTATTTCTAATTTTATGTGTGTTTATTAGTTATTTAAAATTTCAGAATATTTCAGAAAAATTCCAGAAAATTTCAGAATGATGTACATTTTTAATTATGGCATAATCTGAATATTTTTTCAGTTTATCAGTTTCTGGATTTTTTATTTCTAATTTTATTTGTGTTTATTAGTTATTTAAAATTCCAGAAAATTTCAGAAAATTCCAGAAAATTTCAAAATGATGTACACTTTAATTATGTCATAATCTGATTATTGAATATAGCATATTTTTTGGGTTTGTAATATGTTGTAATTAGAGAAGCATGATTATTTATTTATTTATTTATTTGAATTCTATTATTAAATAAATATAGCATGAGTTGTTTGTAAATTTACAATGAGATGCTATTGTATGGATTTTATCATGCTTTGTATATGCCATAAGTAGTGGGAGATTGTTTGATTGTTTTTTGCGCATGGAATTAAATTAAATTTTGATAATTATCACTAGAGGCGCAAGAGATGATTACGAGCATAGCAAATTTTCGATCTTGAGACATGTATAAAATTATCATTATTTAATTTAGATTCTTTTTGCTGCAAAATATTTTGTTTTGTGTTGCTATCATTAATATCCCCTGCGCATTTGTTTACTCTGTATGTAGAAATGGTTGCTAAGACAGTGGTGGCAGACTTAACTAAGGGAGAGAAATTGGATGGCGACAATTATGATATATGGCGCCGTAAGATCCAATACCTCCTCAATGAGCAAGAAGTGTTAACCACACTTGAACAAGTGATGGTTGAGCCAGAGCAGGGCAATACAGCTCAACATCGTCGTGATCTTGAAGCCTTTCAGACTTGGCGTAACAAAGATCGGTATGCGCGCTTTACTATGTTGAGCAGCATGCACAACGACTTGAATAATGAGTTTGAGCATTGCCCGACTGCATTTGAGATGTGGGAAGCTCTCAAGCAAAAGTTTGGTATTACCTCTTTGGCAAAGCTACGTGGGCTGACTATGAAGTTTGACTCATATCAGAAAAGGGCGTATCACTCGATGAAGTAGCATTTTAGAGTCATGTCAGCTATAATACGTAAGCTTGCGGCTACCGGGCACAATTTGACTCAAGAGCAGCAAGTACAGGCTGTGATACGCTCTCTGCCAAATTCTTGGGAGAAAATGAAGCAGAACATGATGCATAATAAGAGTGTGAAAACATTCGAAGACATATCGTGTCATTTGGAGCTAGAGGCTGAACGCCTTGAGGCGGCTAAGTCTGATGGTTCTGCTATGGTGGTTGAGTCAAGCTCACGTAGGACTTCTCAGTTCAAACGTGGAAAAGCAAAAGGTGCCCCTAAGAAGCAAGGAGCAGCTGCGCTTAAGCTCAATGGCGCTAGAAATTTCAAGCGTAGGGGCAAGAGAGGTGGTAAGAAGGCAAAGGCTAAATTGACATACTTTAACTGTAACAAAGAAGGACACTTCGCTTGGGACTGCCCTGAGCAGAAGAAGGTACTCCCTTACTTAATTTCTCGCATTCAATGCTTTGTGTCTAGTCAAGCATTAATTGCTCATTCTCCTCATTTTTGGGTTGTAGACTCCGGAGCAACAGACCACATCGCAAGGGACAGAGTAGGGTTCGTTGAGTATCGCCGAGTACCTGCTGGGAGCAAAAAAGTTTACATGGGGAACGAATCCGGTGTAGAGGTGCTTGGGATTGGCACATTCAAGCTGGAAATGCGACGAGGGCGGACCTTGTATCTTCATGATGTTCATTATGCTCCGGATATTCGGTGAAACTTAGTTTTAGTTATTAGCATGATGAGCCTTGATTTTAGCTTTTGTTTTGAGAATAATGGTGTTAGCATTTATTTGGGAACAATTTGTTATGGTTTTTGTTATCTTTTAGATGGTTTTTTAGTTTTGGATGTAGATGATTCTAGTCT
The DNA here is from genome assembly GCA_022316695.1 of Camellia oleifera. Taxonomy (NCBI): domain Eukaryota; kingdom Viridiplantae; phylum Streptophyta; class Magnoliopsida; order Ericales; family Theaceae; genus Camellia; species Camellia oleifera. The sequence continues at coordinate 51,579,646 of CM039310.1, read as the reverse complement.
TAATAAAAATGCCAATGGCTCTGTTTCTAATATTGCATCTTTTTGTGATAATGATTCTATGAGATGGCATGCTAGATTAGGCCACATAGGGCAAGACAGGATGACTAGATTGGCTAGAGAAGGTCTTTTAGGCCCACTCGCTAGAGTCACTTTGCCAACTTGTGAGCACTGTCTTGCTGGAAAGGCAACAAGGAAACCATTTGGGAAAGCCATAAGGGCATCTATCCCATTGCAACTTATTCATTCTGATATATATGGACCAATGAATGTGAGGGCAAGGCATGGAGCCCCTTATTTCATCACATTTATAGATGATTGCACGCGTTTTGGTCATGTCTATTTGATTTCTCACAAGTCAGAAGCATTGGATTGCTTTAGACGGTATGTTAATGAGGTTGAGAATCAATTAGACAAGAGCATTAAGGCTCTAAGGACTGACCGAGGACGTGAGTATCTATCTGAGCAATTTAAAGTGCTCTGTGAGGAAAAAGGAGTTATCAGGCAATTGACAATTCCTAGGACTCCGCAACATAATGGTGTAGCGGAGAAAAGGAATCGCACATTGCTTGACATGGTTAGATCAATGATGGCGCAAGCTAATCTTCCAATTTCTTATTGGGGAGATGCTTTGTTGACTGCCGCCTACGTCCTTAACCGTGTGCCCTCCAAATCAGTTCTTTCCACCCCATATGAGATGTGGACTGGCAAAAAGCCTGATTTGGGCAATTTGCGGCCTTGGGGTTCGGCAGCTTACATACACAACGCTTCTCATAAGTTTGGAAAGTTGGGCCCTAGAGAAAAGAAGTGTATCTTCATTCGCTATAGTGAGCATTCTAAGGGCTATGTGTTTGTTGGGGAGCATCCGGATGGAAGTGTGATTGAAATTGAGTCACGAGATGTGGATTTCCTAGAGGAGGATTTCCCTAGCAGAGGTGAGGTAACTAGAGAAGTAGAACTCTATGAGATGAAGGATCTACTTGAAGGCGCACCTAGTAGCCTAGTAGAGAATGGGGAAATAATTCCTTAAGCTCCTAGGGACAGTGGGAGCGATCTACCTGTCCATGGATTAGATCCAATGGATGAGGATTCTCAACTACGTAGAAGCAAACATGGAGCTATACCCCGTCGTCGTTTTGAGATTGAAGGGGAAGCATTCATGATTGCTCCGAGTGATGAGATGGAGCCTAAGAATCTCAAAGAGGCTCTCTCATCCCCTGCTAGTAAAGAATGGAGTACTGCAATGGATGAAAAAATAGAGTCTATGAAGAAAAATCATGTATGGGACTTGGTTGATTTACCGCCAGGGCGCAAGACTATTGGGAACAAATGGGTTCTCAAAGTCAAGCGCAAGGCGGATGGTTCCGTAGAAAGGTATAAGGGTCGCCTAGTGGCGAAAGGTTACACCCAACGAGAAGGTGTGGACTATGAGGAAACTTTTTCACCAGTTGTAAGGTTTGCCTCTATTCGCCTAATCCTGGCCATAGTAGCTCAGTTGGACTTAGAGCTATATCAAATGGACGTTGAAACTGCATTTCTCAATGGAGAATTGGATGAAGAGATCTATATGGATCAACCAAAAGGCTTTGTGGCAGTAGGTCAGGAGTGCAAAGTTTGCAAGCTTCAACGATCTATTTATGGCTTAAAGCAATCATCCAGACAGTGGAATCTGAGATTTCATCGAGCCATTGTTTCTAATGGGTTTACGATGATTGATGAAGATCACTGTGTGTACGTTAAGCGGTCCAAGGACATTTTTCTGATATTGTCATTATATGTAGATGACATATTATTGGCTAGAAATGACAAGGAGATGATTGTCGCCACTAAAATGTGGTTGTCCTCTACATTTGAGATGAAGGACATGGGTGAGACGAGCTATGTGCTCGGTGTTAAGATCCTTAGGGATCGCTCTAGGAGCCTTCTTGGTTTGTCTCAAGAGACTTACATTAAGACTATTCTAGAGCGGTTCCAGATGCAGAGCTGCAAACCCATTGACACTCCTGTTGCAAAAGGCGAGAGCCTAAGCCTTGATATGGGTCCTAAGACTCAAGAAGAAAATGAAAAGATGGCCCGTGTTCTCTATGCAAATGCTATTGGAAGCTTGATGTATGCTATGATGTGTACATGTCCTGACATTTGTTATGTAGTCGGATTGGTGAGTCGTTACCAATCCAACCCAGGACCAGCTCATTGGAAAGTAGTTAAGAGGATATTACGATATCTTAGAGGAACTGCAGATTACACACTTTGCTACCAGAGTTCAGATCTACATCTAGTTGGCTATTGTGATGCTGACTGGGGAGGAGACCTAGATGAGCGTAAGTCTACTTCAGGATATGCTTTCATGCTTAGCGATGGTGCTATTTCTTGGAGCAGTAAGAAGCAATCCTGTATCGCCTTATCGACTATAGAGGCTGAGTTTGTGGCTTGTTCATCTGCCATTCAGGAAGCCGTGTGGTTGAGGAGATTCCTTCAGCATTTGGATGTTGTCACACACATTTCAGACCCTGTGACTATCCATTGTGACAGCATGGCTACACTCGCTTACGCTAAGGATCCTAAATACCATGGCAGAACCAAACACATTGATGTGAGGTTCAACTTTATCAGAGACATTTTGGCGCAGAAAGAAGTGATCCTGGAGCACATCCCTACGAGTCGCATAGTTGCGGACCCTTTGACTAAGCCCATTGCTAGAGATGTTTATCTTACTCATGTTAGGGCTTTAGGACTACGTAGGTGGTGATTTTTTTTGTGTATTCAGTTGAACTCTTATTTTTTTGGGGATATTTATGCCATTAGTATTCATATTTGTTTCTATTACACATTTATGTTTACTACCTTTTGCAATGGTTTGTGAATTAGCATACACAAAATAATTAAATTGATGTTAGCAGGCAAGATTGGCTCACTCACACGAGCAGTCGCCCTTAGCGCTAGGTAGCGAGTAAGGATGAGACTAGTAGCTTATTATATTTGGAGCAAATAGAGAAGCTAAAATTATCCACTAGCTATGTCGCCTTGGTTGGAGCCAAGATGAAGTCTTGATTGGAGACCGACCGTGGATATGAAAGTACCCATTTTTCCATGATGTGCCTGTTATGAATAGCCAGATGCGAGATCTCATTTGATGCTTGAGAGGCGAACAAATAGAGAATTCGAGTTAGACGCTAGGAAGGGACTTGTGCACTTAAGAGCGACTAGACTAAGATCTGTATGGTGTGTGAGTTTAACATCACTCTTTGAAAGAGTAACTCCACTATAACATGCATTCGTACTGCATGTGCTTATCGACCCGTTAGCGAGGTGAAAGAATGGATCCCTGCTTCTTCACCGTGTGAGTCCTAAAAGTCATTTTTCCCCTAAATGACTTCACTTTGTGCCTTTTGTGACCTTTGATTATGTCATAAGATGAGGAGTTGATGTTCGGCTACTTTGGTATGTTGCCTGCGGTCATGTATGATTCGGCTTTAAGGGACATTACTGGGAAAGCGGTCAATTTCAAATTGAATGATATGAGGGTGAAGAGAAGATCATCTAGTTCTACATCTCTGCTCTATATTCACTGTCGACAACTCACATCGCTCTGTAAAGGATGCTGATTGGGTGTGAATCTAATACGGGACCTAGGAGAGTCAAACATGCTCTTTGAGGGATTAGAGATGTTTTTTAGACTGATGTAGCTAGATGGGTCTGGGTACATAAGACACTATTTCTGTTCTTTTTGGGTTGATGTCTCTATACTGACTCATATTGAGTTTCTAGTATAGAGCTCCCACATGCAGGTGTTCTCAGCGGTCACACGGTGCATTGGCTAGTATAAGATTGTTCATTTTTTAGGGAGATCGAGATAGAGATGTGGCAGTGTCATGCCAACTCATGTGCGAGTGGGAGATGTTAGAAATGGGCGCCCATGTGGTATGACCATTCGAATTTGAATTTGAACCTTATCCAAACAAGTTTTGAAATTGAATTCAAACCTATTTAGGATAACCACTCAGGATACAGATATTATCTCCATTAACTGATATGGATAGATAATAATAACACATTATATATCTGATATATGGGTTATGGGTGATTAAGAGAGAAACAACATATGATCTGAGTTTTTCCCATATACAGTTTCTCCCATATACCTCTCTCCCAAAAACAACGATCAAAGCCATTTGCACTGTGGTTTGTATGGGTAATATTCACTATTGTAATATCATCCCATTGCTAGGTTGATTGACCAGATTCAAGAAGCACGTGATTTACCCACGAGATCCTTCAATTCAGACTCTGTTCGAAAAGGTATGACCGAAATTTTTATTCCGCTACGTTATACTTTCTTTACACAACCTCTATGTGCCTCTTCCAACCCCGTCTTCACCTCGGAATTGTCTTTACAATGAGCCACTCCAGAATCCACCGAAGCTTCAGGCTCAAATTCTTCAGAATCCACCGAAAAACAACTCTCTCTTTTTTTTGTATAACAAACAAAACCTTTAATGTACTCTCTTTAAACCATGAGTTGAATACTCAATAAAATATCAAAGAAAACTAACAAAATATCCTCAGATATAAACCTTAAGAACCAAAAAGAAGATCTGGAGGAATTAAATAGTTTTGGGAGAAAACTAACTATTTATAGAAAATCCAAAAGTATCTTAGTTTTGGAAGAAATCCAATTACTTATAGAAATCCAAAAGTAATCCTAATTTTGGAAGAAAATCAACTTCTTATAGAAATCCTTGTCAAACGGGATTGCCAAGAATAAAACCTAACAATCTCCCCCTTTGGCAATGCCATGACAAAACACACCTAACAAATAAAATCCTAATCACTCCAACCCATTACAGCCAACGAATGCAAACTTCTTTTTGATTTGCAAAATAACTATTAATGCCACAATCTCCAAAACAACTATTAGTGCCGCAAGAGTATATGAAAAAGCAATAAACATATGACAAGATTATCTTGAAGCATGAGATGGAAAACATGAATAGATGCGGCTTGAAGATTTTAAGAACATGTAACATGGATAGATGAAAACTAAGACTTATGCACCCGACACATGACATGAATACATGAAATCCTAAGAAACACCGGATAACATTAATCCCCCTTTTTTTTTTCACGAATTGACAAAGGAAGCTCAAACAATAAAGAAGCCAATGCAAAGCAACATGCAAACCAACTAATGCCAATCTCCCGTACCAAACAAAACAAAGTGTTTATGTTAACAAACTCTTGCAATGATAAACCAAACTTCCCCTCACTAAAAACAATGAACAAGAAAAAAAAACTGACAAAAATAATATGGTGGAGCAAGCAAGAAATTTCAGATTTATACCTTGAAACACACAAGATTATCCAAGAAGCACAATTACTTAAAAACACAATGTGCACAACCTTTAAAAAATTCCTCATAAAAGAAAGTAATGCATTATGTGAAAAGCATAGATCCCATGATAAAAGTGTGTGTGTGACTCTTGGAGTTTGAAAAACACTAGATTCAATCCTAGTAGTGATATGAAAGCTGGACATCCGACAAGAGAATCTAAGCACAATACAGGAAAGTTAAACCACTAGGAATCAAGGGGTATTTGTTGAGTAAAGGCGAAGGCTCCCCCTCAATAATGAATCCTTTATTTTTTTTTTCTTTTTCACATTTTTTCTTTTCTTTCTTTTGCACATTTTTTTCTTTCTTTTTCACACTTTTTCTTTTCTTTCTTTTGCACATTTTTTCTTTCTTTCTCACACTCATTGGCGGCTGACACACTCAAGAGTATGGAAACCGAATCAGAGAAGCATAGATATAATAAGGATAGCCTGGTTAGTGCCTTTGAGGTAGCATTTTCCTCATGCTTGGACTAAAAAGAACAGAGGGGAAAGCCATGGAGATGCAAAAAGATGGAAGATGGTTAAAAGACTCAACATCACCCATGATATGCTAGTATAGGTCAATTCCTCTAGAAAAGCAAAAGATACAATGCCAGAAGTCCATAGAGAAAAAATAATCACTAAGGCGGAAGACTTTGATATTTGCTAATCCAAGAGTGTGTACAGAATGAGACATACTAATCAAAGAATACACACTCTAAAATGAGTAATGACCACAGAATGCACACACATATTAACATGTAATGGATATTCTTATCAATTCCAATATGCACCAAGGACCACTCAAAAAATTTAAGCTTGCCAAACCATATTAAGAAAATCTTTTTGGATTTTTTTTTTTCATAGAATTTCCCTCACGAATTGTATCCATTATCACAAATCAAACAAGATCTCGCTCTAAAAGATTTGTAAAAAAAATAGAGCGACCCGCTCTGATACCAATTGAAAAATCTAGAAATCCCCTAAATATTGATTTGTGATTATGTAACAATTTTAAGCAGTATATAACAATCCCAATCAAACAATCAAGACAAATCAACACAACGATTTTAATATGAAAAAATCACAATTGGACACTTCCAACTGTGATTAAAAAACCATGGGCAACAGCCACAAAACAATCCATTAAGAAGATTTAAAGGAATTACACAGGTATACTCTCAATTACCTAGCGAATCCACGCCTAATTGAACCAACCTCTATGTGCCTCTTCCAACCTCGTCTTCACCTCAGAATTGTCTTTACAATGAGCCACTCCAGAATCCACCGAAGCTTTAGGCTCGAATTCTTCAGAATCCATCGAAGAATAACTCTCTCTTTCTTATGTATAACAAACAAAACCTTTGATATACTCTCTTTAAACCATGAGTTGAATACTCAATAAAATATCAAAGAAAACTAACAAAATATTCCCAGATATAAACCTTAAGAACCAAAAAGAAGATCTGGAGGAATTAAATAGTTTTGGGAGAAAACCAACTATTTATAGAAAATCCAAAAATAATCCTAGTTTTGGAAGAAATCCAATTACTTATAGACATCCAAAAGTAATCTTAGTTTTGGAAGAAAATCAACTTCTTATAGAAATCCTTGTCAAACGGGATTGCCAAGAATAAAACCTAACAAATGTAAAGCTTGTTGATCCATAGATTATTCTCAACTCATCAAGGTACATATATAGATCACACTAGAGAACTCTCTTTGTTTTTCGCACTTCAGGAATGAATATCTTTGAGTCTTCCTAAGATTTGTCCAAAATTCCACTTTAAAATGACTGTAATCGTCTTAAATCACTAGAGTGCACATTTGGTCGCTTAAGCGAACTTTTTGATAGTGCAGAATTTTTCTCTGAGACTTTGAGAAGCAGCAAGCATGTCTTGATCACTCGAGCGCACATTTCTCCGCTTTAGCATAAATGACTTCCCTGCTCGAGCGCACATACCTTTCTTTTAACACAAACTACTCTGCTCAAGCATAAATTGTAAATTGGTTGAATTTACATCTAAATACTCTCATTTTCATAAAAACAAAAGAGCGAATACAATTATAATTGAATAGAGTTTTGTCTACCAGGATTGCTAATCACAAAATACCTAAAACTAAAAATCTTACTAAACAGACAAGAGACTAAATATGATTGATTGTCAAAAATAGTACTCGGACATCCAATGATGTTTGGACACATTCTTTTAATAAGAGTTTTAGTGCATATAGCATTGCTCTAATTATAAAAAGACAAAATGAAAATCATGCATTACACAATTTTTTTTGACGCAATCTAAGTTTTTTTAAAGCTTAGTTTGGTTAGATAGATAGTACAAAAAAAATAAAAGGAAAAGAAAAAAAATAATTTTGTATGTGTTTGTCTAGATAGACGATTGAAGCCTAAATATTACACATTTAACTTGTTAAAATACATTTTATTAATCTATTAATTTGTATTATTTTATAATTTTACATGATTCTCTATATTTCTATATATTTTATGTGTTTATATATAAATTGTTGTATATATCATATCTTAATAGAATTTATGTTATATTATATAAATAATAAAATAAAATATAAACAAGAAAAAGGTGCGGATTGCACCATCGACAGCAAAGTATATATTATATCATACAATTATATATATTATAATAATAATAAAAAAATAAAAAATAAAAGAAGAAGAAGAAAAGTGAGAAAACAAAAACATTAATGGGGAGTGCCACTCTTGTCAAATTGTCAATCTATTTATACCTAACACATTACATGTACTATACAGAAAATTTAAAACAAAGAACCAAAAAACAAAAGTGAGAAAAACAAAAACGTCAAATTGTCAATCTATTTATACCTAACACATTACATGTACTGTACAGAAAATTTAAAACAAAGAACCGAAAAACAAAAGTGAGAAAAACAAAAACATTAATGGAGGAGTACCACCCCGTCAAATTGTCAATCTATTTATAACTATCATGCTATGTACTATGCACACAATTTAATGAATAAAATTTATAACTGGTCCTCTTTTTTAAATGATGCTACGTAAAGGTTGTCCTATACATTGATTTTTAGACTTTGATCGGTAGTCTTTATTGTCAAGTAAATTTTTTTAAACCATGCCTTTGATATATATATTAACGTATCATCTGGGTTATGTACAGAATAATTATAAATATTTATATTTATTTTAATTTTTTTAATATATAAATTATATTTTTTAAGATTTTTTATAAAAATAATTTAACAATCTTATCACTAATTATAATGTATAAAAAAAGTTAAAAATGATACTGCAATAACTATACACAGATTGTATCTATAATTATTTATATGAGGAAATTTTAAATACTGATCAGGAAATTTTGACCAAATCAATAAATGCTATCATGTGGAAAGACATGTGGATTGAAAAAAGTTAATAAACGCTGATCAGGAAATTTTAACCAAATCAATAAATGCTGAGTTTTTTTTTTTTTAAATAAAAAATTTAAAAAATTCAGATTGAGATATTGAAACTCTCACAAGTCTTGGGGGTTAAAAACTCATTTTTGCTTAATATATAATATAGATAGTCATAGGGTAACATGTCGATGGGATAGTAGAATTAAATTGTTACAGTAAGTTGACATCACTCCATTAACATGAACTTGAGATCTTATCTCATTGACACCTATATGTTCTTATGAGACCACTTGAGCTACAACTTAAGTCGAGTCAAGCGTTCATATGATTTTTATTTTTCAAAAAAGGACCTTGTGTAAGTAGGGATGACCAGTTTTCTGTACCCTGCTCCAGCCCCACATTCTCTATACAGCCGCATATGGGTTTTCCCTGCCCCAATAAAGAAGTGTGGTGGGAACATGGAAGGAAGTAGGGTGGGAACAAGTTTTGTTTCCCTCACCTTGTTCTAATCCGCCCCAAACCTCTTCCTATTTATATTTACTATATATATATATCAACACTATGACAAAATTAAAATTCAAAATATTACACTTAGCATTCATTTTGTTTATTTATTTCTCATCTTAACTCTTCTAAATTTCATTTATTATAAATGCCTATTTATAATATGCTATATTATTTATAATTTTTATTAATATTTTATTTTTAAATTATAACATTAACCTGCCCTTGCCTCCCGTAGCCACTCCACGGACCTACTTGTCATAACCCGAACTTGCCCCCGTGGGTTAAGGACATAACCGGCCAGTAATCATGAGATTACCTACGGCCTCAGACCAGACAAAACGAATTTTAACAGAGTTAATGGGGGCCAAACGGAAGCAATTTAAAACTTTATCCATAGAGTTGTGCTTACATGGCACATCATACCAAATCATACATATGCATATTAATAACTCACTACAAAATATATACCACACAAGGTTCTGTACATACAAGATCATATAAGTCTAAGTCAACTCAAGAAAACTATATACAACATATTCAAAGACTTCGCCCGCATGACAAAATAAAACAAAATGACAAAAAGGCGAAGACGGGTCTCTTGCGTGAGACGCAAGGGCTGACTCTTCAAAACCTTTGTTGTTCCTCACAGACTTCACTGGAGCTGGGTTTGGGCTTCTCTTGGCTCACCTAGAAACACATGAAAGCCTAGTGAATAATATCAAATAAAGGAGTTATACAAACGGTATGTAGAACAATATGCTTCAAACGACCTTGGGCCCAATTCATATTTTCATTTATTCATATCAAAACGGCCTCTGGCCCATTCATTCATGTCAAAACGGCCTCTGGCCCATTTATTCATGTCAAAACGGCCTCTGGTCCATTCACTCTGTCATTCAGATCAAACTGGCCTCTGGCCCATTCATTTGGCATAGCAACATTGTCCACCAATCGAATCAACGAACTTATAAAACTTACATAGAAGTATGTAATTTGGACAACAACATATTTCAGATATCCTTGTTAAGATATTACTCACAGTGATCGGTTGCTTGGCTTGCCCTGGAGCTCAACCCTGCACATTCCATGAACACAAAAGGATCACAACAATTCAATCCATTCTAAATTTACATTCTCCTCTTTAGGCTTCATTCTTATCTCTTTAATTAAAATGCTCAATGCATGCCTAAGAGTACTTAGAAGTGAAAGAGGACGAAAAATGAAACTCAGAATGTCTTTTCAAAATTTCAGAAAACAGGGCCCTCGCTCGAGCGTGTACTTCCCCGCTTAAGCGGACCCATGAGGTCTGCAAAAGTGCTGGATGCATCAAAATTACGCTCGAGCGTGAAGTCTGGCGCTCGAGCTGAAGGTCTGTCTACATAGCTCCCTGCTCGAACGTGAACTTCCCAGCTCGAGCGGACATCTAATTCTGCAAAAATACTGAAAGCACAAAATTCACGCTCGAGCGGTGGTTTCCCCCGTTCGAGCAGACATCAAATTTTCTGGGTTTTCCAGAACATGTTCTTGAGCTCCAATTCGACATTCAATGGTTCTAGATGCATGCTTTTGGCTCAAACTTCACATAATCATATACTAACATGGTACCAACATCAAATTACAACACAATGGAGCTCAATTTCACAAATTAATCACATGCATGTCCCAATCTACACCAAATTCACTTTCAACATAACAATTTCATGCATTCAAGCTCATACTTCTTATGAATGGTACATGCATGTGAGATATAACTTCTATTTCAACTCAAATTGTACAAATGGTGGTCACAAGCATGGATTCTAGCCACAATTCTACATGGATCATATTTTTCATGCTCAACTATACAAATTCATGGCTATTATGCACATGCATGCATTCCATGACTTCAAATATAACAAAATCAACTCAATTTCCTTATAATAAATTTAATCCATGTTCTTGACCATTATTCAAACTTGAATTCAAGATCAATTACCTACCTAGAGGCTCAATTTTTCCAATCAATAGCAAATTCTTGAGTATAGCTTCAAAGTTATCAAGCTTCAAGGCCAAAATTGCACAATTCTCCATTCTCTCTCTCTATAGCTGGCCTTCTCACCCTCTCAAATGTATATCTCAGATTTTGAGCTCAAAAAGAAACCATGAGAGTGTATATGGCCCTTTATATAAAGTCCTACTAATTCCAATTTAATAATAATAAATAATTGGGCACTAATTCATCAATTTAATCAATTTAATCTGGTCCGAATCAATTTTTCAATTCAACTTCACTGTAGGCTCTAAAAATTATGCCAATCACAATGGCGCGACCAATTTCGGTTTCGGTGGCTGATAGAACCTTCAATTTAATTTCCAAAGTAGACAATCAAACAGATATTCCTACGGTGAACAAATAGAAATTCAAAACCACATATTTTCACATAATGGCACACAAAATCATATCAAACACATAATCATATTCATGTTAAGGACCAAATAGCATACTACAGAATAAGGATATTACAGTTTTCTCCCCTTTAGGAAGTTTGGTCGTCCAAACTTAATTTACCTTCATCGGGAAACAAATGTAGATAGCGTAGTTGCATTTCATCCTCCTTTTCCCACGTGGCATCCATCCCATAGTGTTCTTTCCATTCCACTTTCACCATTGGGATGGACTTGTTTCTCAGTTGTTTCACTTGTCGGTCAATGATTCGTTCCAGCCATTCGACGTATTCCATATTTTCATCAATAGCTATCTGGTGATAATCAATCACATAAAACGGGTCTTCGAGGTAACCCCTCAACATCGACACGTGAAACACATTATGGATTTGTTCGGATCTTGGTGGCAAAGCAACTCTATAAGCAACTAGACCAAGCCTTTCCAGAATCTGAAACGGCCCAATGTAACGGGGCGACAACTTGCCATTCTTTCCAAACCTGACTTGGCCGTTCATTGGGGACACACGGATAAACACGTAGTCACCGACCTCATACTCAAGAGGTCTTCTTCGAACGTCCGTATAGTTCTTTTGTCGGTCCTGAGCTATTTTGAGCCTTTGCCGAATAGTTTTGATTTTCTCAGAAGTATCTTGCACAATTTCAAGCCTAAGTAAAGCTCTATCCCCAACCTCTGTCCAACAATTTGGTGATCTACATCTTTTACCATACAAAGCCTCGTATGGTGCCATACTGATGCTGGAGTGGAAGCTGTTATTATAAGTAAATTCCGCAAGTGGCAACTAGTCTTCCCAACTCCCCTGAAAATCCAAAGCACACATCTAAAGCATATCTTCCAAAGTTTGTATGGTTCATTCTGATTGCCCATCTGTCTGTGGGTGAAATGCAGTACTAAACCTTAGTTCCATCCCCATAGCTTCCTACAAACTCTTCCACAATCTAGATACAAATTTCGAATCTCTATCTGACACAATAGATACCGGAACTCCGTGTAAACGGACGATCTCATCAATATAAATAGTAGCCAATCTATAAGCATTAAATGTAATTTTGACAGGCAGAAAATGTGTAGATTTAGTCAGTCTATCAACTACAACCCAAATAGAATCCATACCTCGAGAAGTCTGAGGTAAGCCAACAACAAAATCCATAGTCACATGCTCCTACTTCCATTCAGGAATAGGGAGAGGTTGCAGTAGACCGCCTAGTTTCTGATGTTCAGCTTTAACTTGCTGACACTGAAGACATTTGGATACATATTCTTCAATCTCTTTTTTCATCTTAGGCCACCAATAGGTCTGTTTCAAATCTCGATACATTTTATTGTTACCCAGATACATAGCAAACGCTGATTTGTCGGCTTCATCTAAAACCCTCTTCTTTAGTTCCGGAATGTCTGGGACACACATTCGGTTTCGAAATCTGAACACTTCATTTACAACGCCAAACTCTGCTTTCGGACTTGTCTCAAATTCATATATCACCTTCTTGAAGAATTCATCATCTTTTTGTTTCTGTTTGATTTCATCAATGATTGCCGACTCAGCTGTAATAGCGGCTATCAATCCGCCATGTTCACACATTACCACTTCAATTTCAGACTTCTCAAAATCTTGTAAGATCTCTTTCTGTTTAGTAAGCAAACAAGCCATACTCCCCGTTGATTTTCTGCTCAAGGCATCAGCAACTGTGTTAGCTTTCCCGGGGTGATACTGAATCTCTAAATCATAATCCTTTATCAGTTCCAGCAATCTCCTTTGTCGCATATTCAACTCCTTCTGTGTGAAGAAGTATTTCAGACTTTTGTGATCCATGTAGACTTCACACTTTGCTCCATACAAATAATGCCGCCAGATTTTCAAAGCAAAAACAACTGCGACCAATTCTAGGTCATGTGTTGGATAATTCTTCTCGTGTGGCCTCAATTGTCGGGAAGTGTAAGCAATAACCTTTCTGTTCTGCATTAACACACAACCCAAACCTTTATAAGACACATCACTGAAAATTACAAAATTCTCCATACATGAATGTAGTGTCAAAATTGGTGCAGTGGTCAATCTTGTTTTCAGTTCATAAAAGGCAGTTTCTTTTTCGTTGTTCCATTCAAACGGTTGCCCTTTTCGTGTCAATTGGGTAAAAGGCACAACTAATTTCGAAAAGTCCTTCACAAACCTCCTATAGTACCCGACCAAGCCCATGAAACTGCGGACCTCTGTTACATTTTTCGGTGTGGGCCAATTCACAATTGCTTCTATTTTCTGTGGGTCCACTGGAATCCCTTCTTTGTTGATAACATGCCCTAAAAAAACAACTTCATCCAACCAAAACTCACATTTCTTTAGCTTAGCAAATAATTTCCTTTCCCGAAGTATTTGTAGGACAGTTTTCAAATTATGTTCATGTTCAAGTCTATCTTTAGAATATATCAAAATGTCATCAATAAAAACTACAACGAATTCGTCAAGGTAGGTTTTAAAAATTCGGTTCATTAAGTCCATAAATGCTATCAGAGCATTAGTCACTCCAAATGGCATAACAAGAAATTCAAAATGTCCATACCTCGTTCTGAATGCGGTTTTCTCAACATCTTCTGCCTTAACTTTCAACTGATGATACCCGGACATCAAATCAATCTTAGAAAACACTTGTGATCCCTGCAACTGGTCAAATAAATCATCAATACAGGGTAGGGGATATTTGTTCTTTATTGTTACCTTGTTCAATTCCTAATAATCGATACACAGGCATAAGGTTCTATCCTTCTTTTTCACAAATAATACTAGTACACCCCAAGGCGAAGTGCTAGGTTGAATAAACCCCTTGTCAAGCAAGTCTTGTAACTGTTCTTTCAATTCTTTCATTTCGGCAGTAGCCATTCTGTAGGGAGTTTTAGAAATGGGCTGGGTGCTTGGCACAGTTTCAATAGTAAACTCTATCTCGCTATCTACCAATTCCCTTAGTAATTCATTTGGAAACACATCTGGAAATTCTCTAACAATAGGGATATCATTCAATTCAACATTCACAGATTGTTCAGACAACACATAGCACAAATAACCCTGGCACCCCTTCCTGATCAGTTTACATGCTTTCATTGCAGATATCAAATAAGTTGGAGGCACTACCTCATTACCCACAAACACAATTTCCTTATGTTCTGGTGGTTTAGACACAACCCATTTTGTCACACAATCAATGGTGGCACAATATTTGGTCAACCAATCCATGCCCAAAATTACATTGAAATGCCTAAGGTTCAAGGGTAATAAATCTACATATAGGATAGCATCCTCAACACGCATGTCACAAAATCGGTATATAGATTTACACAATAAGATTCCCCAGATCGAGCAAACACACATAGCAGATGTGGCAGTAATTCTAAAGGTCTATTTAGTCTAGATGCAAATGCACATGTTCAAATGAGTGTGTTGATCCAGAGTCAATTAACACAAAGGCATCATGATTACATATAGAAATGGTACTTGAGACAACTGCGTTGGCATTCCGTGTATCGCCTGGAACAAGCGCAAAAACTCTCCTCTGTCTCACGGTATCCCCGATGGTAGCAGACTTCAAAGTATTTCCCGACTTCAGGATCGATGCAATTGAGCTAGCAGTTAGCTTTCCACCATTCTGATTACAACCTCGGGCCATATGCCCTTGTTTTCCACATTTGAAACAAGCTCTTGACACGCGGTAACAAACTCCACGGTGCTTTCTGCTACAAATATTGCACATGGGAGTTGTGTCTCGGGAAGAATTTAAAGTATTTGAGGAGCCCGTATTTTGTTTTTTCGAAAATTTCTTCTTTGAGAAGAAGCCTTGCCTTGTGTTACTTTTCCAATCAGTTGTTGAGTTAGTCTGTCTAGCTATGTTAGCCTCTGATATGATGGCCCTGTCTAGCACCCCAATGTAGGTCTCCAGTTTCAAGACATTCACTCTTTCTAAAATGTCACTTCGAAGTCCACCTTCAAAATGTCTCGCCTTCTTATAGTCAGTATCAATTACATGTGGTGCAAACCTGGCCAATTCAGTGAATTTGGCCTCATACTCAGCTACAGTCATGCTATCTTGCCTAAGTTCCATGAACTCTGCTACTTTCCTATCCCAAACACATTGTGGGAAGTACTTGTCGTAGAAAATCTCCAGAAATTTCACCCAGTCAATATCTTTATGATTTTCTCGCATTAACATCGACCATCTTCTTGCCTCGTCTTCTAGCATAAAAGTGGCTAGAAGTACTTTATGTGTCTCCGAACACGGGAACACTTCAAACAGTTTCTCAATACCGACGACCCATGCCTCGGCTTTCAATGGATCTAGTCCCCCATGGAACTGTGGTGGTTTCATTTTCTTGAATTCTTTGGTGAGTGGTATTATCCGATCGTCATTCTGATTATCTAGCACAGGAGGTGCCGGAGGTGGAGGTGGAGGTGGAGGGTGTGGTTGTTGCCACTGTTGTTGCCACTCCTGTTGTTGCCACTCCTATTGTTGCCTCAACGTTTCTGCCATTTCCTAAATCAATATTTCCATTCTGTCTATTCTGGCAGTAGAGGACTCATCTATCTCATCACCTCTTGTTCTCACTATTTGATTAAACTTACATTATACTTTATACAAAAAATACACAAGTATGCATATACTAGAAAGCACACATCTTCAAACAATTGCAATGCAAGCAATTCACAAACTTATAGCACATAATCGTTCATATCAAAACAATTAGGCATATTCTCGATGCTTCCAAATTCATACTTATCACATGAATGCATCCTAGATCTTTTCTAGACACTTATTGCTCTTTTGGACAAGTGTATGAGTTATTAACTCGTGCTCTGATACCACTCTGTCATGACCCGAACCCACCTCCATGGGTTAAGGACATAACAAGCCAGTAATCATGAGATTACCTACGGCCTTAGGCTAGACAAAACGTATTTTAACAGAGTTAATGGGGGCCAAACGGAAGCAACTTAAAACTTTATCCATAGAGTTGTGCTTACATGGCACATCATAACAAACCATACATATGCATATTAATAACTCACTACAAAATATGTACTACACAAGGTTTTGTACATACAGAATCATATAAGTCTAAGTCAACCCAAGAAAACTATATACAACATATTCAAAGACTTTGCCCACATGACAAAATAAAACAGAATGACAAAAAGGCGAAGACGGGTCTCGTGCGTGAGACGCAAGGGCTGACTCTTCAAAACCTTTGTTGTTGCTCACAGACTTCACTGGGGCTGGGTTTAGACTTCTCTTGGCTCACCTACAAACACATGAATGAGCGTGAGCAAAAGCCCAGTGAATAATATCAAATAAAGGAGTTATACAAACGGTATGTAGAATAACATGCATCAAACGACCTTGGGCCCAATTCATATTTTCATTTATTCATATCAAAACGGCCTTTGGCCCATTCATTCATGTCAAAACGGCCTCTAGCCTATTTATTCATGTCAAAACGGCCTCTAGTCCATTCATTCATGTCAAAATGGCCTCTGGCCCATTCACTCTGTCATTCAGATCAAACTGGCCTCTGGCCCATTCATTTGGCATAGCAACATTGTCCACCAATCGAATCAACGAACTTATAAAACTTACATAGAAGTAAGTAATTTGGACAACAACATATTTCAAATATCCTTGTTAAGATATTACTCACAGTGATCGGTTGGTTGGTTTGCCCTGGAGCTCAACCCTACACATTCCATAAACACAAAAGGGTCACAACAATTCAATCCGTTCTAAATTCACATTCTCCTCTTTAGGCTTCATTCTTATCTCTTTAATTAAAATGCTCAATGCATGCCTAAGAGTACTTAGAAGTGAAAGAGGACGAAAAACGAAACTCAGAATGTCTTTTCAAAATTTCAGAAAACAGGGTCCTCGCTCGAGCGTGTACTTCCCCGCTCGAGCGGACCTATGAGGTCTGCAAAAGTGCTGGATGCATCAAAATTACGCTCGAGCGTGAAGTCTGGCGCTCGAGCTGAAGGTCTGTCTACATAGCTCCCTGCGCGAACGTGAACTTCCCATCTCGAGCGGACATCCAATTCTGCAAAAATACTGGAAGCACGAAATTCACGCTCGAGCGGTGGTTTTCCCCGTTCGAGCAGACATCAAATTTTCTAGGTTTTCCAGAACATGTTCTTGAGCTCCAATTCGACATTCAATGGTTCTAGATGCATGCTTTTGGCTCAAACTTCACATAATCATATACTAACATGGTACCAACACCAAATTACAACACAATGGAGCTCAATTTCACAAATTAATCACATGCATGTCCCAATCTACACCAAATTCACTTTCAACATAACAATTTCATGCATTCAAGCTCATACTTCTTATGAATGGTACATGCATGTGAGATATAACTTCTATTTCAACTCAAATTGTACAAATGGTGGTCACAAGCATGGATTCTAGCCACAATTCTACATGGATCATATTTTTCATGCTCAACTATACAAATTCATGGCTATTATGCACATGCATGCATTCCATGACTTCAAATATAACAAAATCAACTCAATTTCCTTATAATGAATTTAATCCATGTTCTTGACCATTATTCAAACTTGAATTCAAGATCAATTGCCTACCTAGAGGCTCAATTTCTCCAATCAATAGCAAATTCTTGAGTATAGCTTCAAAGTTATCAAGCTTCAAGGCCAAAATTGCACAATTCTCCTTTCTCTCTCTCTATAGCCGGCCTTCTGTAGACGCCCCCGAACGCATCCCGGGGAAAGGGAGTGCGAGTCCCCCCCGTTCTGGTTCGATATTGGGTCACTACAGTTCGAAGGACTCAAATGTCACGGTTCTCAATCTTGAACCAAATAGTCCAAATCCGGCAAATCGTTTTGAAAACAGATTTTTTGAAAGAAGTGCCAAACATGGACTGCTTCGCCAGATACAGAGTCGCCACCTAAATATTTTTTTAATGGGAAATTTAGGAAACCCTGACTCGGTGCCAAAGGCCACGTGTCCGTCATCACCAAAGTTGCCTCGGCTCGGGAACTTGGGTACGATTGGGGAAGGTCACTTCGTGAGCACCCCCGCTCGCCCGGTCAAAGACCGGCCTCTACTAACCATGATATCAGATTTTGAAAACATTGTGCGTTCTTATTCCAGTTATTAGCCTAGATTACTATGTGATGCTCGCAGCAAACAAGTATAGACTGAGTCGCCTGAATTGGAACTAAACATTTCATGTTTGTTTATTTGAAAATGGTTTGATGGTGCTACCTGCAGGTAGGCTAAGACGTGAATTTGTCACCCTCAGGTGGGCTTAGAAAATATGATTTTGCCACTATCTAGTGGGCTTAAAACAAACAATCAATGCATTGTCCCAATTCAAATAACCCAACCTTCACCCACAGGCATTCAGGCAGTTATATCACATAAGCACGTAGCCTTATGGTAAGCATGCTATTCATGGCAATCACTCACACGCATGCAAGGATGCTAAAGCATAAAACTCACCGAGTACTCCAAGCCAAAATAGAAGCTCGTTAGAAATCCATGCATGATCCTAGATACACAGAATTGCCTAATGCAACACATGCAAAGATGCAAATTATAGCAGGCTCGGCTATTATAAACATGGCATATGAAATGCTACAGCTATCAAGTATTCAATTTGGAATTGAAATACAAATGCAGTTTGTATGATACGCCGAGCCCGATGTGTGCAAAACAGATGAATGATGCAAACATGCTGTCATACTGTATGCTAATTGAAACATGCCCTATATCTAACCATCATAAGCAGGTAAATAAAAGGGAAGAAAGACGTGGGGTTGGAAGACATACATCACACTCACCCACACTTATTACAATTATGCCCTCGCACAGAGGGTCCGAATAAATAATACAGTCCCGAATGAAAGAATAATACAGTCCGAATAATATACAAATAATGTACAAATTCCTAATTAATTAACAAATTAACTAAGAAAAACTGTAAACTGGCACGCAAGCCAGGGACTGCCTTGACTCCGCTCTGGATAATGAAATAATGCATGTTTGGGCTGCTTTGCGCAGAAATCCACTGGGATGCTCCAATTAGCCTCTGTTTGCAATGTTTCTCGAAATGCGTGCCAGACTCCGAAAAATTGCTGATTCTTCATTTTGCTGCAACAGAGAGCAGGAAAGGAGCATAGCAATGTATTTCACAAATATATGCATGCCTCGATCCTCGGGCCACCAATCACGCATATCGATGCATGATGGCCGAGGAGCCGAATTGCACAACTCAATATAGGGTGAATGCATATGAATGCTACAACAAAACCTAACTCCATCATGGATAATCCGGAGTGTTGGTGACTGGAGAATTGAGACCCGTTCCGTCGCTCGGAGTACGAAACGTGCCTCGTTTCCCATGCCCGGGCTAACTCCTATCCCAAACATGATGCAATATGCATGATATGCATGAAATGCAGCTAATATGCAATCCTAACATACACAATGTCATGGAATGGCATACACGCTATACGAGGTAATACACAACCGGGCATACACAATGCTATGGATGAAATGGCATACGCAATGCAATAATGGGCTTACACCAATAAGAGAGAGCCTCAGCCACACTCACATAGGAGGCCATCAGATGAAAACAAGCTACCTCGAAGTGCGTGCTCGCGGGCACGCAAACCGAGAACGGACCCTCAGGCATCGAAATGCCACTCTAATGAGACATAGCAAAGACATGGAATATGATATGCAAACATGCAAAAATTAGTGGCAAAATGAGGGGCAAAACAGCCCCGAAATGAGGCGAAATAATACCCGATGCATGAAATGATCCCGAAACATGGATTTCAATGCATAAAATGGCCTACAGCTATATCATACATGCATAATTGGTACATGACATGAAAAGGAAGAAGCAAGGCAGCCCCAAAACTCACATTTTTACAATACAAAACATGGTCAAACAGCAATCACAAGTAGGGCTAAGATGGCATACAAAAATGGCTCCGCAAGGGAGGCTATGAAGCAAGTGGTAGATGCAAAGCCCAAACAGAAAAATACCCTTCTACACACTAAATAGGGACTAAAAATATAAACATTTATAGTAGATGACAAGCCTCAAATCAGTATGCAAACATGCTCAAAATGCAATGCAAGATTAAGGCCACAAGAGGGTATAACATGAGGTATACAAAAAATTCACCAAAAAGCCAAAGACCCTTAATGAGATATTCCAAGAAGGTCAAAATATGGCCATTTTTAGTTCTGATCATGTCCGAAAACAGAAGCTAGATAAGCCTAAAAAAGCATGCAAAAATGGGGGCCAAAGAGGGGTATAACATGAAGTAGGCCAAATATACATCAAATAGCCAAAGACCCTTAATGAGATATTCCAAGAAGGTCAAAATATGTCCATTTTCAGTTCTTATCATGGCCGAAAAACAGAAGCAAGACAAGTCAACAAAGCATGCAAAAATGGGGGCCAAAGAGGGGTATAATGGTAAGTGCTACATGGAGGCCCCCAACAGTGTTGAGCCCTTCTACAATGTTGTAGAGAGACTCAAAATAAGCCAACTCACAGTTTATATCATGCTCAAAAACAGATCACACATAGGCTAGAAATACCATGCAAAATAATGGCATACAAGAGGGTATTGAAGCAAGTACCAAATGGGGGGCTCAAAAAGGGTTGAGCCCTTAAATAAAAATGAAGAATGGCTCAAAAAAATGACCCTTTTAGTTAGGGTTGGAGCCCAAAACAGCAAGAAAATAGGCTAGAAGAATGGTGCAAAAATGTGCTACAAAAGAGGGAAAGATGAACTTACCCTTGAAGACCACACTTTTACTCCCTTTTGGACCAAGGAATGTTGCTTCCTAGCTACTGGAAAGCTCCCCAAGCTACTGGAAATGGAGTGGTGGTGGTGATGCTTGGTAGTAGTGAAGAAATGGAGCCAAAACTTGAGAAAATGAGAGAGAAATGGAGAGATATGTATGTGTATGCTCAAAGCAAGTTTTCCAACCCTTGAGATAGAGAGGGAGCTGCTGTATGTATGCAAGGATGGAGGAGAAAGGGAGGGAAAATGTATAGGGCTTTGGGATTAAGTTCCCCTCTCTACAAAAAGTCTCCCGAAATCAGATATTTTGGGGGAAAAAGCTATACAGCTACAATGCACACATCCCAAGGATCATGGCCGGCCTGCTATTTTTGTTGCAGGTGGCCAGCCGGCCACCCCCTATGGCCGGCCGGCCAAGGGGCAAAATGGTCCAAAATAATTTCTGGCCGGCCACTAGATATTGGTGTCCTCCCAGGTCTCCTCAACACAACCCTGTGGTTCAAAATTGGCAACTCTAAAACAGGAGAGAGAATAGGCCACTTTTAGGAGGGGTTCAAAAGGTTCAAGTTGAGTTACTGGTCGGCCATGTGATATTAGGGTCCTCCCATGTGTGTACAACACAAATATGTGGTTTGGGCTTGAAGAAAATGCTCCTAGGGTGATCAACATTGGCTCGGAAGTAAGAAAAACGGGCGTCGAAGGGCGCCGGAGGATCATAACTGATTGCTGAGACAATTACTGGCCTCCCACTCTTCAGTGACCTTCCT
This sequence comes from Camellia oleifera, assembly GCA_022316695.1. Lineage (NCBI taxonomy): Eukaryota > Viridiplantae > Streptophyta > Magnoliopsida > Ericales > Theaceae > Camellia > Camellia oleifera. Next base: position 51,557,319 of record CM039310.1, on the reverse strand, counting down.
GGTGATAAAACAGAGGTACCTGCCAAAAATGAACGAAAACCGATGCAAAACGAATGCTCGGGGGCCAAAACACGCAGTTCGGGGTCCCGAAAATAGACTGTTAAGCACCGAAAGTGGCATCCGGCCACGAAGTGGGTCTCTCGGACCCCAGTGTCCCTCAAAAGGGAGTAAATAAGATATATGCCAAAAACCGGAGAAATCGGAGATGGTTAGACGGTCCCGAACCGAGGCACACGGCCTGACGGCTCCGAAAACCGGGAACCGGGCTCCAAAATGGGCAAAATGGCCTACGGCCACGAAATGTAGCCCACGGCCACTGAGAGATGGTCTACGGGACCTCTCCCTCCCTTCAGGAAGAGAAACAGAGAAAACCGAGTCTGGTTCGCAAACCGAGACAAGGTACAGAAGAGGGTTCAGAAGTCCGGAGGCAGGGCTCACGACCGCGACTTTGAGACTTTTGAACGAGCACAATATGCAACATCACCGAGCGCTCAATCGGTGACGTCTGAGTCTTAAGGTCGGTCAAAAATGGGGTGTCTACACCTTCTCACCCTCTCAAATGTATATCTCAGATTTTGAGCTCAAAAAGAAACCATGAGAGTGTATATGGCCCTTTATATAAAGCCCCACTAATTCCAATTTAATAATAATAAATAATTGGGCACTAATTCATCAATTTAATCAATTTAATCTGGTCCGAATCAATTTTTCAATTCAATTTCACCGTAGGCTCTAAAAATTATGCCAATCACAATGGCGCGACCAATTTCGGTTTCGGTGGCTGATAGGGCCTTCAATTTAATTTCCAAAGCAGACAATCAAACAGATATTCCTACGGTGAACAGATAGAAATTCAAAACCACATATTTTCACATAATGGCACACAAAATCATATCAAACACATAATCATATTCATGTTAAGGACCAAATAGCATACTACAGAATAAGGATATTACACTACCCTTCCCCAATATGATATGAGGCAGAAGTGAAGACGAAGGACTATAAATCCGTCATGTGGCCATTCCTATGCGTAAGGCTGGCTTTTTATATTAACCGTATAAGATTTTGTAAGATAAGTTACAATTTTCTTCATGTCATTTGATATTCTTTTAGAATAATTCTATAGATACTAACACTTTTACTGTAACGCCCCCAACTAATTTATGGTAAAACATTAATTAAAATATAGTTGAACCGAATTCTTACCATCATCATAATAACATTAACCCAAAAGGTCTTCTTTCTCATTGAACTAAGATTTCCATTTACAGATTTGTGTTCAATCTATTAATTACACTTTTATATGACGTAGTTCAACAAGTTAGAGGATACAAATAAGATACCTTGATGGCTTACACAAAAAGTTCAAGGCATGGCTTTGTTACAACAAAAATGGACTCACGGTCCTAAACAAATAAGCTCGGAGCTTCCACTTTAAACATCCATGAGCCTCAGTGCTCCAATCAAAACAAAAGAGTCTACTTCTTCTTATTGAGGTGGTGGCACATTACCAATTCCTAGAAATGTTAGATAGGGATGAACTATATGCCCAGTAGAGATACATTTAATAGAGTATTTAATTACTTGAACATCCACACAACATTATCATAACCCAAAACACAATTTGAAATTTATGTTAAAAAATATATAGGACAAGAAAACAAATGTATCTTTGCTCCACTTGAAACCTTTCTCAATACTGGGGTCGTAAATATGCCATGAATCCCTCGTAGGAGCCCCATATTACACATACATAGATTTATAACCAAAACTATCCCCACATTTGCCAACTATTAATACGGCAGGTGGTGGGCACCCAAAATCATTCATTTTTTCACTTTTGTCAACTATTATACAACATGACCAGTGGACACCGAAAAACATTTTTCCATATTTGTCTGGCAATAAGCTCAAGATAGGGCATTTGGGCACCTAACTTCCCGCGCAGGTACCAACACAACACATCGTTCTCAAAAAGCCGACTCCCTACTCAGACTCATACACTATTTACCTCCCTGTTTGTATGACCTTCCAAGTAAACAAGCATTCATAAATACATGTGATGAATAGTAAAATGTACAATACATGGATTAACAATTTCCAAATCCACAAATCTCAATTCAACATACGTTAATAATGCACTTAAAAATCTAGTTATTCACTTATTTATGTCTAATGTCCATTAATTTTCATGATTTGAAATTCAATTCCATCCAAACATCATCTTTCATCAAAATCAAAACTAGGGTTTCTAATAAATTTGGGGCTTTTACGCCCTCTTCATATATGTGATAGTTCTTAACATCAATACACATAATCCATAAGAGTTTATTTCAAATCTTGATAAAGGTTAGGTAAAATCCCTTTTTGTTATAACACTCAACTTTTGCTCAATCATCAAAATAAAGTATCATGGTCACAACAATACCACATAGTTATCTTCAAAATAAAGAGATACTAAGTTAAAAGTAACCTTACCTCAAGAAAAGAGCAAAAAAGCTAGGCTTTAGGAAAAATCCTTTGTAGAATTGAAATCCAATCGGTAGGAAGTAAGATCTTTATGTACACTCCACTTCTTGCAAGGGATTTAGGCTTGAATCTTAGTGGAGTCAAGATATCTTTAGAGAGAAATCTAGGGTTTTCGAAATTTGAGAGAGAGGAAAGAAGAGAAAAAAGAAAAGTGAAATAAATGATCTAAAAAGTGACTTTTAAGTTGGTGAATTTGCACAGACTGCTTCAGTGGTCTTTTCATTGCTCGAGCGGTGAACGAGACCTTTCAGTATCTCTGCTTGCAAAATGAGGAACCCCTTATCATGGCTTGAGCGACCACTTGTTTGCTTGAGCCTTCAACCTGCAAAACAAACTACTGAGAGCGCCTCATCTCTGCTACAGCAGTCACTTGAAGTGAGTTGTCACATCTACTAAAATTTTTACTGAAAGTGTAAGAGGTTAAATTTGATTAGTTTTAACAAAAGCAATGATACTTGGACATCCAATGATATTTGGACACATGTTTTTATTAAGAATTTTAGTAAAAGTTTTACCTATAATATTGCTCATTTTTTTTAATATATCTCCCTTTTTTTCCAATAATCTACCATAATCTTCCTATATATGGTAATTGTTTTTTGGTCGTGATCAATCTAAAGGCATTATATTTTAGGTTTTGAAAAAAATAAAAATTTACATAATCTAAGTGAAGTTTAATTTGACATTGGAAAATGACTGCCATGTAATTATTTTCAATAATCTTCAATATTAATTTTTTCTCCAATAAAAAAAATTACTCCAATAATTGATTATTATGGTAATTTTTTTTATTTAATTTTATTGTGAATAATATGCTAAATTTCACCTAAATATTTTCTTCCATTTAATGTCTTAAAACCTCTCTCCTTCCAGATTTACTCCAAAAATCAATCATAACTCATACTTCATTTACTCCAAGATTTCCTTCAACAATATTATAACGGTTCCGGTTTAGACCCATCCCATTTTATGCCCTTAGATCTGGGATTCCGTACTTTTAATTGTTGTTTATTTCCTTTGTTATCTTGTTGGTAGTTGAGTTGAGTTGTTGGTTGTGTTTGAAACAAGTTGGGAGTTAGTTTTTCAATGGAGTTTCTATCCAATTTTCTTCTTGTTCGCTTAAGCGGTCTTTGAGATCTCTTAGTATTATTGCAGGTCTGTAAAACTTTTAGGAGTAGGGTGTTTGTTCGCTCAAGCGGTCTTTTAGATCTCCCAGTATTTTTGTAGGTTTGCAAAACTTCTGGGAGTAGGGTGTTGTTTACTCAAGCGGTATTTCTTGCGCTCTAGCAGTCTCTAAAACTTCTAAGAGGGGGTCATTGTACACTTGAGCGGTGTTTTTGTCATTCGAGATATCTCACTTATTATGTCTGACGCTCAAGTAGTGGTTTGGTCGCTTGAGCGGTGTAGACACCGCATTTTTGACCGACCTTAAGACTCCGACGTCATCGATTGAGTGCTTGATGATTGCACATGTTGTGCTCGTTCTGAGGTTACAGAGTCTTGGCTGAGAGCCTTACCTCCGGATCTCGGGACTCTTTTATGCTTTGCCTCGGTTTGCGAACCAGGTTCTGTTTTCTCTTCTCGAAGGGAGGGAGAGGTCTCGTAGACCATCTCTCAGTGTCCGTAGGCTACTTTTCGTAGTCGTAGACCACTGTTCCCGTTTGGAGACCAGTTTTCAATTTTCGGAGCCGTCGACCGTGTGCCTCGGTTCGGGACCGCTTAAATTTCTCCGTTTGCTCCGGTTTTTGGCACACACGTTGTTTCCTCTCTCTAGAGGGACACTGTGGCCCGAGAGACCACCTTCGTGGTCGCACGCCACTTTCGATGCTAAACAGTCAGTTTTCGGGGCACCCGGCTGCGCGTTTTGGCCCCCGAACCCTCGTTTTGCATCCGTCTTGGTTTATTTTTGGTATGGACCCTATTTTGATTGTTTGGAAGCTGGTACAAGGGTGGGAGACCACCTTTTCTCTTGGAGACCACATTTTCTCCCGCCGGCCGATTTTTTTGTTAAGAAGGTGGTCTCTTTGGTTTTTGAGCCACTTTTGACTGGTCTCCACCATACCACTAGCTTGCTTTCAACTTGGAGACCACCCTGGGAGGCTGCCAACCACCTGAAGTGGTCGGCCTACCTCCCTCAGTTTTATCTTTGTGAGTGTGTGCAAGCTGTGCCAGCTAGAAGGCACAGACTGCATCCTCCATACGTTGGCAACCTTGTTTTGGCTTCTTAAAGAAGCTTGGCCCTTTGCTCTAAGCTTTTAAGAGAAGCTTGAACTGTTTTTAGCTTCTTGAAGAAGCTTGACCCTTTGGCTCTAGCTCCCTCAAGAAGCTTGACCCCTTTTGCTCTAGCTTCCTCAAGAAGCTTGGACCTTTGCACTAGCTTCTTGAGAAAGCTTGGACCTTTATTCCTCTATAAAGGAGGCCCTCTTCCTCATTTTCAAAGGTTCAAAAAATTTGGTTAAGGCATATGCATACACCCCTCTCTATCTCTCTATTTTAAGCTCCAAAGTCCCTTGTTCTTGCACCTTTACATACCACCTCCTAGCCTAACCCCTCCACCATCACTCTAAGCATCTTAGAGGTCATTTTCAGAAGTGGAAGGCTTGTATTTCTTGGTCCAAAAGTTGCTGGAGTTCTTGGCTACAAGGGTAACACTCTATTCCCCCTTTTGGTCTCTATTTTTCTTCATATCTTAGCTCTATTTGCAAGCATATTTGGGCTTTGTTGTAAACTAAAAAAGGTCTTATTTTGAGGTCCTAAACATGTTTGTTTAAGACTATTTTTCTGTTGGGGGTCATCTACCCCCTTGCATGCTTCATTCCATCTTGTTTTGAGCTATGCCTTGGGGCCTTTGCATTGACCTTTGTTTGGTCTCTTAGCCACTGAAATCCAGTGGATTTTTAGTGGCTAGCATGTGTTTTTGAGTGCCAAAATCAGAGAGGGGTGACCCTCTCTCCCTTTGTTTTGTTTTCTAGCATTTTTGGTCTTACAAAGGAGCTCTTATTTGCATGCTTCCAAGTCATGTTTCAGGACATTTTTGGTGGGTTTTAGGACCTGCATAGGCTCTGTCCAGAGCCCATTTTGCCATTTTAGGTGTCCATCTTGCATGTGTAGAACAACCCTCTTACAGCCTATCAAAGTAGCATTTCATTCTTGCATGTGTTGGTCAGGTTTTAGTGGGTTTTTGGGCTTCATTTGACATACCATGATTCTATTTTTGACTGTTTTGGTGGCCTCTCATGTGCTTCATATGGTTGTAGTGTTAATCATGGTTCACTAGCTTGTATTGCATGATGTTTTGGCCCCATTTCCTAGCATATTTTGGCCATGATCCAAACTAATTTTATTCATATTTTGGGCTGCCTTAGCTCTATTTGAAGTGTTTTGGGTCATGCATGCATGGTTGTATATGGTCATAGTTCAATTAAGCTCACTAGCTTTGCATATCGGGTCCACTAGCATGCGTTGTTTGGGCCCTTGACTTTTTTTTTTTTTGGCATCTTTAAACATGATATTTCAAAGCATATAAGATTTCCATATTCTCATGTTTATCACTCTTTAGATGCATTTGAGAGTCGTGCTTAAATACCTCATTTATGGGCCATTGCATGAGCTTCATTTCCATGCATTTCAAGTCATCATTTTAGTCCATTTTCCTGCTGTTTTGGGCCTGCATAAGGACTGTTTGGGGCTGGTTTGGTCATTTGTGCATTGCTTTGCATACCTCTAGTGTAATGCACTTCACTAGTTTCGGTATCCAGGCCATCTAGTATGCATTGTGTGAGGTGTTTGCATGATTCGGGTCCATCATTCATGTCATTTCAGAGTTGGAGAATGTGTGATTGTATGCCATATTTCATCCATTGCCATGCTTCAGTAGAATTGCATTTGGTGTCTTAGGTTTGGTCCCTTGCATTCGTACATGTTTGCATGTGTTTTTGTTGCCTAATTCTATCATGTTTGGCCACTGATTTGAGTGTGGCTGAGGCCCATTCATTTTAGTTTAAGTCCATCTTGCATTGTATATGCCATTTAGTCTACGTTGTTGCATGATTGACCATTGCATTGTGTATGCCTTGATCATTTCATTGTTAGTCTCTATGTGTGCATTGTGTATGCCATATAGTTTTCATGTGCATTGAGTATGCCATTGATTATTTCATAGCATTGTGTATGCTAGTAGCATGTTTGCATATCATCATTTGCATGTTTGCATCATTTAATGGCATTATGTTTAAGTTGCATGTTAGAGTTGCATTCATGTATGCCATGTGTATTGCATTGTGTTTGGAGTAGGGTTTAGTCCAAACACGGGAAACGAGGGACGTTTCGTACTCCAAGTGATGAAACGTGCCTCGATTCTCAGTCACCGACACTCCGAATTACCCATGATGGAGTTTAGGCCTTGTTATGTCTATATGTGTATTCATTTTACATCAAGTCATGCAATCCGACTCCTCGGCCATCATGCATCGAGATGCATAATTGGTGGCACGAGGATCGAGGACTGCACTCCCTAGAGCTTATGCGATGACGGGGAGAGTGGTCGTGCACACACATGTTAAAAATACTTTGTCATGCCCCTTTCTTGCTCTCTGTTGCAGCAAACCGAAAACCACCAGCAAAAACTGGTCGGTAGTATCCCTATAGTGTGGTGGAGTTTCAGCCTTCTGGAGTTTTGTACAGTGTTCTGGGACCAGTTGCAAACAGAGGCAAATCGGGGCATCGTGACGGATTTTCCGGCAAGGCGACTCGAGCATGCATTCCTTATCATTCAAGATCGAGCTAAGGCAGTCCATCCCATATGTTTTGCATGCTAGCTTATTTATTTTAGTTAATTTGTTAATTAATTAGGGTCATGTAATAATTAGCTGTAATTCGTTATTCATTCGGTTGTGTAGTATTTATTTGGACCCTCCGAGAGAGGACACAAATGTTGTAATAAGTGTGCGTGTGTGTGATATATGTCTTCCAACCCCACGTCTTTCTCTTTTTTATTTACCAGCTTATGATGGTTAGTTTTAGGGCATGTTTCAATTAGCATCTATATGTTCGCATGTTTGTATTCATCTATCTGTATTGCATGCACCGGGCTCGGCGCACTATACTAACTGCATTGTATTTCAATTTCGAGTTGAATACATGTATCGATTGTTGTATCTCATATGCCATCTTAGAATAGCCGAGCCTATTGTTAGTTGCATTCTTGCATGTGTTGCATTAGGAATTTCAGCATAGTTAGAATTCGTGCATGATTTCTAATTAGCTTCTTTCTTTGGCTTGGAGTACTCGGTAAGTCTTTATGCTTTAGCATCCTTGCATGCGTGTGAGTGACTACCATGATAGCATGCTTACCATGAGGCTATTTGCTTATGTGATATAACTGCCTGAATGTCTGTGGGTGGAGGTTAGGTTATTTGAATTGGAACAATTCACCAATTGAGAGTTTTAAGCCCACTTGAGAGTGGCAAAATCATTTTCTTAAGCCTACTTGAGGGTGGGAAATCCATGTCTTAGCCTACTTGCGAGTAGCACCATCAAACCATCTTTCAAAAAACAAACATGAAATGTTTTGTTCTGACTCAAACGATCCAGTCTATACTTGTATGTTGTGCGCATCACATAGTAATTCTAGGCTAATAACCGGAATAAGAGTACATAATGTTTTCAAAACTCGATATCATGGTTAGTAGAGGTCGATCTTTGATTGGGTGAGTGGGGGTGCTCATGAAATGACTTTCCCCAATCGTACCGAAGTTCCCGAACCGAGGCAACTTTGGTGATGACGAACACGTGGCCTTAGGCACAAGTCAGGGTTTCCTAAATTCCCCCAAAATAAAATATTTAGGTGGCGACTCTGTATCTAGCAAAGCAGTCTATGTTTGGCACTTCTTTCTAAAATCAGTTTTTCAAAACGATTTGCCGGATTTGGACTCTTTGGTGATTTATCAATCTCGTATTGCACTTTGCGAGATCAGATTAAGAACCGTGACATTGAGTCCGAACTGTAGTGAGCCCAATGAACAAAACGGGATTTCTCCCGGGACGTTCGGGGACGTCTACAAGCGGTCTGTGCGTATATCAGTTCGGGAAAAAATGATTTTTCAATCACTTTTTCATTCCTCTCTCTCTCTCTCTCTCTCTCTCTCTCTCTCTCTCTCTCAAACATTCCAAATCCTAATTTCTTCCCATTCTCTCTCTAATTCTTGCTTAAAATCTCAAATACTCCATCATCCATTGAAATATAAAGAGGAGTTTTTCAAATAAATGCTTTAGAAGGGTTGTGGTAATGTGTATACCGATGTGTTGTGTTGAAATGTGGGAGGATCTTTCTTTAAATATGATTCTTGGAAATAAAAGAAGTTTTGTTTGAAAATTATTGATGTTTGATTCAGGAAAAGAAAATAAAGGATGTTGGGTTTTTTAAAAGATATGGAAAAATGTATCTGTTGATGATGAGAGTGGAGTTGGATATGTAAAATCGCTCCCATTTTGAAATTTGTGAGATTATATCTATTATTGAAAAGTTATCTGTTGAGTACAAATATCTGTTTTGGGCTACCAATGGAGGATAGCTTTGATTGTTGTAGAAATTGCGTAAGAATTAGGTCAATTGAAACTAATTATTCATACATCTTGCATTGAGCATTCTCTCATATTTAATCATTGAAAATGTATTATTTTGAGAAAAAAATGGGCGTATGCCTTAGTGAATCTGGTTAGGAGGTGTAATTGTGGTTTATATTGTTGGCTTATGTGTCCTTGATAAAAGTCCAGAAATCCGCATGATTACGTGCTGATCCTTCTGGTTAGTACAAATAAAATGGCTTTGACAGTGCTTATATAGCCTACTGGCAGACACGTACCTAGAGATTTCTAGTGTTTTGTATCCACTGCCCTGTTTTCTAATGTAAAGGAGTATTTTCATGAATTGAAATATAATAATTATGGCATTGCACTGTTTTGAGATAGAAATGTATAACGTTTGGCAAACTACATGCATATGCATTCACTTTGTGACTTCGTTAAGTTTCATACTCAGTGTTAAAGTATCTTTACTGGGCTTTAGCTCACCCTATGTGAAAAACAACTTTCAAGTGCTGATGATATGTCTCCACCAAGGACTTAGCTTGGGAGGACCATGGAGCTAAAGGCTTATTTTTTGTTTTGTTTTGTTTTTGTTTTTTTTTTTTTTTTTTTTTTTTTGTAATTATCTTTTATACAAGCCTCGAGCTTTTTAATTGTTTTGAACTTGATCCATTTGTTATAACCAAGTAATGTCTTGGAAAGATGTAGCCATTAGGGTATAAACTTATCTGTATTATCTTTTATTTCAATTCACTCCTATATGGCATATGCTATAGATTCATGATCTAGGATTTATGAATGTATATTCGCATATGCCATCTTTTGTGCATCAAAGGTATATGAATGAAATGCTAATATTTCGCATGTCTATGTTCTTTATTGAATATCATGAGATGAGTTGTTGTTATTATTTCGGGGCGTTACAACGTGGTATCAGAGTTACCGAGTTTAAATACTTTAGGATCATGGGACGTGGTTTTTACCACAATGGGTTTGTCTCGCTAGATAATGTTAGAAGTAGGCCTAGTATGTTATGTGATAACATATTTATGTGATTAGATGTGCATGAGATTTGATTTCTGAGATATTTATTAGATCTATAAGTTTCTAGAAGTCCTATTAGAAGAGCACTTGACACTGCTTATTATAATTAGAACTCTGGCGATGTCGCGAAACAATTAATTATCTGGAAAGAGAATTCATTTGTGATTACGTGACTCGGTGCTTATGTGGAATGAATTAATTGCTGTCCATTGTATTAGAATGTGGGTGAGTTAATTTCAGTACATTTGTACGTGTACTAAACTATTGTGTACCTTTATTAGAATACCCGGATGAGGACGTAATGAGGGTAGGTGTGGCAGGCCTAGGCGATAGAGGAGGGAGTTGGTCAAGCCAACGTGGCTAAGCTAGAGAATCAGCAAGCCATGGGCACCTTAGCACGTCAAATAACAGGAACGTTGCAGGAATCCATAGACATTCTCATGGTTAAGTATCAAGCCTAGACCCATGTCACAAAAATAGGGCCATAATTTTTTAAGAGGGAGTTCTTCCTATTGAATTCGGATGAGTTTTTAAGGGATCCAAAAGAGCCACTAAAGGTTGACGAGTGGCTTGAACAGATGGTTAAGATGTTTGAGATGCTTGGCGTTGAGAACGATAGATTGAGAATGACCTTAGAGTCTTTCCAGCTGAAAAGAGATGCAGATCAATGGTGGAAGTATGCACGAGGGCGTATTGATGTGACTTGGGAGACTTTTGTCACTACCTTTCAAGACAAGTTTTTACCACCTGCAGCAAGAGAGAAGTTGATAGAGTAGTTTATGAAGTTCAAATAGTTGAATACACCGGTAGCTGAGTTTAAGGCGGCTTTTACTAGTTTATCGAGGCTTGCACTAGAACTTGTGGCTACGAAAGAACACTGTTGCATCGAGTTTGAGAAGCGGGTGAGGACCGGGCTCATTTTCAAGGTCATCAGGTCAATGATTAGGGATTACAACCATCTTGTGGAGTCGGCGGCCCACTTAGAGACTGTGGTCCAAATAAAGGAGGAGTAGATGAGGGGATCTAGGCAGAGAAGTCAGGATGCTCAAGGGGACACTAGGGACAACAAATAAAAAATGAGTGAATGAGGGGGCCCATGCTACACAGTTTAGATCCACCATTCCTGTACCAAATTTGGGGTCAATGAGAGGTAATCAGAGTGGATTCACATGCTTTAAATGTGGTCAATTAGGCCATAAGTCTTTAGTTTGCCCATAGAGATAAGGAAGGCAACAGTTTGCACTGTCTTCAGCTCGTTCTTAGAGCCAAAGTCAAAGGACGGGTCAATCGCCTACGTGTTATCAGTGTGGGTAGTCAGGGCACTTGAGAAGCTTTTGCCCTCAGTCTAGTGGCATATCTAGTGCATTTGGTTCAAGACAGACACAGAGCCATCAGCCAGCACAGTCAGCATAAAGCTCAAGGGCCAATCAAGGGATCACATCGACTCAATCCGTGTTTTAGGCCTACGTTCTGAGGGGTGAGCAGATAGATCAAAGGTCTTTAGGGCATGTGTATGTTGTTACCACGCCGGATCAGTTGCTAGCACCTTCCATAGTGAAAGGTAACTTTTTGTTGTTCAACTCTATTGCCAATGTGTTGATTGATACTGGTGCATCTCATTCATTCATATCGTCTTCTTTTGCATCCATTTTGGGTTTGGAGTTTGAACTGTTGGAGTCTCTTCTGTGGGTTGAGACACCTATTGGAGGTAGGGTAGCATTAGGTCAAGTATGCCGCTCTCGTGAGATTGAAGTCACAGATCACCGACTATCTTTCATTTTTATTGTTCTTAATATGTATACTTTCAACATAATCATGGGTATAGATTAGTTGACTCATTATTGGGCTTCGTTAGATTGCCATTATAGGAGGGTATCAGTGTGTACACCATCAGGAGAGTGCTTCTATTTTATGTGTGACTGAGGTGATAGCCCAATTCCTCTGTTGTATGACCTTAAGGATCAAGGAGAGTTGAGTTTCCTTTTTACTATCACAGTAGCCGACGAGGGTAGTATGATTTAAAGTGAATTGCCAAGGGTAGTTCAAAAGTATCTAAATGTTTTTCTGGAGGATCTCATAGAGTTGCCACCACATAGAGAGATTGAGTTCTCAATTGACTTAGTGCCAGACACAACACGGATTTCCATGGCACCATATAGGTTCACATCTGCTGAGTTATGTGAGTTGAAGGTCCAACTTAAGGATTTGCTAGATAAGGGCTTCATTTGCCCTAATTCTTCGCCTTGGGGAGCATTGACTCTCTTTGTTAAGAAGAAAGATGGCACATTGTGACTGTGTATCGATTACCGGAAGTTAAACTGGGTAACTGTTAAGAACAAGTACCCATTGCCATGAATAGATGATTTGTTTGACCAGTTAAAGGGGTCTCCTAATTTTTCAAAGATTAATTTAAGATCGGGGTATCACCAGTTGAGGGTGAAGAAGGATGATATTCAAAAAATGGCATTACGTACGCAGCATGGTCATTACGAGTTCTTAGTAATGCCTTTTGGGCTAACTAATACACTAGCTTTGTTTATGGATTTGATTAATCGAATCTTTCATGAGTTTTTAGACCAATTCATAGTTATCTTTGTCAGCTGAAGAGGAACACGAGGAACACTTACGGGTTGTGCTTAAGTTGCTTAGAACACACCAGTTATATACTAAGTTTGGAAAGTGTGAGTTTTGTCTCAATAAAGTTAAGTTTCTAGGCCTTGTAGTGTCCGGGGAAGGGGTAACTATAGATTATCCAAGATAGAGGTAGTATAAGATTGGGAACAACCTAAGAATGCCTTTGACATTCGGAGTTTCTTGTGCTTAGCCAAGTACTACTGACGTTTTGTGAAAGATTTCTTTAGATTGGCCTTACCATTGACTGGATTGACAAGGAAGGAAAATAAATTTGTGTGAAGTGAGACTTATGAAAAGTCATTTCAAGAGCTTAAGGTTAGACTCACCACTGCTCCAGTTTTGATTATTCCGGAGAGAAGGTTGAGTTATTCGATTTATTTTGATGCGTCTCAGGAAGGTTTGGGTTATGTATTGATGCAAGAGAAGAATGTGGTAGTGTACGGTTCACGGTAATTGAAAACACATAAGATAATCTATCCCACTCACAACCTAGAGTTAGCGACGGTGATTTTTGTCTACTCTGGAGGCATTACTTATATGGGAAGAGATTTGAAGTGTTTTCCGATTACGAGAGTCTAAAATACCGATTTTCATAGAAGGATTTGAATTTGAGACAGAGGAAGTGGATGTAGTTTATGAAGGATTATGATTTTAAGTTACACTATCATTTAGGGAAGGCTAACATAGTGGCCGACGCTTTGAGTAGGAAATCCGTAAGCAGTGTAGCTAGTATCACCATTCAAGAATGGGAGATATTGGGTGTAACGGGCAAGTTTGACTTGCATCTTGGTGAGTTCGTCGAGTTGACTGTTTTGTTCACTGTAGTTACACAACCTACTCTACTAAGCCAAGTTATAGAAGCACAACGGGGTGATTGCGAAGTGGAATTTATCCAAGGAAAGATATCTAGTGGGAGGTAGAGAAAGACTTGAATGTTTATTCCGACTCGAGTGTGAGGTATCTAGATCGACTTTTTGTGCCAGAGTCTCTTAGAGAGGAAGTATTCCGAGAGTTCCATCATTCACGTCTTACGGTACATTTGGGAGGCATAAAGGTGTATCACGATCTTAGTCGCCAATTTTGGTGGAGGGTGATGAAGAGAGATGTAGCCTTGTTTGTTTTGAGGTGCCTTACTTGTTAGTAAATGAAAGCCAAACATCAACGACTAGCAAATTTGTTGCAACCTTTGCCTATAGCCAAGTGGAAGTGAGAGCATGTCAAAATGGACCTTGTTGTGGGTCTTCTGAGGACTCAATAGGGTAATGATGTCATATGGGTAACAGTTGATCTGTTAACCAAATCTGCACACTTTATATCTATGTGCACAGTGATTCTATAGACTACCTTGTCGACCTATATGTTAGAGATATAGTGCGACTTCATAAGGCCCTAGTAACTATTGTTCAGATAAGGATCAACATTTTATGGCTCGATTATGGTAGAGACTACAGGGTGCCTTGGGCACTAAATTGACCTTTAGTACTGCCTATCATCCTCAAATTAACCGACAGTCCGAACGCACTATTCAGATTTTCGAGGACATGCTTCGGACTTGCGTCCTTGATTTTAATGGGTTGTGGGAAAGAAACATGCCTTTGGTGAAATTTGCCTACAATAATAGTTTCCATGTAAGCTTTGATATGGCACCTTTTGAGGCTTTGTATGGCCGATCTTGTAACTCCCTTGTGTGTTAGGCTGATGTGGGTGATACACCTATGTTAGGTTCAAAATTAGTCCAAGAAACGGTGGAGAAGATTGCACTTATTCGTAAGAAGTTGGTTTCGGCTTAGAGTCACCAGAATAGTTATACTGACCGCAGAAGGAGGCCTTTGTCTTTTAAGGTGGAGGATCATGTGTTTTTAAATATATCACCGAGATGGGGTTTGATAAGATTCAGGAAGAGCGACAAGCTGTTTCCTAGATTTATTGGGCTTTTGAGATTCTAGAACGAATTTGGGAGGTAGCTTATCGTTTGGCCTTGCACCCTAACTATTCGTGGTTCGTGATGTGTTTCATATTTGTATGCTCCGAAAATATGAGCCTGATCCTTCACATGTGCTAGATTGGACCGAGTTAGAGGTAGATGATGATGTCTCGTACGAAGAGAGACCAATTCGAGGGTTAGATACTCAGGATCAAGTCTTGAGGGGCAAGACTATCCCAATGGTTAAGGTGTTATAATAACACCATGGAGTTGAGAAAGTGACTTGAGAGCGTGAGGCGGAAGTCTATGAGATGTACCCAAACCTATTTGTGGATATTTGAGACTTGTATTGAAAATTTTATTCATGCTGTAATATGTAAACATTGTAAATGTTTTGAGAATTCGAATTGTAATGTTTTGTATTGGAGGACTCGGTTTTATCATTACCACTATTGTGGAAGGTCAATAGAATTAAGATCCGATGGTTATTGCTTTGATTTAAATTTTAGGGATGAAATTTTTTAAGGGGGAAGATTATAACGGTTCTAGTTTAGACTCAACCCATTTTATGATCTTAGATCCGGGATTTCGTACTTTTAATTGTTGTTTATGCCATTTGTTATCTTAGATCCAGGATTCCATACTTTTAATTGTTGTTTATGCCATTTGTTATCTTGTTGGTAGTTGAGTTAAGTTATTGGTTGTGTTTGAAACAGGTTGGGAGTTAGTTTTTTAATGGAGTTTCTGTCCAGTTTTCTTTTTGTTCGCTCAAGCGGTGCTTTGGTCGCTCGAGCAGTCTTTGAGATCTTCCGGTATTTTTGCAGGTCTACAAAACTTTTGGAAGTAGGGTGTTGTTAGCTCGAGCAGTCTCTGCAGTCTGCAAAACTTCTAGGAGGGTGTCATTGTACGCTCGAGCAGAGTTTTTGTTGCTCAAGCGATCTCACTTATTATGTCTGACACTCGAGCGGTGGTTTAGTTACTCAAGCAATCTACGTATATATCAGTTCAGGGAAAGGGATTTTTCAATCACTTTTTCATTCATCTCTTTCTAAAACATTCCAAACCATAATTTCTTTCTCTTCTCTCTCTAATTCTTGCTTAAAACCTCAAATACTCCATCATTAATTGATTTCTCCACCATTGTTCCTTGGAGAAAAATGTAGAGCTCGTTGAAAGCTTCATTCTAACCTGAGAGGATCTCGTTTTCGGCTCTATCAAAGTTTGACCCCTGCTCTCTTCCTCTTCTACTCTTAAGGTTGGGATTTTTCAACCTTTAGTATGATCTTTAGCTTGGTTATTTGCTTCTTAGAAAGGATTAGTGATTCGGGGATTTTGGGTTAAACCTAAGGTTTAGTTGTGAAATATAAAAGAGGGATTTTTCAAATAAATGTTTGAGAAGGGTTATGGAAGAGTGTATATGGATGGGTTGTGTTGAAATATAGGAGGATCTCTCTTTAAACTCATTGCTTTCTTTTACAATGGGTTGAACTCTCAAACAAGTCAATTTGCAAACACAATATGATCAAGTGAATATTTTGAGATGTTTCTAGTTGAGGTGTGGATTTTTTTTGACCAACTCGTTCAATATTTTCATAAGAGTATACGCTATGAGACCTTTGAAAAAGAGTTGCAATCAAACCTAGTGAAGCCACAACACATCCATCCAGTGATCCAATAACTGATTTGGAGTTAGTATTTTTGTCACTTGAGCCTACCGTTGCACCCATAGATATGGCAACAACTCTCTTCCTCCATAGTTAAAGCCTCTCATGTGAAAGAAATTGAAAAGAATATAACTGTTGACAAATGTTGTGATAAAGTAAATCAACTTGGATCAGATTTTATTTTTGGTTTTGATCTTATTGATCCCACCCATGTGATTTCCTTATGCACTATACTTTTCACACACATATTTCTATACTCCGTTAATCATTTTCTAATAAGTTATTTACAACAACCTAGTCCTGCACTGTAGGATGGGTTACATTATTTTCGTTACAGGGACCCATATCTCATCAATTGGAAGAAAAGGCAAAACTAATTTTGTGTTGATTTCTAAAGACAATAAATTTAGCTATTCTTGAGAGGAAGCTTGAGCATTTTAGTTTCATTTGTTTATTTATATATTATTTTGTTTTGTTTCATTTTATTTTGTGTGTTTTCAATGTGGTGTGTTATGGCAAAATAGACGAGTATACCTTTGAAGGGAACCACTGAGTAGGACCAAAGAAATTTGTTCTGAGACGGGTTACTTAAAGGAAGATCAATATGAAGCCTTGGATCTGAAGAAAAAAAAAATATTTGTATATTTTTGTTTACTTTCTAACCTTTTTTGCAGGAATAGTTCCCTTAAAGTTAAGGGCATCTTTCTCTTGCATTTTGGTGATGTATACTTTATCATGTTTTAATTTTATTCCTTTTACAATTTCTATGATATATACCATTGAGGACAATGTCAATTAAGTTGAGGGGAAGGGTTTTGATTTTCTTTTCTTTTAATTGAAAAAGTTAAAATAATAATAAAAAAATGTTTTTCTTTGTCTGTTGATGTGTTTGTTTTTATTTTGTAGTTGTTTTTTATTTTAAAAATAATAAAAAAGATTATTACCTATGTTCGTGTGTTGCTGTGTTGTAAAATAAATAAATAAGTAAAAATAAAAATAAAAATAAAAATAGTGTTTTGTGTTGTGTTGTGTGTGTGTTATGTTTAAGAAAACAAAAGCAAAAAAAATTTGAATTGTTTATGCAACTGATTGCTAATTTTGTTGCCTTAGAAATTTAATTATGTTTTAGTTTATTTCACTATCTTTTGATTAAAAATAATTTTATGTCTCATCTCAGATTGATTTGCACATGCACATAGCCACACAAATATTATTTGATTGATTTTTGGACATAGATTTGAACATCTTGATGACTAATGTGGACCTTTTAACCCTTGTGAGTTTAGAGTCATTCTTTTGTTGGAGGGTAATTAAATTTACTCTTAACTATTTATTTGGAAGCGCACTATTTTGTTGTTCAATCTTATTATTCTTTGTTTTGGTTGAATGTTGAGAAATTATCTTGCATTTACACTCTTTAAAAATCATGAAAGTTAAAAGTTTGTACCAAACTCTAGGAAATGATTTAGGCAATTTTGTATTATTTGAGTTTTAACATTTCTTTCTTCACACTCAAAAGTCCTTAGAAACCAATTTGAGCCTACATGCCAAACCTTTCATTCAATAAATCCCCAGTGATAACTAGCCACTGTCTTCAAGAGCAAAAGAGTGGAGCAATTAATAATGAAGAGAATAGAGAAGAAGAAAACAAACACAAAAACAATTACCAAAAAAAAAAAAAAAAAAAAAGAAGTAGAAGTAGAAAAAAAACAAAGAAATAAAGAAAAGAAAGAAAAGTAAGAGTATGAAAAAGAGTACAATGGTACATATTATTGAAGAGAGAGGACGTAAAAAACATGAAATAATAATTTTGACTATTCTCTTACACACAGAAACGAGTTGATGATTTTTATCCATTTTCTTACCTATCCCTAACCTTTTACCAACCCAACCTATTTGATCTTAGAGTTGGTAAAATCTGGATATAGATATGATAAATAGAGATGTTAGTGTAACTTTTTCAGCATTTAGGATTCTTTTGAGAGACTGTGTTCTTTGGTAGAAATCCTAAGTTCATCTCTGGCTCAAACCGCTAGTGAGGGATGTGTAAATCCACTCGTGTGGAATTTGAAACCGTTCGTGTGGTTTTGCGAATGTCTGCCTCGAATTTTGAGCCATTTTCCTCAAATTTGATGCCAAAAACGTGTTGTACCCATTTTTTTCATTTCTCTATTTATCTTTTCTCCTGCATCTCTCTACAAACCCATCCAAACGCAAACTTCTCTCTAAGATTTAGCAAAAATATCAAGATTTTGATAGGGGTTCTTACACCAAATCGAAGAGGGTGACGAGGGCTACGTTTTCACCGATCTAATCAAGATTTCATCGACGTTGAATTTTAGGGCTTTTCTCTTCTTCCTCTTCTAAGCTTGAGGTAGGGATATTTTGGAGTTATATATATATATATCTTTGCAAGTCTATGCTTGTTTGAAGCCATTTCCTTAGATTTTGAACTATCATTTCGGGTTCATGAGCTCTAGAAGTGGATTTTCTCTATACTTCTTCAAACTTTTAAGAGAATGAGCTATGTTGTTAAGTGTGAGTGTTGTTTTCAAAAATTCTTTTCAAAAATGGAAAAAAAATCTAGTTTTGTGGAAACCCTAGAAATTTGGGGATTTGGAAAAAAATGCTGGAATGTTATGAAATTCATGCTTGATAAAGTACTATGGTGAATAAATGATGGAGGGATTGCAATATTTGTATCTAATGAGGGATTCATGCAAAAATGAGAAATCATTAACTTTAAAGCTTGATGAATAGCATATTATTTGTTTGTCTTGAATAGACGAAGTTTAAAAATAACGATTAACATGTGGAGAATGCATGTAATATAATATTGTTATTTATCTCTCAGAAGACATATTGTGAAAATTACATTGGAAAGAGCTATGAAAATTTGATCACAATGGAAGATTGTGTGGTGGAATTGAGAATGAAACAATTATAATGCATTGTTACATGTTGCATCTCATTACTATTGATTTCGAATTAGCATTTGAAAATATTGCTTTGAGAAATGAATTATTATGTGAAACAAGATCGTTTTGAGTTGTTTTAAGGTAAATACGTTGGTAAGTCCGAATAGGGGGTGTAGTTTGGTATTGCTTAAGTTGGCTTGAGTGTCCATGATAAAAGATCGAAAACACGAGTGGAGTAGCTACTACGTGCTTTCCGGTTAGAAACCGGTGAAGTGGCGATTGGTAGTGCTTGATATGCCTACTTGCAGACACCAACCTACGGATTACCTGAGTCATATTTACCACCCCTTAAATTATATTAAAATTATTGAATTTTTATGTTTTCAAAGAAATATATTTTGAGCATGATATGGCTTATGAATTCATCTTAGGAGACTGTATAAAATGTATATACTTTGTTAAGATCTTCCTACTGGACTTTGTGCTCACCCTAGTAGATTTGTGCAAGAAAGGATGGGTTGATTCCATCGAGTTAAATGCGTGCAGTGTATTTTGAAGGCACATGGCTCTTCTGTTTTGTTGTTATTTTGATAAGCTAAAAGCTTTACATGTATGCATTTTGATAACCATTTTGTGTAACCAAGCGTAAGCCTTAGAATTTGTAGCCCATTAGGGCATTAAATTGTATTCGACTCATAGTGCTACATGCTATAGGTTCATATTATAGGAAATGTTGAATGTATAATTACATGTGGAATACTTTTGTTAATCTCTAGAGTATAATGAATTCAAATTTTGTAGATTTGATGATGATGTTAATGATGAGGCATTATATCTCGTATACATCTATGCAATGGAAGTTATTAAGTTGGGAACAAGATCATGTTGATGGAGTAAATTAGAGTTTTTCTTACATTAATTATTTGGGGGCGTTATAACTTGGTATCAAAGCTACCAGGTTTGACTACTTGTGGCTTGCGAGAATTGGTTTTTTTCTACAATGGGTTCATTTCATTAAATTAGGAGATGTTCCATGTTTTAGGTGTTATGTGATAACATACTTATATGACTACATGGGTATGGTATTGAACTTTTAGGATTTTGTTTGCACCTACTATATTCCTTGAAGTCCTATTAGAAGGGCACTTAATCAATGCTCATTCTAATATGAATTCTAGGTATTTCATGGGACAAATTTCATCGTAAAAGACTAATCCGTATGTGTTTACATGATTAATTGCTACGTGGAGTGAAACTAATTGTTTACATGAAATTGAAACTTATAAAATTATTGTGATGGGACATGTGAGATATAGTTGCGAGCGCATATGTGTTTGTGTGCTAAACTATTTATTCTCGTCCTTAAATAGGATGTCAGGAAAAAGCCAGGCTCGTAGTGATAGAGGCTGGAGGTGTGGTAGGCCTCGCTGAGGTGTTCATGAAGTATCAGTTCACAAGGTTTCAGTGCAAGAAGAGGGGTTCAGCCAAGCTAATATGGCTGAGCAAGCAGGCCAAGCTAATATGACCAAGAAAATAGGACAAGTGGGAGTCCCAGAGCAAGTGGGTCAAGCTGTTAGGGGCTCTAGCCCAAGAAATGGCTGGGGCTTTGAGAGACTCAATGAACATCTTGAGGGTAGAGAACCAAACTCAAAAGAACGTCGTAGAGACAAGGGCTAGCTTTCTTACTCGAGAGATCTTGTGGACAAAGCCGGATGAGTTTCACAGTGGCCCGAAGCCCAAGAAGGCAGATGAGTGGCTCGAGCAAATGGTGAAGACATTTGAGATAATTCACATCGATGATAGTGAACTAAGGGTGACTCTAGCGAGTTACTACCTAAAAGGGAATGCAGGCCAATAGTGGAAGTACACCAAAGGTAGAGTGGGTTCGACATGGGAAGCTTTTGTCATCGCTTTTCAAGACAAATAGCTATCTCCCACTACTAGGGAGAGACTAAGGTAAGAATTTCAAAACCTCAAGTAACTGAACCTGTCAGTGATTGAGTTTGAAGCGGCCTTCACTAGTTTGTCTCGATTTGGATTGAGTCACCGGTTGGGGGAAAAGTGGCATTGGGGCGAGTGTGCCGCTCTTGCGAGATTGAGGTCGCATATCACCGACTTCTCTTTTGACTTCATCATCTTAGACATGCACACTTTTGACATTATTTTAGGTATGGATTGATTGACACACTTCCAGGCTACTATAGATTGTCAGCGCCACCAAGTTTCCGTATGTACTCCTACTGGGGATTGTTTTTATTTTATATGTGATCGGGGTGATAGTTCGATTCCATTATTGTATGACCATAAGGGTCGATGAGGACTTAGTTTCTTTTTTGCCATTTTCTTAGCCAGTGAGGGTAACATGGTTTGGAATGATTTACCGAGGGTAGTTTGTGAATACCCGAATATTTTTCCTAAAGATCTTATCAGGTTGCCACCCCACCGAGAGATTAAATTCTCCATTGACTTAGTACCCGATATAGCACCAATTTCTATGACACCATATAGATTTGCACCTGCTGAGTTACACAAGTTGAAGATCCAACTCCAAGAACTTTTAAACAAGGGCTTCATTCACCCTAGTACATCACCTTGGAGTGCGTTGGCTCTTTTTGCGAGGAAGAAAGATGGTTCATTGCAATTGTGTATTGATTACCGCAAATTAAATTGAGTTACCATTAAGAACAAGTATCCCCTACCTAGAATAGATGACTTATTTGAGCAACTTAAAAGTTCTCATTGTTTTTTGAATATAGACTTAAGATCGGGGTACCATCAGTTGAGAGTTAGGGAGGGGAACATCTAGAAAAAGGCATTTTGCACACGTTATAACCGCTATGAATTCCTAATAATGCCTTTCGATTTAACCAATGCACTGGCTTTCGTTATGGACTTGATGAATTGAGTCTTCCGAGAATTTTTAGACCGTTTCATGGTTGTCTTTGTGGATGACATCTTGATTTATTCAACCTCTAAGGAGAAACACGAGGAACACTTACAGATAGTGCTCAACTTGCTTAGGGTGCATTAATTGTATGCTAAATTTGAGAAATGTGAGTTTTGGTTAACAGAAATAAATTTTTTGGGACATGTTGTGTCGGGAGAAAGAGTAACTGTAGATTCTTCTAAGACAGATGTCGTGCAAAATTGGAAATAACCTAAGAATTTTGAAATCTAGAGTTTCCTAGGGTTAGCTGAGTATTATCACCGTTTCATAAGGGACTTCTCTAGATTAGCCACACCATTGACTAGGATGACAAGAAAGGGTGTCAAATTTATATGGAACGAGACTTGTGAGAAGTTATTCCAAGAACTTAAGACTAGGTTGACTGCTGCACCGATTTTGATAATTCCAAAAAAGGGCTTGGGTTATACCATCTATTGTGATGCTTCCTAGGATAAGCTTGGTTGTGCGTTGATGCAAAAAGGGAGGTTGTGGCTTATGGCTCATGACAATTGAAAACTCACGGGAAGAACTACCCCACCCATGACTTAGAGCTAACGGTGGTAATTTTTGCCTTAAAGATTTTGAGGCATTATTTGTACGGAGAGAAGTTTGATGTTTTCTCCGATCATAAGAGTCTAAAATACTTGTTTTCCCCAAAATATTTGAATTTACGCCAACGGAGATTAATGGAATTTATGGAGGATTATGATTTTGAGTTATATTATCATCCGAGGAAGGCCAATGTTGTGGCCAATGCCTTGAGTAGAAAATCTGTGAGTAGTATGGCAAGTGTGGCCATTCAAATGGGATATGTTAGGTGATATCGGCGCGTTTAATTTACATCTAGGTGAGTCTAGTGAAGGTGTTACCTTATTTACCTTAATTGCACAACCCACCTTGATTAGCAGAGTCATAAAGGCACAACAAGGTGACCGTGAAGTAGAGACAATCCATGAGAAGATCTCCAATGGGAAGAAGAGAAAGGTTTGAATAGCCACTCGAATTTAAGTGTGAGGTATTTGGACCGTTTGTTTGTTCTAGAATCTTGTAGAGATGAGGTACTTCGAGAATTTCATCACTCATGCTTTGTGATACATCCTGGAGGTACTAAAATGTATCATGATCTTAGTCATCAGTTTTGGTGGAAAGGTATGAAATGAGATATTGCTTTATTTATTTCAAGATGCCTTACTTGCCAGTAGGTGAAGGCTGAGCACCAAAAACTAGTAAGTTTGCTACAACCCTTACCTATAGCTAAGTGGAAATGGGAGCATGTTACCATAAATTTTGTAGTAAGGCTTCCGAGAACATAACGTGATAATGATGCCCTTTAGGTGATTGTTAATAGGTTGACTAAGTCTACGCACTTCATTCCTATGCACATTGGCGACTGAGTTGATTATTTGGCAGAGTTGTACATTAGAAGCATAGTTCAACTTCATAGGGTCTCAGTGACCATTTTTCGGATAGAGATCCTCGTTTCACCACCCGATTGTGGCAAAGCCTTCAAGAGGCGTTGGAAAATAAGTTGACCCTTAGCATCGTTTATTATCCTTAGATCGATGGACAATCTGAGTGCATTATTCAGATTTTGTAAGATGTGCTTAGAGCTTGTGTCCTTAATTTCAAGGGGTCTTAGGAGAGGCACCTACCGTTGATTGAGTTTGCCTATAACAATAATTATTAGGCAAGTATCGGGATGACTCCGTTTAAGGCCTTGTATGGCCGACCTTGCAAATCACCAGTTTGTTGGGCCGAGATGGGTGACGCACCCATATTGGGCCTAGAGTAAATTCAAGAAACGACTGACAAAGTTGCTCTCATTCGAAAGAGGTTAGCTATGGCTCAAAGCTAACAAAAGAGTTATGCTGATAAAAGAAGAAAACCTCTATCCTTTAAGGTCAGTGACCATGTATTTCTTATGATCTCACCGAGATGGGGTTTGACAAGATTTGAGAAGAGTGAGAAATTGTCTCCAAGGTTTATTGGACCTTTTGAGATTTTAGAGCAAATTAGGAAAGTGGCATACCGTTTGGCCTTATTGCCATAACTTTCTGGGATTCATGATGTGTTCTATATATTAGGAAGAACGAACCCGACCCTTCACATGTACTTGATTGGGTCAACTTAGAGGTAGATGAGGATGCCTTATATAAAGAACAATTGGTTCAAATTTTAGATGTCCTAGAACAAGTGTTGAGGGGCAAGACTACACCGTTAGTGAAGGTGTTATGGAGACACCGTGGAGTTGAGGAAGCAACTTAGGAACAGGAGGCGGAAGTCCACTCCAAGTATCCGAATTTGTTTGAGAACGCTTAGTTTGTTCTAGATTGTAATATTATCTAGTGTTTGAGAATGGAGAGTTATAATTGCTAACCACTTATTATTATGATTGTTGTTTCTTTCAAGCATGAGAATTGTTGAAGGATTGTCATAATTGTTGTTGAACTTCATGCTTATGATTATCGTATTAGTTGTTATTGGTATTGTGGCTATGGCCTATGGAAACTATGGTGATGGCAGTGGAATATTGTCGAGATTGAGATCTTTATGCTATTATTGAATTGTTATTGTTGTTGATTCGTTATTGTCATTAGTGTGGTTATTATTGTTTGAAGTCCTTTTATTGTTGAGTTGTCATTGTTCTTTTGGGTGTTGTTGGTGAGAGGTGTAACTCAACTTAGGGGACGAAATTTCCTAAGTGGGGACGTTGTGATGTCCTGGGTCCTGGACTCAACCGGTATTATGTAGTTAGATGATTTGTTTTACTTTTGGCATTTTGATTATCGTATTGAATCGTTAAGATTTCAATTATACCCTTAACCTCTCTTAACATTTCCAGGTTAAAATTTTGAGTTTTGGGCGTAAGAACTTGTATCAAGGTATGGAATCAAATTTTGGCTTTGGCTGGCAAAACAGCTCATGCGGATTTGGTAAAACCGCTCATGCAGAATCACTCACGGAATTTGGGAATTTATGGGTAGAAAACCATTCATGTGGATTTGGTAAAAATCCTAAGTTCGTCTCTGGCTCAAACCACTCGTAAGGGATGTGTAAATCCGTTCATGCGGATTTAGATTTCCGCTTGTGTGGAATTTGAAACCGTTCGTGTGGTTTTGCAAGTGTTTGTCTCGAATTTTGAGCCATTTTCCTCAAATCTGATGCCAAAAACGTGTTGTACTCATTTTTTTTTTTTCATTTCTCTATTCTTCTTTTCTCCTCTATCTCTCTACAAACCCTTCCAAACTCAAACTTCTCTCTAAGATTTAGCAAAAACTATCAAGATTTTGATAGGGGTTCTTACACCAAATCGAAGAAGGCGACGAGGGCTACGTTTTCACCAATCAAATCAAGATTTCATTGACATTAAATTTTACTTCCTCTTCCAAGATTGAGGTACGGATATTCTTAGAGTTATATATATATATATGCAAGTCTATGCTTGTTTGAAACCATTTCCTTATATTTTGAACTATCATTTTGGGTTTATGAACTCTTGAAATGGATTTTCTCTATACTTTTTCAAACTATTGAGAGAATGAGCTATGTTGTTAAGTGTGAGTGTTGTTTTGGAAAAATCTTTTCAAAAATTGAAAAAAATCTAGTTTTGTGGAAACCCTAGAAATTTAGAGATTTGGGAAAAAAAAAATGTTGAGATGTTATAAAATCCATGCGTGATAAAGTATTATGGTGAATAAATGATGGAGGGATTGCAATGTTTGTATTTAATGAGGGATTCATGCAAAAATGAGAAATGATTAACTTTATAGCTTGATGAATAGCATATTATTTGTTTGTCTTGAATAGACGAAATTTGAAAATAACGATTAACATGTGGAGAATGCATGTAATATAATATTGTTATTTATCTCTCAGAAGACATATTGTGAAAATTACATTGGAAAGAGCTGTGAAAATTTGATCACAATGGAAGATTGTATGGTAGAATTGAGAATGGAACAATTATAATGCATTATTACATGTTGCATCTCATTATTATTGATTTCGAATTAGCATTTGGAAATTTTGTTTTGAGAAAGGAACTGTTTTGTGAAACTAGATCATTTTGAGTTGTTTTGGGATAAATACGTTGGCAAGTCCGGATAGGGGTGTAGTTTGGTATTGTTTAAGTTGGCCTGAGTGTCCATGGTGAAAGACCAAAAATACGCGCTGAGTGGATACTACATGCCTTCCGGTTAGAAATCAGTAAAGGGGCGATTAGTAGTGCTTGATATGCCTACTTGCAGACACCAGAAACACCCGCGGAATAGGTACTACCTGAGTTGTATTTACCACCCCTTGAATTATATTGAAATTATTGACTTGTTATATTTTCAAAATAGCATTGTGCATAAGATTTCCAAAAGATAAAGAAATATATTTTGAGCATGACATGGCATATGAATTCATCTCAAGAGACTGTATAAAATGTATATAATTTGTTAATATCTTCCTATTGTACTTTGTACTCACCCTAGTAGATTTGTGTAAAAAAGAATATGGTGATTCCGCCGAGTTAAATATGACGAGTGTATTTTGAAGGCACACGACTCTTTTCTTTTGTTATTATTTTGACAAGTCGAGAGCTTTACATGTATGCGTTTTGATAACCATTTTGTGTAACTAGACGTAAACCTTGGAACTTATAGCCCATGAGGGCATTAAATTGTATTTGACTCATAGTGCCACATGCTATAGGTCCATATTCTAAGAATCGTTTAGTGTATAATTGCATACGGAATACTTTTGTTAAACTCTAGAGTATAATGAATTCAAATTTTATAGATTTGATGATGATATTAATGATAAGGCATTATATCTCGTATACATATAAGCAATGGAAGTTTTTAAGTTGGGAATAAAATCATGTTAATGGAGTAAATTTGAGTTTTTCTTACGTTAATTATTTGGGGACGTTATAAATTTTCTTTTATATTAACTTTACTCGCATATGTTGAGAGTACATAAATTTGCACCATATCTAGTGATTCATTTGTTGAGTGTAGTATTTGTGAGATTTGAGTTGAAATATGCTTCCGATAAAACTAAAGTCTTCTTTCATTTTGAGATTAAATAATATTTTTGTTGACTATAATTTACACACACTAAGATTTAAGATAGATAGATTACTTTTACTAATTGCTAGTGTTTTAAACTCTGATAATTATTTTGCTAATATATTAAAGTTTATGAAATTATTTTACTAATTGCTAATAATTATTTTACTAATTTTCGTTTCTTTAAAAAAATGTTTGTGAAATTTCTTTTTGAACTTTGGGGGTATATTCATTGTAAACTCTCATGAGACTACAACTCGTCTACTAGGAGTAACTTGGGGGTTCAAAGGCTAGTTGCATACGCTAAATAAAATTGTGTTCCCTGGGAAAATGGCATAACTAGATTTTATTTTGTTTTATTTTATTTTTAGTTTGTTTTGCTTGTGGACTAGCAAAATATAAGTTGAGGTGTGATCACAACTAAATGTTATACATTTGGCTCACTAAAATATATTTTATTAATCTATTAATTTATATTATTTGATAATTTTACATGATTCTCTGTGTTTCTATATATTTTAAGTTTATATATAAATTGTTGTATATTTCATATCTTAATATAATTTATATTATATTAATAATAGTATATAAATAATAAAGTATAATATAAATAAGAAAAAGGTGCGGATTGCACCACCGACAGCAAAGTATATATATTATATTATATAATTACATATATTATAATAATAATACTAAAAGACAAAAAATATTTAAAAAATAAACAAAAAAAACAAACAACAGTGAGAAAACAAAAAGATTAATGGGGAGTACCACCCCTGTCAAATTGTCAATTTAAGTATGCCCGTGCAAGGTGCGGGCTATTTACACGTAATAATATTTATATTTTATGTAAATTAAAAATATGTTTTATAAAATTTGTTTAAAATAAATTATTTTTTTGTAGTTATAGAAACTGCATCTCACCTTTTTAAGTTTTTAATTACATAATAGATGATTTATTTTGTTAATAAATCATTAAGTTAATTAATAATTTTTAATAATATCATAAATATATTTTTAAATAAAAATTCAAGTAATTTTATTGTTGTATAGGAACGTCCTTAGGAATTTTTTTTTTTTGTTAATTATGTTAAATAAAAAATTATGGCAAGAAATAATTTTCAAAATCCATATGAAGGTGAAATGTCCTTAGGAATTTTTTTCATTAATTATGTTAAATAAAAAATTATGACAAGAAAATATTTGTAATTTTCAAAATCCATATGAAGGTGAAATGTCATTGAATCAAATAAAATTGAATGGAATTATTATTTTTTGGGATTGGCTTCCGTCCAGTTCGTGATCAGACTAGAAGGTGTTGTTGGACCCGTGGGGGCCCACCATAGGTTCCGTTTCGATAATCTAAACCGTTCAATGTGTAGAACTCATCAAGTAATATGTCTACAAAAAATCACTTCGATTGGATATTGATAGCTATTTCATCGGATCAGATTTCTGTCAACCATTTACTTTTCACCGTCCATTTATTTTTATACAAAATTGATTTGATCACGTAGCTATCGATATCTGATCAACGTGATGTTTTGCAAGCTTATAGTACTCGATAAGTTCTATACATTGAACAGTTCAGATTATCAAAATGGGACCCATGGTGGGCCCCTATGGGTCCAACAGCACCCTCCTGTAGACTGG
Source organism: Camellia oleifera (assembly GCA_022316695.1). Classification (NCBI taxonomy): domain Eukaryota; kingdom Viridiplantae; phylum Streptophyta; class Magnoliopsida; order Ericales; family Theaceae; genus Camellia; species Camellia oleifera. Next base: position 51,528,361 of record CM039310.1, on the reverse strand, counting down.
AAGAAAGCCAAACCCTTATTTTTAACCTCTACAAAAAAACCATTCCATTATATTTTTTTTCATTAAAAAAAACACTACCTTAAAGTAAAAAATCAAAATTATAATTTAAAAAAATCAAGGATATATTACAAATACACCTTCTAAAATTTACTTAAAGGGTTTTATTAACATATGCCTAAGAGCACATGATAATGAAACTTAAAAATATTATACATCTTTTATTATATTCGCTTTCATGCACAACGTACAAATAGACAAAACATGTCAACATTGCAACCTTAAGGCTAATATATTAATAGTTATATTAGTGCTAGTGATAATGGTAGTGGAGGTAATACTCAAAAAATAAAAACAAAAAACAAAAAACAAATCACACCAATAGTTGTGTTATTTTGACACGTTAGATCTAAAAAAAATTTAATAATCATGATTGTCACTATTGAAATGACAAATTTTAGTTTGAATATTTGACAGAAAATTGGAGTTTTTATTTTGATTTTATTTTATTTTACATTTTATGAGTGTATAATTAAAATTAACTTTGGGTCAAGATTTGGGACATCATTAAAGATATTCTAACATCATTTTGCTATATTGGAGTCTCTTACAATTTAAACAAATTTATAAACATTCATATGTCAAAAAGTAAAATAGAGATTAAAATATTCATGTTATTTGTACAATTAATTTTTTTTTTTGGACTGTTATAATGATTATTATTTTTACTTCAAAATTTTTTATTTTTTAAAATATTTTATAAGTCCTTACTATTCAAATAATGTAAATTAAAAAATTTGACATCTTTTTTTTGCTATTCCAAATATAGTATTAAGACATACTAATTAACAACTCAATTTTAAACGTTTGAATGGAGCACAATAATATCACATTTTAGTCTTAAAAGTGTCACTTCAAAATTGATAATTTAAGTAGAAATGCTCTTAAGTCAAGATTAAAATAAATTATTTTTTTAGTCCAACGTTTATTTAACACGGTATAAAATTTATATAATTTTAATATTCATATAAATGGTTAAATAGAGAAAATAAAGGATTTTTTCATATTCAAATCTAGAGATGCTCTTAAGTCAAGATTAAAATAAATTATTTTTTTAGTCCAACGTTTATTTAACACGGTATAAAATTTATATAATTTTAATATTCATATAAATGGTTAAATAGAGAAAATAAAGAATTAAGTAAAAGGTTTAACTTCTTTCATATTCAAATCTCAAGAAATAAAAATAAAAAATAAAAATCTCAACTTGCAGGGCCTACCATGAGACATATTTTGATGATTTGAACTATCTATTTTGTAAGGCCCCTCTGTGTATATTATTTATGAAAAAAAATTAAATTAATTTGATAATCATAGTATTTTTCTTTTATCGCGTGTATCTTCAAAAAAATGAATGATCATTTTAAATGTAAACCATCTAATTTTTGAAGAAAAATATAAAAAAATTAAAAATATTACGATTATTAGACCGACTTAATTTTTTTTAGAAATGATATATATAAAATATCTTACAGAATAAATGATTTAGATCATTAAAACATGATTTATAATAGGTTGTACAAATCCAACCCGTAAGCCCAACCCTCAAGTAAATACCACAAAAATTATGATATTAGTGAATTTAACTTTTTTGGACAAAATAATAATTGTGATAGTCTAAGAGGATGTGCCTTTGTCCTAGTTATCACATGGGAACAATTGTGCATTGTTAGATAATGTCTCAATGGGACCACATAATTAAATGTGGTGTTATCATTTATAAAAAGCCTACAATTTAAGTGATTCAATTTAGTTAATAGGCTTAAGGGTATATGTGTTATGGACCTAATGTGTAGATACTAGTTGTATAATTTCTATTTCTATGAGGGGCAGAAATAGAAATTAAAACATATTGGTTAAAGTTGGTTTAATGACTAATTAATTGGTTTAATGGCTAATTAATTAGTTTAATGGTTAATGGGTAACTGATGTCTGTTTAATATCCCATATGGTGGTTTTATGGGACTTTATAACTTTCAGTTATGAAAACCAATTACAACCTTTAAAAGGTTATGGTCCCTATTCCTTCCCAAGGGGTGAAAAAGAACACTGCCATGTTTTCTAAATCCTCTCAAGGAGAAACATAAGGCACCAAAGGGGAAAGGATTAGAAGGCAATAACATAGTCAATAACAAAGAGTTTATTGATAATCACGCTTCCGTTTAATCATTCATCAATAGATTCAGGTATGTCATTTTGTCTTGATTTCTTGTTGATACACATGGTAATTGATCCGAAGTTTAAGGTTTATGTTCTAAAATTTATGTTAACAATTGGTATCAGAGCCTACATTATCATGTGTATTATCAGAATTGATATGCTTTATTCATTCTATTTAGTTTCCTGAAATCAGATTCTGAATTTTCTTATGGATGTAAATTCTGTTTTTTCCTGTTTTGTTCTGTGAAAATGGCAATCTGTTTTCTGGAATTGTAAAATGATTCGGTGGTCAGTTTGTTTTTTGGACCCGTCAATTCTATTTATATATGTATGTATATAATTGGGATTGCTGCAGATTATATAATATTTCGGGGTAACAAATTAAGAAATCTTTAAATTTACTGTAATTTATACAACGTCTACAGCAATTTCATTTCCTAACGTTCTAAATATAAGTCAATTCAAACAAGATGTCACAAAAGTGATCTCTCTTGTCTAGATTGTTTTATATGGAATGTTTTGATATTCATGTCTGTGTATCTCATGCGGGTATTTATCGGTCCAAAGACATGATTAATACTTGGCAGAATTACACACACATTTTGTGGTGATAAACATGTGCCAATTGTAAAGGAAACCTAATGTGAATAATAAATCCATCCAAAGATAGATTTGTTATTTGACATAACTTATTGTCAATGTTTGATCATTACAACAAGAATACCACTTACAGTTAATATCACTACCCAAAGGTTTGGTATTAATGTTGTGCTAGGTATCTTGAGATGTTGTCATTAAATTAATTTATTTAGAGATTATCTGTTTGGTAACTTAATGTGAGCATAATTGTTTATTCCTTTTATTTTCTTTTAGATTCAGCTTTAATGTCGACTACTTCAATCTGCTAACATGAACAATGTTCCAATGTTAAATGGAACAAACTTTAAGGACTGGAAAGAGAACATATTGATTGTTCTCGGCTGCATGGACATAGACTTGGCATTAAGGATGCCAAAACCGAATGCTCTCACTGCACAAAGTACTCCTGAGGAAATTGTGTACTTTGAAAAGTGGGATCGTTCTAACAGGCTAAGTCTTATGATCATGAAGCGTGGGATTCCAGAAGTCTTTCGGGGTGCAATAACAGAGGATGTTACTGTTGCCGATGAATTTCTTTCAGAAATTCAAAAGCGTTTTGCTAAAAACGATAAGGCTGAAACAAGCACGCTTTTAGCAAGCTTGATTTCAATAAAGTATAAAGGCAAGGGTAATGTTCGCGAGTACATCATGGAAATATCTCATCTTGCTTCAAAACTTAAGGCACTAAAGCTCGACCTATCTGATGATTTGCTCGTGCATTTAGTTCTCATCTCTCTTCCTGCACAATTTAACCAATTTAAGGTCAGTTATAACTGCCAGAAGGAGAAATGGACTCTCAATGAGCTCATTTCATTTTGTGTGCAAGAGGAAGAGAGATTGAAGCAAGAAAGGACTGACAGTGCTCATCTGGCAAGCACCTCCAAGCATACGGGCAAAAGAAAGCATAAGGGAAAGGAAGTTGCTATTCCTCAAGGTCCGGAACCAAAGAAACAGAAAGTGCAGGCAATAGCGCACTTTAGATTATTACTGAAAACTAGTTATTATTTGGATTTATTAGACACTTTTGTTGTACCGTCCTTTAGACGGAATTTAATTTCTGTTTCTGTATTGGACAAATTGGGATATTATTGTTCTTTTGGAAATATGAAGTTTAGTATGTCTATTAATTTCAATGTTGTTGGTACTGGTTTACTTAATGTGTTTGATAATCTATATTTGCTTGAAACTATTGCATCTTATAATGCAACCTTGCACGTGGAATCACGAGGTACCAAGCGTAAATTAACTAAGGAAAATTTAGCCTCATTATGGCACAAACGCCTAGGTCACATCTCTAAATCTAGAGTTGAGCGCCTTGTGTCTGATGGAATTTTGGACTCTCTTGATTTTTCAGATTTTGATGTCTGTGTTGAGTGTATCAAGGGAAAACAGACCAAAATAAAGAAATATGGTGCCCATAGGACTACAGATGTCTTAGAATTAATTCATACGGACATTTGTGGCCCGTTCCCTATGGCGTCTTGGAATGGTCAACAATATTTTATCACATTCATAGACGACTATTCCAGATATGGGTATCTATTTCTTATCCATGAGAAATCACAGTCTTTGGACGTATTCAAAAAATTTAAGGCCGAAGTTGAGTTACAACTCAACAAACGGATTAAAAGTGTCAGGTCTGACCGTGGTGGTGAATACTATGGCAGATATGATGGATCAGGTGAACAACGTCCAGGACCGTTTGCAAAATACCTGGAGGAATGTGGAATCGTCCCACAATACACCATGCCAGGATCACCTAGCATGAATGGTGTATCTGAGAGACGAAACCGGACTCTTAAGGATATGGTAAGAAGTATGATCAGTCATTCTACTTTACCAGAGTCCCTCTGGGGTGAGGCTTTAAAGACAGCAACTTATATCTTAAATCGGGTGCCAACTAAAGCAGTTGTAAAAACACCTTATGAGCTTTGGGTTGGGCGAAAGCCTAGTCTAAACCATTTGCATGTGTGGGGGTGTCCTGTTGAGGCGAGGCCTTATAAACCTCATGAACGAAAATTGGACTCTAAAACCATTAGCAGCTACTTTATTGGCTATGCCGAACGATCACGGGGTTACAAGTTTTATGATCCCACAAATAAGTCAATATTTGAGACGGGAATTGCAACATTTTTTGAGGATGTTGAGTTTGGGGGGAGAAATCCAGTTAGAGACATTGTCTTTGAGGAGGAAGCAGGAGTAATCCCACTTACCACTACTACTTTTGACCAATCACAGGTTCCTATACCTGTCATTGCTCGAGAAGTAATTTCGGATCCTCAACCAGACAATGTTGTTCAAGATAATATAGTTCAAACCCCCATTCAAGATGAGGTAATTATTCCTGAGGAACAAACTCTACAACCTCAACCTCAAGAATCTGTGCCATTAAGGCGATCCACAAGAGAAAGGAGATTTGCACTTTCAGATGATTATATTGTATATCTCCAGGAACATGAGGTAGAAAATGGAATGTCGAAAGATGATCCAATCAACTTTCGTCAAGCCATGGAAAGTACCAAAAGGGATTCAAATGGTAATGTGGAGAGGTATAAGGCACGTCTTGTAGCCAAAGGCTTTACTCAAAAAGAAGGAATTGACTTTAAAGAAACTTTCTCTCCAGTTTCTTCGAAAGATTCTTTTAGGACAATTATGGCGCTTGTTGCATATTTTGATCTTGAGTTGCATCAGATGGATGTCAAAACAGCTTTTCTTAATGGTGACATTAAAGAAACAATTTATATGGTGCAGCCAGAAAACTTTGTGTCAGGAGACCCAAAGAATATGGTTTGCAAATTGACTAAATCCATCTATGGACTCAAACAAGCTTCTCGTCAGTGGTACTTCAAATTTCATCAAGTTATCACTTCGTATGGTTTTGAAACTAATGTTGTTGATGAATGTGTGTATCACAAGTTCAGTGGGAGTAAACACATATTTTTGGTTTTATATGTTGACGACATATTGCTTGCCACAAACGATATAAACTTATTGCATAACACCAAGAGATTTCTATCTAAGAATTTTGAAATGAAAGATCTTGGTGATGCTTCTTTTGTATTAGGAATCGAAATACACCGAGATCGTTCTCGGGGTATTCTGGGATTATCACAAAGGAGCTATATCGAAAAAGTACTCAATAGATTTGGCATGCAAAATTGTAAACCAGGTGAAACCCCGGTTGCTAAGGGAGACAAGTTTAGTCTCAGTCAATGCCCGAAGACCAGTCTTGAAATTCAAGAAATGCAGAAGATTCCTTATGCCTCGGCTGTAGGGAGTCTAATGTATGCTCAAGTATGTACGCGTCCGGATATTGCGTTCATAGTTGGCATGTTAGGCAGATATTTAAGTAATCCTGGCATGGATCATTGGAAAGCAGTCAAGCGTGTTATGCGATATTTACAGAGAACAAAGGAATATATGCTCACATATAGGAGATCGGATAAGTTAGAGGTCATTGGATATTCCGACTCCGATTTTGCTGGATGCCAAGACAGTAGGAAATCCACATCAGGCTATATTTATCTGTTAGCTGGGGGAGCAATTTCTTGGAGGTCTGCAAAGCAGACGCTCATAGCTTCATCCACCATAGCCGCAGAATTTGTAGCATGTTATGAGGCATCAAACCAAGGGATATGGCTGCGGAATTTTGTCACTGGGTTGCATATTTTGGAAGGCACTGAAAGACCACTTAAGTTATATTGTGACAATAAGTCTGCAGTTTTATATTCTAATAACAATAGGAGCTCGACAAAATCAAAGCATATTGATATCAAGTTCCTAGTTGTAAAAGAAAGAGTGCAGAGTGGACAGATTTCCATAGAGCACATTGGGACAAACTCCATGATAGCGGATCCATTTACGAAGGGACTACCACCCAAGGTCTTTCATGAGCACACTGCTCAGATGGGTGTTGTTCTATTTGAGAACATTCTGGTTTAGTGGGAGTTTGTATTTATATTACTGCTTTATGTCAGCCTTAAGTTTTATCTATGTAATTAGATTAATTTCTGCAGAAATAAAGTATTCAGTTTATTACGCTCTGTTACGTAATGTGAAGTATTGATCTCAATAAAGTTAAGTAGGACCAGTTGGAAATAGGCATGTATGGATCACATCACATGTAATTTCCATGCTACGCATCCATGATTGATCTATGTCATTTAGCTGTATTAGTATACGTGACCATTGGTGGGTCGAGTTACGATTGATGTAACGAAGACCGCTTTGATCCTATATTAGTATAGTTAATGGACAAGATTGTTTGGATACCCTCAAGTTATGATAACAAAATTTCTGAGCTCACTAAAGTTAAGCACATTTTTCAGGGTACATATGTGGTCCAGTGGGAGATTGTTAGATAATGTCTCAATGGGACCACATAATTAAATGTGGTGTTATCATTTATAAAAAGCCTACAATTTAAGTGATTCAATTTAGTTAATAGGCTTAAGGGTATATGTGTTATGGACCTAATGTGTAGATACTAGTTGTATAATTTCTATTTCTATGAGGGGCAGAAATAGAAATTAAAACATATTGGTTAAAGTTGGTTTAATGACTAATTAATTGGTTTAATGGCTAATTAATTAGTTTAATGGTTAATGGGTAACTGATGTCTGTTTAATATCCCATATGGTGGTTTCATGGGACTTTATAACTTTCAGTTATGAAAACCAATTACAACCTTTAAAAGGTTATGGTCCCTATTCCTTCCCAAGGGGTGAAAAAGAACACTGCCATGTTTTCTAAATCCTCTCAAGGAGAAACATAAGGCACCAAAGGGGAAAGGATTAGAAGGCAATAACATAGTCAATAACAAAGAGTTTATTGATAATCACGCTTCCGTTTAATCATTCATCAATAGATTCAGGTATGTTATTTTGTCTTGATTTCTTGTTGATACACATGGTAATTGATCCGAAGTTTAAGGTTTATGTTCTGAAATTTATGTTAACATTGTGCATATGGTAAAATAAAAAGAAAATTGAAGGCAAAATGAGAATGAAAAATCTTTAACAAAGCAATTCTTATATATATATTTAGATATATATTATGATATTATATTATATTATCTATTTATTGTTGGAAAAATAATGAGTTTTTGATGACTTTAATGTAAAATTAAAGTGTGTGTCAATCCTTAATTGAGGTGGAGTAAATTGGGTTTAGATTTTTTATCACACAATTTGTACAACAAACTTAAAACAGAATATATATTTTCATGAACTTTGAACTAATAAATTCACATATAATTGGACAAGTGTAATTGCCTTTGGATCAGCATGTGACTAAAAACCAGTGCCTATTTGTATTATGCATAGTTCATTGTTTCTTGATTATGCTTTGATCATTAGATTTAATGTTTTATGGAAATGGATTCATGTATGCAAAGTTCTGTAGGCTATTTTTGATTACTAGCGTATTTGTATTCATTTGTTCCAGTATATTATTGTAAGATTTCTAAACAAAACTGTATATTAGATTACGTTGAACAAAGAATACATCACTCAAATATATAGAATGCTAAATCCTAATGCTAAACAAAATACACCATTGACAGATAATGCTATTAGATATAGAACAATAACACTAATTCCTAATCCTAAAAGGAAAAAAAAAAAACGAACACTACTATACACTACTATTCTCACACTCCCGCTCAAACTCAAGGTGTTTAAGCAGAAAACACAGAGAGTTTGTCAAGAAAAAACTGAAACCGAGCAGTGGTGTGAGTCTTGGTGAAGAAATCAACAAGTTGCAGAGTTGAAGAAACAAAAGGAAGCGAGATAACGCCAGACTGTAAATGCTGACGGATGAAATGACAATCAATTTCAATATGCTTTGTCCGTTCATGAAAAATAGTGTTATGAGCAATTTGAATATCACTTCGGTTGTCACAATAGAGAGAGGTCGGGGAAGACTGAGGGACACCCAAGTCAAATAAGAGACCACAAAGCCAGACAATTTCAGCAGTAGCATGAGCCATAGCACGATACTCAGCTTCGGCAGTAGAACGAGCAACAACAGTTTGTTTCTTACTTTTCTAAGAAATCAGGGAATCGCCAAGAAACATACAGAAACCAGAAGTAGATTTACGATCATTAACGTCACCAGCCCAATCAGCATCAGCATAGGCCACCAAATCTAACGAAGAAGTAGAAGAGAATAGCAAGCCCTGTAAGATAGTAATGCGAAGATAGCAAAGAATTCGAAGCAAAGCAGCCCAATGTGTAGAGCGAGGAGCAGAAACAAACTGACTGACCACATGGACAGCATAGGCAAGATCAGGGCGAGTAACTGTCAGATAGACTAAACAACCCACATGTTTGTGATATAACGTAGGATCGTCTAAAGAAACATCATCAGTAGTGTTAAGCTTCACATTAAACTCAATGAGGGTATCAGAAAGCTTAGTGTCAGTAAGTCTGGCACGATGGATAACCTCGTTGGCATACTTAGCTTGGGATAGAAAGTAACCCTTGGGAAAAGAAGCCACTTCAATACCAAGCAAATATTGCAATGGTCCCAGATCCTTCATTTCGAAGGTACGGAAAAGATGCTGCTTGACCTCAGAGATAAACAGCAGAGTTAGAGCCAGTGATGATCATATCATCCACATATAGTAAGAGAGCAACAAAACCAGTTAAGGTATATCTCAGAAATAAAGCAGAGTCGGAAGCAGAAGGATGAAATCCAAGCTTGGTAACAGCAGCCTGAAAGCGATCATACCAAGCACGAGGAGACTGCTTTGAACCATACAGAGCATGCCGAAGACGACAAACCTGGCCAGAGGAATGGTGAAGACCAGGGGCAGGACGCATGTAAACCTCCTCAGTGAGATGGCCATTAAGAAAAGCATTCCTAACATCCGTCTGATAATGAGGCCAAGAACGAATAGCAGCGACAGAGATCAAAGTACGGACAGTAGTCATCTTGGCAACAGGAGCAAACGTCTCCTCATAATCAATACCATATTCTTGGAAGAAACCTTTGGCAACCAGACGAGCTTTGTAGCGCTCAAGAGAACTATCAGAATGAGTCTTGACTTTGTAGACCCATTTGCAACCAACTAGATTCTTACCAGCAGGCAAAGGAACCAACTCCCATGTACTAGTTTTATGTAGAGTAAACAACTCATACTCCATAACTTGAACCTAATGAGGATCCTGATAGGTTTCCTTGTAAGACTGAGGCTATACAAAAGAGTGAATAGCAGACAAAAAGGTACGATATGAAGAAGAAAAACAAGTATTAGACCAACCCAACCTATTTGGAGGATGACGCGCTCAAGGAGGATATCAGTGTGCACCAGGATCAGAGTCGTCAGAAACAGGAGGATCAGCAGTAGGGGTAGAGACAACTGGTGAAAGAAGAGCCTTGTGACGAGAATAAACTAACAACGGAGAAGGAGAAGAGGCCGAAGGAGGAGAAGCAGCCAAAGGTGAAGCACGAGGAGAAGATGGAATAAGCTCATGAGTAACTATGGAGATGTACTTATCAGGCGGGACCTTAGAAGGAAATGGATTAATAAGAACCAAATTCTCTTTGGAAATAGGGGTGGTGAGAGGAGGAAGCTGAAAGTAAGATAGACGTTCGAGAAAGGCAACATGGCGAGAGACATAAAGGCGACGAGAAACAGGGTCATAACAGCAATAACCTTTCTGAGTGAGACTATAACCCAAAAAGACACATAAGACAGACCGAGCACTAAGTTTGGTCTTATCTTTACGGGGTAAAAGGACAAAACAAGCAGATCCAAACACACGAAGGAGAGAGTAAATAGGAAGTTGAGAAAACAGAGCCTCATAAGGAGACCGACCAGAAAGAAGAAGGGTAGGCATACGATTGAGAAGAAAAGCAGCAGTAAGAACTGTCTCACTCCAAAACAGAGCCAGGACGGAGGCAGAGAGAATGAGAGACTTAGCTGTCTCAAGGAGATGACGGTGTTTACGCTCAGCTCGACCATTTTGGGCAGGTGTATCAGTACAAGAAGTTTGGTGAATAGTACCCAATTTGGCCAAGTATTCACAGAATTCAGTTTTTAAGTATTCCCCACCCAAGTCAGACCGCAACAATTTAATAGTAGACCCAAACTATGTAGTGACCATAGACTGGAAGGTACGATATATCTAGTAGAAGTCAGATTTATGAGTCATAAAATAAACCCAAGTGTAACAGGTGCAGTCATCAATAAAAGACACATAATATGCAGAGCCCCCTTTAGTAAGAACAGGAGAGGGTTCTCAGACATCAGTATGTACAAGAGAAAAAGGAGAAACATAAATAGACGTACTTTTATTAAATGGTAAGACTGACATTTTAGCAAGTTTACACCCCTGACATTCATCAAATTGACTGGGAGAAACTTTACCCAACAACCCTGACTAAGCTAAAGACCGTAAGCGGTCAACAGACAAATGACCAAAACGAGAATGCCATAAGTAAAACTGACTCGACTGAGAATCTAACTGAAATGAAGAAAGTGCAGTTGGAGAGGTGGATAAGGGGAGATGCAAGCTTTCGACCATATAGAGGTCTCCAATTCTACGGCCGGTCCCAATCTGCTTCTTGGACACCCAATCCTGCACACAACAGACAGAAGAGGAAAAGATAACATCAAAACCAGACGCATCGAGTTGACTGATAGATAATAAACTGACAGATAACTGAGGAACATAAAAAACAGAAGGAATAGTAATAGCAGACATAGCAGAAGGTAAGACAGACCCAACAGATCGAACAAACATACTAGATCCATTAGCAATATTAATAATAATAGGAATGGGTGGGGGAATACAATTTTGAAATAAGGAAATGTGAGGAGTCATATGATGAGAGGCACCATAATAAAAAATCTAGACAGAAGAAGGGATACCTGAAGAGGACCCAAGCAAACCTGAATGAAGAGAGATAAGAACGGAGAGAGATGGGGATAACTGTGAGGTGGACAGGATATGCTGAAGTTGTGCTACCTGAGCACTCAAGGAAGCTAAGTCAGGATCGAGAGCCGGAGTAGATGCAGTGTAAGCAGTAGGAGGTCGGAAAGTACCCGAAGTAGGACCGCAGAACTGTGTCTGAGAAGATGGAGCAGGCTGACAACCCTTTTTGGGACAATTGTTCTTCCAATGACCCCTCTGATGGCAGAAAACACACTCATCTGGCCCTAATGGTCCTCTCTTGGGTTTTACAGTGGCCTGAAACTGATGAGGAGGAAGGGTCGATAACAAGGGTGGCTTGGCAGGAGCCAAGAACACAGAAGGAGGCAAAGTCTGACTAGCCGTCTTAAGACGGGATTCCTCAGAGAGGAGTTCACGAACAATAGCATCCACAGAGGAAAGAGGAGATCGGTAAAGGATGCCACATCGAATAGTCTCATACTGAGGGAAGAGAGCTGTTAAGAACTGGATTAAACGACCCTGCTCCCGAAACTCATTATAAGCGTCTAGTATCTTGAGACTAGGTGGTTCTATAAGAGCCAACTGATCCCAGAGACCTGTCATCTCAATATAAAAGTCCTGAATAGTCTGATCCTGCTGACGAGCACTCTGAATAGTTGTTTCCAACTCATACCGCTTGGCAAAGTTGGACTGTTGATAAACACCGAGTAAATAATCCCACACTTCCTTGGTAGTACTATACTTGGAAAACATCATTCCAATACGGTCATCCATAGAATTATGAAACTAGGTTAGAACTTGGGCATTATCACAATTCCAAGTGTCACAGGAAGACAGATACCCTTACACCTTCGGGTTCGATGGACAAGGAACAGAACTAGAAACATAGCCCCATTTTTTTTTACCAAAAAGAAAATTCTTCATGACACTGGCCCAATAGGCATAATTGCCACCAGTGAGTTTACATTTGATGGCTTGGATTTTAGTATCCGACATTGTAATAAAACAAAATTTGTAATAAACAGACAAATATGGGGTTTTAGGGCAATAATCCTGAAATAGGGTTTTAAATAGAAATAGCCAAGTTGAAGACACAGAGAGAGAGACTGAGGCTGATAATCGAATCAGACAGAGATCGCGAGGAAGAGAGAGGCCTTCGCGAGATGAACCAAAGAGGGCTAGGGTTTCAAACCTTCGGGAGTCTAGAGAGAGAAAAGTCGCGACTCCGATGGTGACAAACTAGTCGAACCAGAAAGGGCTGATGATGATGACCCAGTGTAGACATTCCCGAACGCCCCGGGAGGGGAATGAGTCCCCCGTTCCGTTCGTTTAGGGTTTACTACAGTTTAGTACTCAAACGTCACGGTTCTTAATCTGAACCAAAGAGTCCAAATCCGGCAAATCGTTTTGAGAAAATAGATTTTTGAAAGAAATGCCAAACATGGACTGCTTTGCCAAATACAGAGTCGCCACCTAAATATTTTATTTTTGGGAAATTTAGAAAACCCTGACTCGTTGCCTAAGGCCACGTGTCCGTCATCACCAAAGTTGCCTCGGCTCGGAAACTTGGGTACGATTGGGGAAGGTCACTTCGTGAGCACCCCCGCTCGCCCGATCAAAGATCGGCCTCTACTAACCATGATATCTAGTTTTGAAAACATTATGCATTCTTATTCCGGTTATTAGCCTAGATTTACTATGTGATGCGCACAATATACAAGTATAGACCGGGTCGCCTGAATTGGAACAAAACATTTCATGTTTGTTTTTTTGAAAGATGGTTTGCTACCTGCAGGTAGGCTTAAAATGCAAATTTTGCCACCCTCAGGTGGGCTTAGAAAAGATGGTTTTGCCACTATCTAGTGGGCTTAAAACTCACAGTTAATGATTTGTCCCAATCTAAATAACCAAACCTTCACCCACAGGCATTCAGGCAGTTATATCACATAAGCAAATAGCCTCATGTTAAGCATGCTATCATGGTAGTCACTCACACACATGCAAGAATGCTAAAGCATAAAAACTTACCGAGTACTCCAAGCCAAAACAGAAGCTAATTAGAAATCATGCATGATCCTAACTATACAGAAATGCCTAATGCAACACATGCAATAATGCAACTATAGCGGGCTCGGCTACTCTAAACATGGTATATGGGATGCTACAGCTAACAAGTACTCAACTTGGAATTGAAATACAATGCAGTAAGTTATGATGCGCCGAGCCCGGTGCATGCAAAACAGATGAATGAATGCAAACATGCTATCATACTGTATGCTAATTGAAACATGCCATAATCTAACCATCATAAGCTGGTAAATAAAAGGGAAAAAGACGTGGGGTTGGAAGACATACATCACACACACGCACACTTATTACAATATTGCTCTCGCGCAGAGGGTCCGAATAAATAATATACAGTCCCAAATAAATAATACAGTCCCAATAAGTACAAAATCCTAATTAACTAACAGATTAATCTAGGAAAGATATAAACTAGCATGCAAGCTAGGGACTGCCTGGACTCTACTCCGGATGACGAATGATGCATGTTCGGGTTGCCTTGCACGGAAATCCACTGCGATGTCCCAATTAGCCTCTGTTTGCAATTGTTCTTGGAAAGCGCGCCAAGCTCCGGAAGGCTGCTGATTCTTGATTTGCTGCAACAGAGAGCAGGAAAGGGGCATGGCAATGTATTTTCACATATGTATGCTTGACTACTCTTCAGGGAGTGTAGTCCTCGATCCTCGTGCCACCAATCACACATCTCGATGCATGATGACTGAGGAGTCGAGTTGCACGACTTAACATGAAATGAATGCACATATAAATACAACAAGACCTAAACTCTATCATGGGTAATCTGGAGTGTCGGCGACTGGGAAATTGAGACACGCTCCGTCACTCAGAGTACAAAACGTACCTCGTTTCCCGTGCTCGGGCTAACTCCTATCCCAAACACAAGGCAATATGCATGACATGCATGAATGCAACTAAGATACAACCTAACATGCACAATGCTATGAAATGGCATACACGATGCACGAGGTAACATGGCATACACAATGCGCTAACATACAACCTAGCATACACAATACTATGAAATAAAATGGCATACACAATGCATAATGGACTTACACCACCACAAGTGGACCTCAGCCACACTCACATAGGAGGCCATAAGATGAAAATGAGACACTCGAGACGCATGCATGCATGCACGCAAACCGATGACCGAACCTAAGGCATGAATGCCACTCTACCAAAGCATGGTAAGGCATGGAACATGATATGCAAACAAGTAAATTTCAGCACTAAAACATGATGCTAAACAGCCCCGAAGCATGGCAATATGGCACCCGATGCATGAGATGAGACCCGAAACTCAAAACTAGGCACATGGAATGACTTATAGCTATACAAAGAATGCATTATTTGAACATGAAGCATGAAGACAGAGTCAAGGCAGTCCCAAAACATGAAATTTTTCAGTTTAAAGTGTGGCCAAAAAGTGCTAGCAAGATGGCTTAAATTAGCATGCAATTTTGGCGGGCAAACATAGTTTACATGGCAAGTGTATGAAACAAGAACTCATCAAACCAACAAAAATCAGTGAATAAAACATGTCAAAATATGCCCAAATAACCATGGAAATGCAGCCAACACATGCACAAATGAGGGGTTCCTTTAGAAGGCATACAAAGGGATTCTTAAGCATATACAAGATAGACATGTGGCAGCCCCAAACCAACTTTGAAAATCAAATATGATAGTCTCAAAACTCACCAAATTGGCCCCAAAATCAGTCCACAAAGTATGCAAGATAGGGTCTCTTTGGAAGGCCAAAATGGCCACCAAACAAGTCAAGGTGAGAGGGGGCCACCCCCCTCTAATTTAGAGGCTCAAAACAGCATCAAAGCCACTGGAAATCCACTGGATTCCAGTGGCTAGAAGGTCCAATAAGGCATGCAACAAGGGCTAGGGTGTAAGGCTCAAAATGAGAGGGAATCAAGCATATAAGGAGGTATGTGACCTCAAATAAGAAAATTATCTTAATGAAACATGAAAATGATGTCAAAAAAATCCTTTTCTCAGTCTATAACAAGTCTCAAAAGTGATCACAAATATGGCTTATCTATCATGCAAAAGTGGCCCTAAAAGGGAGAAAAGAGATAAGGGACAGCATCTGGCCCCAAATGGCAAGGAGCCCTTCAACAAAGTTGAAGAGGGACTCAAAACAAGGCATTTTACAGTTTATATTAAGCCACGAAAATAAACACAAGTGAGGCTAAACTATCATACAAAAAAAGGCCTAAAAGAGGGACAAAGAGATAAGTGGTTGCTGCTGGCCTCAAACAGAGGAGGGCCCTTCAAAAATGTTGAAGAGAGGCTCAAAACATGATATTTTACAGTTTATGAACAAGTCCAAAACATCCCAAAAATAAGTCTAAAATACTATGCAAAAAAAGGCCTAAAAGAGAGTTAAAGAGGCAAGTGATGGTAAGAGACCTCAAACAGTAAGAGGTCCTTGATCAAACATGAAAAGGAGTTCAAAATATGACTATTTACAGTTTGGTTCGGAGCCCAAAAAAGCAAGCAAGAGGAGCTAATATATTGAGCAAAAAAGACTAGAAAAAGAGAAAATGGGACTCACCCTTGTAGAGCCAATCTTCAACAGCCTTTAGACCAAGTTTGGGGGGCTTTCAACCTCTGTAAATCAGCTTCAAAGGGTTGGAATGGAGGGTGGAGGTGTTGTGCTATAGGTTGGAGTGTAAATGGTGCAAGGCCTTTTAGGGTTTTGAGGGTTGAAGTAGAGAAAAGGGGAGAGATGTAAGCAAGAGCTCAAAACCAATTTTGTAACCCTTCAAAATGGGTGTGGGGGTGCTGGTTTTATAGAGGAGGAGTGGAGAAAAAGGGGAGGGGGGGAAAATCAAATTCAAATTTCCCCCCCAAAAGGGCAAACCCCCGGGCAGGGGTCTGGGGGAAAACAGAGGGTACATCTATAATACACTTGGAGAGGGAAAAATGGCCGGCCAGGTCAAAAGGGCCAAAGTGGTCAGCCAACCAGCTAGGTGGCCAGGCGACCAGTTTAGGTGGCCGGCCGACCAGGTCAAAAGGGAAAAAGTGGCCAGCCATCTCCTAGGATGAAGCCCCAGAAGTTAGCTTTCCAATGCCGCAAACCTTGCATTAAAATTCCTCCTGTGGAAAAAGTTATGCCAGTTTTGGTGAAGCCGTGCAGATTCGGTCCAACCGGATTGATCCCCTACTTCAACCAATCATATCTCCCCCGCCCGAACTTGTCCTTAGGATATTCTTGAGTGTAAAATGAAGCCCCGGAAGTAATATTTCCAACGGTGGTGGCCTCATATCTTAATTCCTTTTGTGCAAAGAGTTATGCCCGTTTTGGTGAAGCCGCGCAGATGTTTTCCTCCTTCCCGGATTCATGCTGAACCACTTTTGACCAACAAAGCTGGTTTTTCAGAAAAATTGCTGGCCTCCCACTCTCCTACAACCTTTCTAACAATGAAAATGAGGTCCCCGCCAAAAATAAACCCAAACCAATGCAAAACGAAGGTTCGGAGGGCCAAAATGCACAGCTCGGGGCCCCGAAAACTGACTGTTAAGCACCGGAGGTGGCGTTTGACCACGAAGTTGGTCTCTTGAGCCACAGTGTCCCTCAAAAGGGAGTAAATAAGATGTATGCCAAAAATTGGAGCAAACGGAGGTGGTTAGGCAGTCCCGAACCGAGGCACACGGCTAACGGCTCCGAAAATCGAGAATCGGGCTCCAAATGGGAAAGATGGCCTACGACCACGAAACGTAACCTACGGCCACTGAGAGATGATCCACGAGACCTCTCCTTCCCTTCGAGAAGAGAAAACGGAGAAAACGGAGCCTGATTCGCAAACCGAGGCGAGGCACAAAAGAGTCCGGAAGTCCGAAGGCAAGGCTCATAGCCGAGACTCCACAACTTCAGAACGAGCACAATATGCAACATCACCAAGTGCTCAATCGATGACGTCTGAGTCTTAAGGTCGGTCAAAAATGAGGTGTCTACACCTAGACAAACCAGAATGTCACCACTTAGGGCTGATCATGAACCGGAAGAACCAAGGAGGGGTCAAGATCGATGACCCTTTAACCAGCGAACCACAATGGCGACAAGCGAAGCAGCTAGGGTTTCAAACCTAACTCTGATACCATGTAAGATTTCTAAACAAAACTGTATATTAGATTACGTTGAACAAAGAACACATCACTCAAATATATAGAATGCTAAATCATTGACAGAGAATGCTATTAGATATAGAATACTAACACTAATTCCTAATCCTAAAAGGAAAAGGAAAACGAACACGAACACTACTATACACTACTATTCTCACAATTATATGTGTACTAACATGCTTATAATCTATATTTTGATAATATAATTTACATGTTCAAAGGTCCTAGTTTTGGTGCATAAGCTATTCGATTTGATATTTGTAACTTATATGCAATGTGATGTTCTAGTTTAATTAGAATACTGTTATTCTAGATGTCAAGTAAAATTTGCATACTTATTTGTGTTAGTATAATTTTATATGTATATATGGCATGGGGCCAAAAAAAAAAAAAAATAGTCTACTATTACAATTCAATGTATTAAATCATCCTTTCATGTTGCTTGCTTCCAGTTTCTTTTCTTTGTCTAAGTATATAAACTACATGTTTATTTGTGATTAGGAATGATATACTGTTTAAGCGAATAAATTAATTTTCTCATGGTTTTATTTCTAGATCGTTATCATGATTTCGATGCTTCTAGTTGTATAATATGACTTGCAGGTTTATTGTGAATTAATTTTATTCACAACTCACGACTATTAAATTTTGTTTTAATTTATTTATTTTAAAGTTATAATTTAATTTTAGAGTTATAAATATTATTTTAAAATTTTAATTTAATTGTGAAGTTACAAATTATTTTTTTGTTTTGGTAACTCATCTAGTACGTTAATTGATTAGTTAATTTTATTATTATTTAATTTGTTAGATGGTTTCAATTAATTTATTATATTTACTTTTTGCTTAGATTATTTATTTGTATTTTGTTATGGTTTTCTACTAATATTTTTTACAAAAATACCTATGCAAAAAAAAAAAAAAAAAAGCCACAAAAACCAAATGAATAGATTTGGGTTATACAAACAAAATTTATAAACTACATAATTTACGCATTTTTTGCTTGAGCTTTAGTAGTGGTTACTTGCCAATTTTTTAAAGCAAGGTTGTTTGCTTGACATATTAAAGGATTTTATATGCTTGTATTGTTGTAGCAATTTTTATATTACTTGTAATTATTAGCAATTTTATTTTAATTGCTTGTAAGTTTGGAACTGGTTTGTTTTAACCTAATTCATCACTTGGAAAATTTAATTCTTAACATTGTTTATCACGGATTAAGAGTCAACATACTCTTAAAAGTTTTGTCAAAAGATTAGCTGAGTTTTAAGTAGGACCGATGTGACCCCTCCAGTCTTCGTGGAAATATTCTTGACCATGTTCGATTCTAGGTTAAGTAGTAAGACTAGTTTTGAATTAAATTTCCAACTGTGGAATTTTCTAAGGGTTAAGTTTAATTTCTGAAAACATAGAAAATGATATTCTGTTGTATTTTTCCGAAATGATAACTGTCACCAATGATGATGCTATTGCTAATGTTGGTGGGGTTCTAAACCCCGAGACAACTAACTTGCCAACCCCAACTGTGACCTCTGTGGTTAACTCTGGTGTTACTCCAGCTGTTCCGGGAGAATCGCTCAGTCACCATGAGCCAGAGAAATTTACTGGGGTAAACTTCAAGAGATGACAGCAAAAGATGTTGTTCTACTTGACCACACTGAACCTTGCAAAGGTTTTGAGCGAGGATCCTCCAGCTGTGGCAGAGAATGAGTCAGACAAGCAGAAAGTCATGGCACTTGATACATGGAAACAGACAGACTATCTTTGCTGGAACTATGTGTTCAATAGCTTGGCAGACTCACTCTACAATGTGTTTTATGCCAAGAGCTCAGCAAAGGAGTTATGGGAATCTCTAGACAAGAAATACAGGACTAAGGACGTCGAGACGAAAAAATTTGTCATTGGCCGGTTCTTGGACTTTAAAAGGATATATTCAAAAACTATGATAAGCCAAGTCTAGGAATTCTAAGTGATCTTGCATGAAATTCATGTTAAGGGGATGCCTTTGAACAAGTTATTCCAAGTTGTTGTGATCATTGAGAAACTTCCCACTGGTTGGAAGGACTTCAAGAACTACTTGAAGCACAAGCGCAAGGAAATGTCAGTTGAAGAGCTGGTTGTCCGACTTTGGATTGAGGAGGATAATAAAAAGAAAAGAGGGAGTACCTCCTCTATGAAGGCCAATGTCATTGAGTATATGGAAAATCTTCCGGGGTGAGGAAAAAGCCTTTTGTGAACAAGGGCTCAAAGCTGGGGCCAAGGGGTGGTGTTGCAAAGAAGCTGGCATACAAGCTGCAGGAACTTGGTTATCGGTTCTTAGGGAAGTGCTACAACTGTGGTAGCGAGGGGCATCGGACTAGTAACTGCCGCAAGCAAAAGAAGCCATACAAGACCAAACCTCGTGCTCATATGTCAAATATGCAAGAGCACTCCCATGATGAGGATGACATGCACTTGTCTACCGTTGTCTCTTAGGTAAATCTAGTGGGTTCAAACCCAAGAAAATGGTGGATTGATACTGGGCTACACGCCACATATGCTCTGAGAAGAAACCATTTACAACTTTCAAGCCAATTACAAACGGTGAGAAATTGTTTATGGGGAATTCTACTACCTCAACTGTTGAGGAGAAAGGAAAGGTGGTCCTAAAGTTGACCTCAAGAAAGGAGTTGACCTTGAACGAAGTCTTATATGTTCCAGACATTCGTAAGAATCTTGTCTCGGGGTCTTTTCTCAGCAAACATGGTTTTTGCATGATTTTTTAGTCCAACAAGGTCGTTCTAACCAAGAATAGAGTGTATGTGGGTAAGGGTTATATATTGGGGGGTATATTTAAACTCAATGTAATGACTGTTATCCCAAAGATGAATAAAGATGCATCTTCTTCTACTTACATGCTTGAGTCTTTCAATTTGTGGAATAGTAGACTAGGACATGTGAACTCTGAATCTTTACGTAGATTAATTGTCACGACCCAAACCCGGCCCTATGGGTTTAGGCACCGTAACTGGCCAGTAATCCGAGATTACCAAAGGCCTACAGTACGATAATACAATTAAACAGAGTACAGGGCCTGGCGGAAGCCATTACAATCAATAACTAGTGTCCATTGAGCTGTGAAAATCTGTATGCCCAAAACATCTTTCATACATATATGCATTCAAACCAGTACAGTATATACAATCTATTACATACATTCAGTACGGGAACTCAATCCCTCGATAACAGTGCAGTAAAACCGTCTATACAGTCTATACAGTAACATGCAACAGTACAAAACAGTAAGAGACTAGCGGGGACACAAAAACACCCCAAGCCATGGCATGGCGTCTCGGAACCTCACAGTGAGGCACATTGGCTGGCTGACAAAACTGGGGACTGACCCACGCTCCTAGCTCCGGTCTGGTTGCTGAGAACCTACATATATATATAACAGTGAGCTAAAGCCCAGTGAATAACATAATGTATAAAGGGGTTATGAATGAATGCCCTTACAGTAATGAAATCAATTCATTATACAGTATATCAATCTCTCAGTATTTCAATCAATCAGTCATATGTGGTACATCCATTAGCCTATAAACAGTATGGTCCAAAGGACCGGGTCTTAACAGACCCAACAATAATGATGGCCATCAATCCGTATGGTTCCGCAAGGAAACCGACAGAGCTCTGTAACAGTCAATAACAGTAGGTGCTAAGGATGCCACAGTATAGTTCAGAAAATAGGACATACATTCATTCAATAAATAATATCATTTCAGTAAACAGTTCGGTAATCAGTATTCAAAAGATAAACATTTTGAACATATCTTTACACATCTGTTACTCACAGTGATTGGGCTATCAGTGGCTAGAGCGTCCCCGAGAGCCAACCCTAAACAGTTAAACAATTGAACACACACTAAGTTTAACAATTGGGGAAGTACATTAATTAACTTCCTAATATGCCTCGGTGTGTTCTATGTCTAAATCCTCATTAAGATGTCTTAAACTAGGCCTAGGAATGTCTAGGATGGGATGAGGATGCAAAATTAAACTTGCAAGGCATTTTCAAAAGTTGCTGGAAATAGGCACCTCGCTCGAGCGAGCCTTCCTTCGCTCGAGCGAGCTTCCAAAATCAAAGGCTTCGATCGAGCGAACAATCCTTCGCTCGAGCGGAAAACTTCTGGTTGCTCGATTTTTACGCGCGATACCACGCTCGATGCTCGCTCGAGCGGAGCCCTGAATAAAGGTGCTCGCTCGAGCGAGGAATCCTTAGCTCGAGCGAGGAAGCAAAATCTGGGATTTCCAGATTTGTCTCCCAAGTTCGAACCGAGCATTCAATCATCCAAAACTCAACCTCTTGGCCCCAATTTCTGGAAAAACACTTCAAACTCAATGTATAACAAGTTTCAAAAACTATTTTGCACATGCAAGGGCCAATGGTTGGTCAATCAAAGTCATTTTCAAACCCATTTTCAAGCATGTTTTCCAAACATGAAATGTATGAACTTTAAACCAATTTTCAGCTTCAATTCTTGTTCAAAAGGACTCATTGGCTGGAAAACAAAGTGAAAACATGGATTTAAACATGATTATGAACATGCATGCAACATTTACCATGAAATCATCTCAAAGCTCATCAAATTCAACATGCATGCAACAATTGAGCTTCAATTCAACATGTATGAGCTAGAACATGGCCTAACTCTACAATGGAACATGAGTCATGCAAGAATGATGCAAGGGACAACATAAACTCAACATTTGAGAGGTTATAATCCTTACCTAAGTCTCAATTCAAGATGAACAAGCTCAAATATGCCCTACACACATCAATCTTCAAGCAATATCCAAGTAATTCTAGCCAATTCAACTAAGTGAGCTCAAATCCCTCTCACTCTCTCTATTCCTCTTGTTTGGTCGGCAAAGGCAAGGAGAAATGGCTGATCAATTGTCTAACCTAAGTGTATAGGCTCAAGTATAAGTGATTAAACAAAGACCCACTCAAGTGGCAAACATGTAATTAAATCCAACTTGTTAATTAACTTGTTTTAATCTAATTTAATCATTCCTAATCAATTTTCAGATAAAAATACCATAAAATCATAAATATTCTACTGATCATAAAACATCAAACGGTTTCTAAATCGGCCGCCGATAAGGCCTTCAATTAGCAGTTTTAAACATAAACGCAAACAGATAAATCATACAATCAAACAGATGCAACACGCAATTCAATAGACAAACTTATTCAGTTTCAGTTTCAGTTTCATTCAGTTTGTTCAGTAGTTCATCCAGTTCACTTATCAGTCATTAGCAGTTCAGTTTAAGGGTAACCAGTATATAATTTAGTGGTTTAACGGTAATCAGTACGAGGGTTGTTACAGTCTCCCCTCCTTATAAGGAGTTTAGTCCTCTAAACTCGAGTTACCTTCAGTCTGGAAGAAAACAGGGTTCAGCGGGAACAAATCCGGATATCGCCTAGCCATGTCATCTTCCCTTTCCCAGGTGGCATACACACCACCATGGTTCTGCCAGTCAACTTTCACTAGTGGAATCTCCTTGTTCCTCAGTTTCTTGATCCGTCGATTCACAATCTGTATAGGCCGTTCCTCGTAAGTGTAGTCATCACTCAACACAATGCGAGTAGGCTCAATCACATGAAACGGATCACGAAGATAGTCTCTCAACATCGAAATGTGGAAGACGTTATGCATATGCTCCATTTCAGGAGGGAGCGCAACTTGATACGCCACCGGATTGATTTTCTCAATAATCTGATACGGTCCGACATACCTTGGCGCTAACTTGCCTTTGACTCCAAAACGAGTCTGGCCTTTCATTGGTGTCACTTTCACAAAAACGTGATCACCCACTTCATACTCTCTATCCCGTCTTCTGACATCTGCATAACTCTTCTGTCTACTCTGTGCAGTTTTCAGTCTTTGCTGTATCAGTTTTACCTTTTCGGTTGTTTCATAAACAATTTCGGGCCCAAGCAACGGCCCATCTCCAACTTCTGCCCAGCAGATTGGAGATCTACACTTTCTGCCATACAACGCCTCGAAAGGCGCCATCCCAATACTCGTATGGTAGCTGTTGTTGTAGGCGAATTCAGCCAACGGCAAATGACTTTCCCAGTTTCCCTGAAAATCAAGGACACACATTCTCAGTAGATCCTCTAGAGTCTGGATGGTCCTTTCTGACTGTCCATCTGTCTGAGGATGATAGGCACTACTCAGCCTCAATTCAGTACCCAATGCAGTCTGTAGGCTCTGCCAGAACCTCGATGTAAACTTCGAATCCCTGTCAGAAACAATAGAAACAGGCACTCCGTGCAATCTCACAATTTCATCAATATAGATAACAGCCAATTTATCCGCATTATAAATTGTCTTGACAGGTAGGAAGTGTGCAGATTTAGTCAGTCTATCAACAATAACCCAAATTGAATCCATACCTTTCCTGGAGCGAGGTAATCCGACGATAAAATCCATCGTGATATGCTCCCATTTCCATTCTGGTATGGGTAAGGGTTGCAGTAATCCGGCAGGTCGTTGATGTTCAGCTTTGACCTGTTGACAATGGAGGCACTTGGACACAAAATCAGCGATCTCCTTCTTCATTCCTGGCCACCAGAAATTTTGTTTCAAATCTTGGTACATTTTCGTATTCCCTGGGTGAATAGAGAACTTCGAACTGTGGCCTTCTTGCAGAACTCTTCTTTTCAATTCAGTGTCATTTGGTACACACAGTCTGTCTTGGAATTTCAGTATATTGTTCTCAAATTTGAACCCCGGTCTCGGTTTCGAATCTCTTTCTTCAGTAACCTTCTTCAAGAAATCATCTAATTGTTGTTTTTCTTTAATCTCCTCAATCAAGGCTGGTTGAGCAGAAATAGCAGCTAAGGTTCCACCTTGTTCCTTCAAAATAATTTCAATCTCAGACTTTTCCAGATCAAGAAGCAACTCTTTCTGTCCAGTCAGCAAACAGGCTAAGTTGGCAATCGATTTTCGGCTCAAAGCATCGGCAACGGTGTTGGCTTTTCCCGGATGATACAAAATCTGTAGGTCATAGTCTTTGATCAGTTCAAGCCATCTCCGCTGTCTCATATTCAGTTCTTTCTGAGTGAAAAAGTACTTCAGGCTCTTGTGGTCAGTATACACTTCACATGTCGCTCCATACAAATAGTGACGCCAAATTTTCAACGCAAAAACTACTGCAGCAAGCTCTAAATCATGTGTTGGGTAGTTCTTTTCATGCGGTCTCAACTGTCGGGAAGCATAAGCAATAACTCTCCCATTCTGCATTAAAACACACCCTAAACCTTTATGAGAAGCATCACTAAACACAGTATAACCATCCGTACCTGAAGGTAAGGTCAGAATCGGTGCAGTCACAAGTCTGGTTTTCAATTCTTGAAATGCTGATTCCCTCTGGTCAGTCCAGTCAAATGATACCCCTTTCTGTGTCAACTGAGTCAGCGGTAAGGCAATTTTGGAAAAATCCTTGACAAATCTTCTGTAATATCCAGCCAATCCCAAAAAGCTTCGGACTTCAGTCACATTGGTTGGTCTAGGCCAGTTCACTACAGCTTCAATTTTCTGTGGATCAACAGAAATTCCATCTTTGCTAACAACATGTCCCAAAAACATAACATGATCAAGCCAAAATTCACACTTAGACAATTTAGCATACAGTTTTTGTTCTCTTAAGGTTTGCAAGGCTAACCTCAGATGATGTTCATGGTCTTCAACAGTCTTAGAATAAATCAATATGTCATCAATAAATACCACAATAAAATCGTCAAGGTATGGTTTAAAAATTCTGTTCATGAGGTCCATAAATGCAGCTGGGGCATTTGTGACTCCAAATGGCATAACTAAAAATTCATAATGTCCATACCTCGTTCTAAAAGCAGTTTTAGCAATATCTTCCGGTTTTACTTTCAGTTGATGATACCCCGATCTGAGATCAATTTTGGAAAACACTTGTGCACCCTGTAACTGATCAAATAAGTCATCAATACGCGGTAGGGGATATTTATTCTTTACAGTTACCTTGTTCAATTCACGATAATCAATGCACAGTCTCAGTGAGCCATCTTTCTTCTTCACAAACAAAACAGGTGCACCCCACGGTGAAGTACTGGGCCTGATAAACTTCTTGTCTAACAGTTCCTGCAATTGTACCTTCAGTTCTTTCAGTTCGGTTGGAGCCATTCTGTAGGGAGCTTTAGATAACGGCTGTGTACCCGGCACTACATCAACAGTAAACTCAATCTCCCTGTCAATCAAATCCCCTGGTAGATCATCTGGAAATACATCTGGGAATTCTCTAACTATAGGAATGCAATTCACATCAGTTTTAACATTATCAGTAGCAGATACGGTCAGTACAGAACACAGATATCCCTTACACCCCTTTCTAATCAATTTGACAGCCTTTACAGAAGAAATCAGGTATGGAGGAGGTACTACTCCACTCCCATTAAACACAAATTCAGGCAAACCCGGTGGACGGAAAACTACTTGTTTTGTTACACAGTCTATAGTAGCATGATATTTCTGTAGCCAATCCATCCCCAATATCACATCAAAATGATCTATATTCAACGGTAGCAAATCAATAAACAGATGCATATCCCCAACAATAATCTCACAAGCAGGATACATATATGCACATGTCATGGATCCCCCAACAGGTGATGATACAGCTAGCAAGTAATTCATGGGTTCTAAGGGTCTATTCAATTTACGCGAAAAAGCATGTGACACATATGAATGTGTAGACCTTGAATCAATCAATACATATGCATTTTGAGCACAAATAGAGAGGATACCTGACACAACGGTCTCGGTGTTTTGCACGTCTCCCGGTACTAGGGCAAACACTCGGCCCTGCCTCATAGGCTCTTTCCCGGTAGTCTTGGGGTTAGGCTTCGGTGCTACATTTGATGCTGCTGCGCTTGGTGCAACTTTACCACTAGCTGGTGGAGCTGAAGGGCAGTCTTTAATTCTGTGGCCCACTTTGCCACATCTGAAACAAGCTCCAGAAATCTGATAGCAAACTCCCTTGTGCTTGTTGCCACATATAGAGCACGGTGGAGTAAACCCACTCCCTTGGCTGGGGCTGGTCGTCGACCCCGTATTCTGTTTCTTGTTGGCTGGGTTATGCTTGCCTTTCTTAAATTTGAACCCTTGCCTTTTCCCTTGCCACTCAGTTGTTGGTGTTTCAGATTGTTTTACTGCTGCAATATTTACCTCGGCCATCAAAGCCCGGTCAAGAACACCTACATAAGTTGGCATTTTCAAAACATTTATCCGATCCTGTATAGCAGCATTGAGGCCGCCTTCAAATCTCCTGGCCTTCTTGTAATCGGTATCCACCATATGTGGTGCATACCTAGCAAGTTCGGTAAATTGCTTCTCATACTCTGCAACTGACAATTTGCCCTGTCGCAGCTGTTCAAACTCAGTCACTTTTCTGTCCCTGATACACTGAGGAAAATATTTTTCAAAAAAGGACTCCTTGAACTGAGCCCAAGTCATTACAGTGTTTGCATCACGGGTCAACATCCACCACCTTCTAGCTTCTTCCTGCAGGGTAAAGGTGGCTAACAATACCTTGTGTGCTTCTGAGCACGGAAACACTTCAAACAGCTTTTCAGTTTCGAGAACCCAAGCTTCAGCCTTTAACGGTTCTAAGCCTCCCTGAAAGGACGGCGGTTTCATTTTGCTGAATTTCTGAGTCAGTGCAATAATATCCATCTCATTAACATTCACATTCTGCACATTTGGTGCATTCTGTTCCGGTTGCACCGGAGGAGGAGGAGGTGGGGGCTGTTGGTTCTGTTGTCGGTCCAGTCTTTCAATTACCAGTTCCATCATTTGTTCAAGTCTGGCCATTCTGGCCTCAGAGGATGATGCTTCAGTTTCATTTGCATTATCCATTTCACTATAAAGCAGTTATGACAGTCATCATTATAAACAGTTGTACAATTAAACAGTTTAACATTTATTCAGTCAGTCATAAACACACACTTTTCAAATTCATGAGATGCCCTAATTGCTTTTCTAGGACACCCTATAGCTCATTTGGACACGTGTGTGCGGTATAACTCGTGGTTAAGTATCGCTCTGATACCACTCTGTCACGACCCAAACCCGGCCCTATGGGTTTAGGCACCGTAACTGGCCAGTAATCCGAGATTACCAAAGGCCTACAGTACGATAATACAATTAAACAGAGTACAGGGCCTGGCGGAAGCCATTACAATCAATAACTAGTGTCCATTGAGCTGTGAAAATCTGTATGCCCAAAACATCTTTCATACATATATGCATTCAAACCAGTACAGTATATACAATCTATTACATACATTCAGTACGGGAACTCAATCCCTCGATAACAGTGCAGTAAAACCGTCTATACAGTCTATACAGTAACGTGCAACAGTACAAAACAGTAAGAGACTAGCGGGGACACAAAAACACCCCAAGCCATGGCATGGCGTCTCGGAACCTCACAGTGAGGCACATTGGCTGGCTGACAAAACTGGGGACTGACCCACGCTCCTAGCTCCGGTCTGGTTGCTGAGAACCTACATATATATATAACAGTGAGCTAAAGCCCAGTGAATAACATAATGTATAAAGGGGTTATGAATGAATGCCCTTACAGTAATGAAATCAATTCATTATACAGTATATCAATCTCTCAGTATTTCAATCAATCAGTCATATGTGGTACATCCATTAGCCTATAAACAGTATGGTCCAAAGGACCGGGTCTTAACAGACCCAACAATAATGATGGCCATCAATCCGTATGGTTCCGCAAGGAAACCGACAGAGCTCTGTAACAGTCAATAACAGTAGGTGCTAAGGATGCCACAGTATAGTTCAGAAAATAGGACATACATTCATTCAATAAATAATATCATTTCAGTAAACAGTTCGGTAATCAGTATTCAAAAGATAAACATTTTGAACATATCTTTACACATCTGTTACTCACAGTGATTGGGCTATCAGTGGCTAGAGCGTCCCCGAGAGCCAACCCTAAACAGTTAAACAATTGAACACACACTAAGTTTAACAATTGGGGAAGTACATTAATTAACTTCCTAATATGCCTCGGTGTGTTCTATGTCTAAATCCTCATTAAGATGTCTTAAACTAGGCCTAGGAATGTCTAGGATGGGATGAGGATGCAAAATTACACTTGCAAGGCATTTTTCAAAAGTTGCTGGAAATAGGCACCTCGCTCGAGCGAGCCTTCCTTCGCTCGAGCGAGCTTCCAAAATCAAAGGCTTCGATCGAGCGAACAATCCTTCGCTCGAGCGGAAAACTTCTGGTTGCTCGATTTTTACGCGTGATACCACGCTCGATGCTCGCTCGAGCGGAGCCCTGAATAAAGGTGCTCGCTCGAGCGAGGAATCCTTAGCTCGAGCGAGGAAGCAAAATCTGGGATTTCCAGATTTGTCTCCCAAGTTCGAACCAAGCATTCAATCATCCAAAACTCAACCTCTTGGCCCCAATTTCTGGAAAAACACTTCAAACTCAATGTATAACAAGTTTCAAAAACTATTTTGCACATGCAAGGGCCAATGGTTGGTCAATCAAAGTCATTTTCAAACCCATTTTCAAGCATGTTTTCCAAACATGAAATGTATGAACTTTAAACCAATTTTTAGCTTCAATTCTTGTTCAAATGGACTCATTGGCTGGAAAACAAAGTGAAAACATGGATTTAAACATGATTATGAACATGCATGCAACATTTACCATGAAATCATCTCAAAGCTCATCAAATTCAACATGCATGCAACAATTGAGCTTCAATTCAACATGTATGAGCTAGAACATGGCCTAACTCTACAATGGAACATGAGTCATGCAAGAATGATGCAAGGGACAACATAAACTCAACATTTGAGAGGTTATAATCCTTACCTAAGTCTCAATTCAAGATGAACAAGCTCAAATATGCCCTACACACATCAATCTTCAAGCAATATCCAAGTAATTCTAGCCAATTCAACTAAGTGAGCTCAAATCCCTCTCACTCTCTCTATTCCTCTTGTTTGGTCGGCAAAGGCAAGGAGAAATGGCTGATCAATTGTCTAACCTAAGTGTATAGGCTCAAGTATAAGTGATTAAACAAAGACCCACTCAAGTGGCAAACATGTAATTAAATCCAACTTGTTAATTAACTTGTTTTAATCTAATTTAATCATTCCTAATCAATTTTCAGATAAAAATACCATAAAATCATAAATATTCTACTGATCATAAAACATCAAACGGTTTCTAAATCGGCCGCCGATAAGGCCTTCAATTAGCAGTTTTAAACACAAACGCAAACAGATAAATCATACAATCAAACAGATGCAACACGCAATTCAATAGACAAACTTATTCAGTTTCAGTTTCAGTTTCATTCAGTTTGTTCAGTAGTTCATCCAGTTCACTTATCAGTCATTAGCAGTTCAGTTTAAGGGTAACCAGTATATAATTTAGTGGTTTAACGGTAATCAGTACGAGGGTTGTTACATTAATCAAGTTAGATCATATATCATCTTTTAAGATTAATCCAAAACACAAGTGTGAAACTTGTGTTGAAGTGAAGTTGACAAGATCTTCGTTTCATTCTAGTGAAAGAAGTTCAGAGCCATTTGACTTAGTGCATAGTGATGTGTGTGACTTTAAGATTATACAATCAAGTGGTGGCAATAAGTACTTCATCACTTTTGTTGATGATTGTACTAAGTATTGTTACGTGTATTTTCTCAAAAACAAAGATGAGGCTATTGACAAGTTTGTTTTTTATAAGAATGGAGTTGAGAATCAATTAGGCCGCAAGATTAAGGCTTTAAGAAGTGATCGTGGTGGTGAGTATGAATCACCGTTTATTAAGATTTGTGCTTAATCTAGGATTATCCACCAAACCACAGCGCCTTATTCTCCTCAGTCAAATAGGATTGTTGAGCGGAAGAATAGGACGCTAAAAGAGATGATAAATACAATGTTGATAAGTTCTGGATTGCCACAGAACGTGTAAGGGAAAGCAATTTTCTCCGCGAATTACATTCTGAATAAAGTACCCCGGAAGAAGGTGGATAAAACCCCGTATGAGTTATGGAAAGGCATCAAGCCTTCTTATAAATTCTTACGAATGTAGGGATGTCTTGCAAAAATGGCGGTGCCTACACCCAAGCAGGTTCGGATAGGACCAAAGTCAGTGGATTGTGTATTCATTGGATATGCACATAATAGCAGTGCATATCGATTTCTTGTGTATAGGTTTGTTATTCCAGATATACACAAGAATACTATCATGGAATCAAGAAATGCATCTTTCTTTGAAAATGTATTTTTGTTTCGTCTCCAAGAAGGGATTCAGAGTTCTATGGAAGAGGTTGAAGGTGACAATGATCACATAGCTAATCAAACAGATGATCACTTAGATGATCAAGCTGAAGATATGGATGAGCCAAGAAGAAGTAAGAGGGCTAGGACTGCAAAGTCTTTTGGTCCGGACTTCTTGACCTATATGTTAGAGGGAGAACCTCGAACTTTCCATAAAGCTGTGACTTCACCTAAAAGTCATTTGTGGAAAGAAGCAATCAAAAGTGAGATTGACTCTATCTTGCAGAACTACACGTGGGAGTTAGTTAATCTACCCCCAGGCACCTTGGGGAGTAAGTGGATCTTTAAAAGAAAGATAAAAACTGATAGGTCAATTGATAAGTATAAAGCTAAACTTGTTATCAAAGGATACAGGTAGTGTGAAGGCCTGGATTACTTTGATACGTATTCACTTGTGACAAGGATTACATCCATTCGCATGGTGATTGCGATATCAACTCTGCGTAGTCTGGAGATACATCAGATAGATGTAAAAACAGCTTTCTTAAATGGAGATTTAGATGAAATTTACATGGAGCAACCCGAGGGGTTCTTAGCTCCAGGACAAAATAAAAAAAGTCTGTAAGCTTGTCAAATCACTGTATGGCTTGAAGCAACCTCCCAAGCAATGGCATGAGAAGTTTGACAACACTATGTTGTCAAATGGGTTCAAAATCAATGGGTGTGACAAATGCGTGTATGTCAAAGACACTGACAGAGGTTATGTCATTTTGTGTCTATATGTAGATGACATACTCATTGTTGGTAGTAATGATGAAATGATTCGAACTACCAAGAGCTTATTAAACTTTAAGTTTGACATGAAAGATATGGGCCTTGCAAATATAATTTTGGGTGTTAAGATTACCAGAACATCTAATGGTATTGTACTTTCTCAATCTCACTATGTTGAGAAGATACTTGAGAAATTTGACAAATCAGATACAAGTGTGTCTAGGACACCGGTAAATGTGAGTTTACATTTGACCAAGAATAATAATGAGAGTATTTCTCAGTTAGAATATTCTCAAGTCATTGGAAGTTTGATATATCTGATGAGCTGTAAAAGTCTGAATATAGCCTACTCAGTTAGCAGGCTTAGTAGATACACAAGTAATATGAATACTACTCATTGGAGGGGCATTATATGGGTGTTAGGTTATCTACGCTACACCCGAGGTTATGGGTTGCATCATACCAAATACGCAGCGGTACTAAAAGGATATAGTGACACTAATTGGATATTTGATATAAAAGACTCCAAATCCACTAATGGTTATTTGTTTACCCTCGGAGGGGTAACCATGTCTTGGAAATCTTCCAAGCAAACATGTATATCGAGATTAACAATGGAATCTGAGTTTATTGCTTTGGATAAAGCAACTGAAGAAGCTAAATGGCTTCGCTAGTTCATTGAGGATATTCCACATTGGTCGAAACCTGTGCCAGCCATCTGTATTCATTGTGACAGCCAATCAACAATTGGACAGGGCACAAAGTAATATGTATAATGGAAAGTCTAGACATATTCGTTGTAGACATAATTCCAGACGACAACTACTCTCGAACGGAGTTGTCACTTTAGACTATGTAAAGTCTCAGGATAACATTGCAGATCCACTAACCAAAGGGTTAAATCGAGTGTTAGTAGAGAAGTCGTCAGAAGGAATGGGGTTAAGGCCTGTAATGTACGGTGTTACCGAAATGGAAACCCAACCTCGTTGACTGGAGATCCCAAGATCTAGGTTCAATGGGACAACCTAATTGCGTATAACAGTGATATG
This sequence comes from Camellia oleifera, assembly GCA_022316695.1. NCBI lineage: Eukaryota > Viridiplantae > Streptophyta > Magnoliopsida > Ericales > Theaceae > Camellia > Camellia oleifera. The sequence continues at coordinate 51,495,196 of CM039310.1, read as the reverse complement.
TCACTGAGGAGGTTAAACCTCCAGCCATTCGTTTTATTAGTGATACCTGCAAGTGTAGAAGTTAAGTTAAGCTTTTCATGACTCTAGCGTGTTAAGCTGTTGAGCTGAGTATAACAGGATACTCAAGTAGAGTCACCTATGTGAGGGTGAAGTGGGGCCGTTTCTATAAGAATTAACATGGCCTAATTCTTTAAACCATTCACTAAACCAGGCTAGTGTTCCAGAGCCAAATCGGATACAACAATAAGAATAGAACGATGGTTGGAGTAATTCCTGTGTGAGGTCTGTTGTCTTGGTTTACATAAACGGTAGAACAGTTCAAGACTTCGTGTTCACTGGATAGCCAGTAAATCCGATAGACTTCACTAGGAGGGGTTCAAAACGAAAAGCTACATTTTCCGATGCCGGGGTTATTCCGTTGCACTCTCTCCGAGTCTTTGTTGTTAAGTATTGTCCGTTTATTATTATTCGGTCAATTATTATTCATGTGGGAGATTGTTGAAAAAATAATGGGTTTTTGGTGACTTTAAAGCAAAATTAAAGTAAGCGTCAATCCTCAATTGAGATAAGTAAAGTGGGTTTAGATTCTTTTTAGTATAATCTTTACACCACAAAAAAGAATGACCAAAAACCATTAAGGCTTGAATGAGAAATTGACTCATTAAGTTGGCCTCATAAAAGAGGTGTTGGGAAAGATGTAAAAACTTGTATCCTAAATTGATTGTAGAGGAGAACATGGATGGGTAATTAAAACCCATTTTTTGCATAAAGGTGTAAGCCCTTTGGGGTATCCAAATTTTTCAAAGGAAAGGAGTTATGGATGCTTCAAGGATGGACTTGGGCCAAGACGATGGTCCAATTTGGTTATGCAAAAACGCGCACGCGCACCGCTCGTTCTCCCAGATCAGACCGGGCCAAGTCCGGTCCGTGATCCATGATCCATGGGTCGTGGATCATGGATCTTGAATCTTGGGTCTTAGGGCTTGGGCTTGGGCGTGGGCTTGCTAGAATGGATTGAGTGTGAAAGTTGGGCTTGGCCCACCCATCTTAATCTTTTTGGGCCAAGTCAGATGTGTGGGCTGCAGGAATTTGTATACAAGACCTAGTCTCCTCTATTGATAATAGAATTAAACGCATCAGTTTTGTAGAATTAATTCAAGTTTAATGCAGAATTAATTTCTGTATTTGTTGCAGAGGAGCCTCTCTCTCTCTCTCTCTCTCTCTCTCTCTCTCTCTCTCTCTCTCTCTCTCCATGTGTATAGAAGGAGGCCCTCTCCTTTTACTTTCTACACCAGAAATTGTTGTTATTCTTGTTTTCCTAGGTTTTCCAGTTTATTTTATCTTCTTCCTGTGAGAGACTGCTACAAAGTTATGTTCATCAAAGCTATTCAGTCGGTGCATTGCATAGTCGGTCCAACCGTCGTATCTTGGGAGACAGATGTCGAACAACCTCTAGCACCCAATCGGTGAGACGGCAAATCTGTTTTAAGGACACTATCTAGTACAGGTTTCGATTTACTTTCTTCTTCAATTTTATTTTTATGAATTTCTGTTCTATCTATGTATAATTTCCAACATGAAATTCAGATTGTTAAATATATGAATTTATTTGATTTATGTTATCACACAATTTGTACAACATTTATTTTATTATTTGCTCTTGCAAACTCTCATATTCATCCATAAAAGGAAAGCTCCAGCAACAAGAGGAGAAGAGAGCAGAGCTCAAGACCTCCAGCAAGGACTAAAGTAGAGAGAGATAATTTAGAGAGTTCTCTTTCATATATTATTTATAATTATGTGGAATTAATATTTTTTTTCTTGAAGTAGAGATGAAACCCTGATCAAGTAATTGAGGTTTTATTGTATTTAATATTTTTATTTTGATTTGATTTGGATAAATCGTATAATTTTTAAATCTTTTTGTGTAATAAATATTTTATTCAAATCATGTTATACAATTATTTTCACTGTTGTGTATTAAAATTGTTAGACGAGTCATACCTAGTAAAACGAGTCGTACATCAACTGTAGTTTAGTGGTGACGATCCATGCTGCGCGAAGATAAGTCGTTCTTTCAGGTATTAATATACAATTTCTCTTGACGATGTATTTCTGATCAAGTTACATCATATTATCTAAATTAATGATTTTCTGAAAACTAATACAAAAATTCCTTGGTTATAAAGTTAGTTGTGGATTCGAAAACTTAGGAAATTTCTTATTTTATTTTATTTATTTTAAGTTTTAATTAGTTTGAAAACCCTCTCATCAACCTTTCATAATTACTTTAATAATTATTTCTGAAACAACACAACTCGGTTAGTCCTTGAGGATCGACACCTGATATTAACCGCTATTCTACAGAGTAGTAGCTATTGTTTGGTTTTAAATAGAATATTTTTGTGCGTAGACGACAACATCAATAAAGAGTTCTAAAAAGTAATGAAAACTAAAGTTTCTTATACAACTCAAATCAACTTGTTAGTTAGGCTAACAATTTCTTTCAAAATATATAGGAAAATTTATTTTTTCTCACAAATCTTAACAAGGTTTATTTTCTTTTCTTTTTTGCCCATGTTTATCCACACAATTCTCTATTATGCAGTGATTATATTTTTTTTCTTATCTTTTTCTTATAAAATTTTTCATCTATTCAAATGCATGCAAGAAAATAAATTTTCATTTCTTTTTCCTTCCTTTTTTTTCACTTCACTTTCTACCATTTTTATTTTCTGTCATCCATTTCTTTAAATAAAAAAAAATTAAAAGAAAAAAACCTAAGATGAAAGTGGTAGAAAGTGAGGGAAATCACAACAGCAACAGCAACAAAAGAATTTTTTTTTATAAGTTTGTTTAACATGAAAATGGTAGAAGTTAGAAGATTATTTTTTTGTACAATTCATGTTAGCATAATAACTTTTACAAAAATTATAACAAATTAAATTTGTTAATAAAATTGGTTATTTATTAAAATTATTATTTTCTCTGTCTCTCATTTTTTACAAAAAATTTATCCTTATCAAATTCATGTGAGAATATTTTTTTCCATTTTTTTTAATTCACTTTCTATTATTTTCACTTTCCACTATTTAGTTCTTTATAATATTGAATCAAAAAGCCAAAACGCTTGGTTTACATTGGCCATGTCAGGCTGTTTTCGTCACACAACAATAAAATAAAAGTTAATGAAAAAACTCTACAATGCACATTTCCATTAAAAAAAAAAAAATACATTTAATGCCATGTCATAATCTTTTACATTGCTATGGAGAATTTTATTAAATTATATAATGAAAAAGATCTCAATTCGGATACTTTTTTTTTTTTTTTTTTTTGCCTTTTTTTGTAACTTACCACACACACAAAAAAAAAAAAAAAAAGGAAGGAAAGAATCTACAAATATAAGGGATTTTTTTTGTATTTATTTATTTTTCTAAAAAAAGAACTCCAACATAATGATAAAACATAAAATAGTTTTTGATAACATAGATCAAGACCCTTAACCTTTGTTATCTTGTTGTATTTCTTTATTTGGAGGTAATAAAAAAAAATTATTTGAAAATAATGCTTCTATACGATGAAATAAAATCACAAACTAAATGAATACCAAATTTTTTTTTTTTAACATTTTAACCTCCCACAACAAGCGCAATGCATACATGTAGGACTCACCATTACCTTTAATTCCATAAAATATGAAAAAGTTTGAGATTCGAGATTTATCTACTCAAAATTTTTTAAGTGAGTGGTTGTATAATAGAGATGTACGGGGCGAAATATCCTCTACTTTCTGTACTTCTTGGACGTCAAGCTTCTCGCGACGGCGTCTAACCTGTCGACACAAAAATGGTGAGCTGCCCGGCGATGGTGTGCCGGATAGACCCTCCGACGATCAAGTCAGGCCACTTGAAGAAAAAGAAGGCTATCAGAGAGAGAGTATATTTTTTGAGGGAAAGAAGTTGCATACCTCTAACGTTCATCTTCCTCCACTATTTCTAAGCTGGCCATGCAGCCTCAGGATTGTGCGCGCACTACCTCTGCTGTCCTTCCCTAGACAGGTGGCAGTGCTCGCCTCCACCACCTTACACATGTAAAGGTTTAGTCCTCCAACCAGTACATGCAGAACTGCCAAACGGCATTGACGCGTGCCTGGAGCAGATTTCCTCTCCCCCACGCCATTGGCCCAGGTAGCACACTTAACCGGAGTACCACGACCGGCCTATCCCTTGTGGAGAATTGCCACCACAAGCACACAACCGAGCTATGAACCGCCGACCTATCCCTTGGCAAAGGGGCAAATATCTGATTCTCACGGCCGAGCTGTTCTTGACCGGTCCATCTTGGCTAACCGGTTGCGAGGCATGCCGGCCTCCCCCCGTTCTACCTTCACTCTCGGTTATACGAAGTCCGTCTATCTCGGCTGACCGGTTAGAGCCATGCCGGCTTTCGTCGCGTCTTTAGTATAGCCCGGGTTTCCCTCAACTCGGTTGCTTCACATCATTACGCGCCCAGCTGAAAGTTCAACAACCCCTAGCTCGGTCAGATCTTAGCCCATACCTGACCAGCCAACCTGACTCGGCAACGCATCACAGGCCAAGAGGCCCTGCCAATTAAGAGAACAGCTCGGCACCGCATGGTTCGTCAATCCTCGTGTTACCGTAGCTCGGCTGTACTGTTGGGTGCAAATCTCCCCTCTCAATTGCCCCTTAATCCCATCCGAGCTAATCGTGATCGGGGTTACCACCATGACCGAGCTAACGGTCTCCGACTTGCGCCAGTACAGGCCGAGCGTGATTGGCACCCAATCTGTTGCCGAGCTATCCCATTTGGTCGGCCATCGCCTCAGTAGTCTTGTCAATGGTCGTACTGTCGTACTGACAGTTGCGTTCTCAGTGCCACGTGGCTTCACGCCATTGGGTCGTACAACCAGCTGTCTTGCACGCGCAGAATTCAAACGGCACAACCGTTTGGTTTCCCCTCCTCTTTATGCACCAGTGAAGGGTCACTTTTGGCTCTTCACTGTTCATTCTCACTGTCAAGCCGAAACCCTAGCTCTCCAACGTTCCAAGCCTCCTTTCTTCGCTGCTGTTGCTGCCATCAAGCTTGTGAAGTAAAGCCTCACTCGTCTACTAGTTTTGGTAAGCTACTCCACCCCATCGCATTTTACGCTTCTATTTCCCAGATCTTCGTACTTCTTCATTTTTTTATCTTTGTGTTCTTGATGTTCTTCGCTTAGGAGTGTTAGGCATCTTCCAATACCTCCTCCATGGGGTAGTATTGGCACACCTCAAGGCAAATTGTAACTGGGGGGGCATTTGGGGTCCTCGTGCCCCTTGATTCCCTAAGCCTCAAAATAAAACCTCTGGCATTTCATATGAACAGATTGAATCTGGATAGAATCGAGCTAAATGCTCATTTAGATCCATAGGTAGAGCCTCAGCCGAGCAAAAACTGGTTTGTGGCTTCTCGCCGATGCCACAACCGAGTTGAATACTAAATTAGATCGGTAAGTAGGACTGAACCGAGCGAAAATTTGTCTGAGGTCTTTTCTTGGGACCTTGACCGAGCTAAAGGCTCAATTAGATCCTCAAATAGGACTGAACCAAGCTACATCTTGTTCGAATCTCCTTCTTGGACCTTCACCGAGCCGGAAGTGGAGAGTTAGAACCAAGCTAGGAAATCGACCAAGTAGTCTAGCCGAAATAGGGGTCGGACCGGTCAAACACTTGTAATCCTTTCACTGAGCCAGTTCCAATAGAAGCTGTGCAATTTATGCCGTGCTAACCCTTGGAATTATTATTTTTTAACAATGCAGAACAAACTAGGACCAACCAGGCCAGTCCAGCACTATCACTGGTGGAGCTCAAAGACCGAGCAAGCACACCAACATTTTTGACCGAGACACAAATTTAATTACCCAATAAAACCGAGATAGATGGGGAAGTACCGATTCATGGTGAGCTCGCCCGGTGCGATGGCCGAGTTTCGTAGGGAGTACAACATCCTAGATAATGTCGTCTTAGAGCTCGCCAAAAAGGGAGACACCCCTTGGGGAGACCTAGACCGATGCCCCTTCACGGTCGTGTCTATTGTTGAAGGAGGACTTCGCTTCCCAGTCCAACCCTTGATCTGTGAATTTTTGAGGCAGACAAGGCTTTGCCCGACCCAAGTCTTCAACAATACATACAAAATAATAAACAGAGTTGCCGAGTTGAACCGGAGGCTCGGTCTCAATCTCGGCCTTGCTGAAATTTTCCACCAGTATAGCCTTAGTAAAAATAAGGGTGGGTTTTGCTGGTACCTGAAGGTAAAGAAGGGCCGAGCAAAACTCATAGAGGGCAACCCGGACAAGAAAACCAACGACGACAATTTCTTGTGGGTGTCCGGTCGCTATGAAGACACCGAGGCACCCATACTGGGATGGTATATTAGGAAAGATTTTGGCAGTGCTGGTGAGTAGCCCGGCTGACCGCACTATCTTCTTTCTGCATTTTATTATTATTATTTTTTACCGGTCTAACACTTGTCTTCTTTTTGCAAATAAGCACCTAGCAGCAAACTACTACCGTGCTAACCAGGAGGCCATCAGAGTCCTACTGTGTCACCCGGCTGAAGAGAGAGAATCATCAAAACTGCTCGGCTTTGAGCCGACCTACCATTACACTGCCCCGCGCAAAAGCAAAGTGACCGATTTCCTCCGAGCTCCTTCCCTAGAACCCGATCCAAATCTACCGCTGATCAGACTTGTTCCTCTCACCGCCGAGCAAGAAATGGCAAAAATCAGAGCAATCAAATCCATGATTACTGGTGAAGAAGGTGAGTCCTAACCAACGGAGGCAACCGGGGGAACATCATCCACACCCGCCGGGCAAAAGGAGAGTGCGGTGTTGGCCCTCGCCAGCGAACAACCGGCTGACCGATCAAAGAAAAGACCAAGAAAGGATCTGGCCGGACAAAGCCTCGTTGATGAAGACTCCACTGAGCTCACGTCCACCGAGCTGGGCGACCAAACCGAACAACTATTGGGCGGGCCTTCCAAATCCCCAATTTCCCCCCCGATTTGGGCGCCCGAGATAAAGTACAAGGGCCGGGCAGTCTCGTCTACTGATTCGGTGTATGCTGACAAGGATTACTCCCTTGGTTTCAACATGACCAAAGGGCTAATCCTTCCTGCCGATATGAAGAAGCACGACGAGCTGTCCGATCTGAAAGTGCTTCGCTCAACAGCCAAGTCGATAGTGTTGGTAAGTTTTCCATCCTCTGTTCAAGTCATTGCTCGATTTTTGCTCGGTTGTCTCAATACTCATGATCGCTCATTTGTTTGCAGGCCGCGCAAAAAAACTACCTCACCCACGAGCGTATGATCGCTATGCGGCAGAGTTTGCGTGAAGCCATTGCCGAGAATAAGGCCCAAGCAGCCGAGATAGCGAAACTCAAGGCCACGCAAGAGGCAGTCGTGGCGGAGCGGGATGAATTGAGCTAGAAAGTCGACCAAGCTAAATCTGACAAACAACGGGCCGTGAAGTCGACCAAAGCTCGGTACCTCACCGAGCTCCACAAGCTGCGCGATGCCCACAAGGCGGAGAGGGACAAGGCTGTTGATGACGCCGATGACCGGGGATACGCGCAGGGGGAGAAGACTTATGAGCGTCAGGTTCAAGCGACCAAGGACATCTTTTTCCAGTGCGGTTGGAAAGCGGCCGTGGAAAAGGTTGGCCTTGGTCAGGACGCTGATATGTTCCTGAATCCCCCTGCAGCCTATATCCCGGTTTATATGCAGGCGTACGCCAGTGCCACCCAAAACCGACTCATCGCTGAGGCAAGGAAAGAGGCCGAGGAAGAAGCCGTCGTCGCCACGCAACAAGCCGAGCAAACCACAACTGAAGCATCTCAAGATGCGAAGGATGAAGTGGCCGATCAGGATGTTGCCGTGGTGGAAGGCGCTGACAATGAGGCCGAGGAAAACTTGCCCGAGCAGAATGTTCAGATCGCCGAGCAGACGGTGGACGGCGCCAGGCAAACCGTCGACTTGGAATTGGACTGATGATTTCCCTTTCTATTTTCTGCTTTGCTTTGTTTTTATTTCCTTTCTTTGTTTTGATGTAACCGGGCTAGGCCCCACATTTTGTAATAAATCTCCCTGATCAATGAAATTTCAACTTTTTGCTCGTTCGGCTTCTATTTTTGTTCGGTTGACATGTGCAAGATTTCATCTTTCAAACTCTAATAAATCACAACTAATAGGTCAGTTTCACAGCGCAATATGCCGAGCTGAAGTTGGAATTGCTTCCACTTAAACGTTTGCGAATTGCAGCTAGCAGCTCGGCTCTTCAATCTTTCGAACGAACCGACCTTTTCGCAAGCCGAGCAAAATCAGCTCGGTCCGAGCAAAAATTACCTCCGCCATTCTGGCTTTGACAACACTGTAAGTCTTGTATTTGGGCGGGGTAAAAATCAGCTCGGCCCTAATAGGAAGTTGGGGAAATCACCAACATTTCACTTTAGCCGAGCAAAATCAGCTCGGCATATATTGGACAAATCACCAATATTCCAATGTGGCCGAGCAAAATCAGCTCGGCCTTTGGGTTGGACAGGACGCCAACATTGCCTTCGTCCAAAGCAAAGCCAGCTTGGATCTTGTAAGTTGGGCAATTCACCAACATATCTCTTGGCCAAGCAAAGTCAGCTCGGCTTCTATCAGTTGGACAAAACACCAACATTGCGTTTTGGCCGAGCAAAATCCGCTCAGCCTTTACATCGGGCAAAACACCAATATTTCTTTTAAGTTGGTCATGACGTCAACACACCAATTGGGCGAGCAAAATTCAGCTCGGCCCTTATGCGGATTCAACAATACGCCAATTAGTTCACTGGAACCAACTATTCGTGCGGTCCATGTCTATACTGGCGAGAGAAAATCAGCTCGGCCCCGTTCAGGTCGGTCTCCTTGCCCCTAGCATCCATAGTGACCCAGAATCCTTGCGGTGTCATTTGCACGGAAAGATGTAACACAAAACAAAGAAAAGGGCTATTTTTCAATACAAGAAAATGTGTTATTTCTTACATCAAATACCAAAAGGCTTACAGTTCTAGCTAAGCAACAAAGGCAAATTACATCCTAAAAGTAAAAGACCTTAAGGTTGGCTACATTCCACGGTCTGGGGACAGCCTTGCCATCTAAATCTTCCAGATGGTATGCCCCTTTGCCAGCAAGGCCAATCACCTTATATGGTCCTTCCCAGTTTGTACCGACCTTTCCCTTGCCAGGGACTACCGTGTTACCCAGCACCTTGCGCAAGACCCAATCCCCGATCTTGAATAGTCTGGGGTGCACTGCCTTGTTGTATTTTTTGGAGAGTTCTTGCTGATAAGCCACTACGTGGATCAGTGCCCGCTCCCTTCTTTCTTCGGCTAGGTCCAGCTCCAAAGCCACAGCTTCATTGTTCAAATCGGGCTGAAAACTCTCAGACTGGATGGTTGGCATGCCAATTTCCAGCGGGATGATGGCCTCCATGCCGTAGGTCAAGGCAAATGGAGTCTCTCCGATCGACCGCCTTGGCGTAGTGCGGTATGCCCAGAGCATATTGGGGAGTTCTTCAGCCCACTCCCCCTTGGCTTTCTCAAGCTGCTTCTTCAACCCGTCCAATATGGTCTTGTTTGAGGCCTCTGCTTGACCATTTGACTGAGGGTAGGCCGGCGTTGAATTGTAGAATTCGATCTTCAACTCTTCGCAAAATCCGCGAAAGAGTTTCTCATCGAATTGAGTGCCGTTATCCAAGATAATGGCCCTAGGTATACCGAAGTGAGTGATGACGTTTTGCCAAACAAACTTCTTCACATCTTTTTCCTTTATGGTCGCCAGTGGCTCGGCCTCAACCCACTTGGTGAAGTAGTCGGTTGCAGCGATGAAGAACTTGCGATTGCCCGGTGCTGCTGGTAATGGTCCAACAATATCCAACCCCTAAAGTGCGAACGGCCAAGGACTTGTGAGGGGGAACAATTCTCTAGCTGGCTGGTGGATCTGGTGAGCGTATTTTTGACACTTTTCACACCGGCAAACGTATTTCTGCGCGTCCGCCTGCATGCACGGCCACCAGTAACCTTGGAAAATTGCTCAGTATGCCAAAGACCTGCCCCCAGTATGGCTTCCGCAAATGCCTTCGTGTATCTCATAGAGAAAAGCTTCCACCTTCACGGGGTGGACACACTTCAGATATGGCCCGGTAAAAGACTTCTTATACAAGGCTCCGGACGGGGAGAGCCAAAACCGCTCTGACTTTGCCCGGATCTTGTGGGCCGCCTTCTTTTCTTCCGATAGAATTCTATCTTTCAGGAAGGCGATGATGGGATCCATCCAAGAAGAACCCAAGTCGGTACAAAGTACCTCGGTCATTTCCGGCTCCTCTATACTTGGCCGAGGTAAAAATTCTATCATCAAGGGATTAGGAAAAGCTGTCTGAGTAAAAACAAGCCCAGCCAACTCATCAGCCGTGTTGTTTCCTTTGCGGTTGATCTGTTCTACTCTTATGGCATCGAACTTCTTGATCTCTGCACGCACCAGCGCCTAATACTTGGTCATTCTTTCATCCCTGGCCTCATACTCTCTTGAGACTTGATTGACCACCAGCTTGGAATCGCTGAACACCATAAGGGCCGACGCTTTCATTCTCAGTGCGCTTCTTAGTCCGACAAGGAGGGCTTCATATTCCGCCTCGTTGTTGGATGCTGGGAAGCCGAGCGTAATTGCTTGTTCGATGATCATCCCGTCCGGTGAAGTCAGTACGATACCCAGTCCGGCCCCATGCCTGTTGGATGCCCCATCGACGAAGAGTTTCCACATCTCGCCAATGAACAGCTTCCAGCAGTCAGAAGGGTTTTGAGAGCTTCTTAATTCCAAGTCTCTGATCGGCTCATCCTGGTCTCTTCCCTTGTCATGGTTGACTCCGCCCTCCAACAAGTCACTCGTCTTTGCTAGTTCGGTCACTCTTTGCCTTTCCTCCTCTTGCGCACCAACACTTGCTTCTATTGCCTGAACCATGGGCTGTGCTAAATCCGCACCAGCCAAATCAACTGGGTAAACTGGATGCATTCCAGGGGCAAATTCCGCCACAAAGTTTTCAAGAGCTTGAGCTTTGATTGCGGTGCGCAGGCGGAACTTGATGTCATACTGTCCCAATTCCACGGCCCATTTTAGAATCTTCCCAGTGAAGTCTGTCTTTTCAAAGAGCACCTTAAGTGGAAACTCGGTCAGCACCACTATTGTATGGGCATGAAAATAGTGTGCCAACTTCCTTGACGCCATCATCAGGACCAGCGCCAATTTTTCCAAAAGAAGATATCTCGTATCGGCCAGGAGCAAAGTCTTGCTTACATAGAAGATGGGCAAGTGCTGGACGCCTTCAGCGCGAACCAGAATGGCACTCACCGCGTATTGAGAGACCGCCAAGTAGAGATATAACTCTTCGCCCGGCTGAGGTGTGACCAAAATAGGAGCGAATGAGAGGTATGCTTTTAGGTCCGCCAATGCGCGGTCACACTCATAGTCCCAGAAAAACTTAGCCTTCAAAGTCTCGAAGAAGGGCCTGCAACGATCCGAAGACCGGCTGATAAATCTGTTCAGTGCGGCTACCATCCCAACAAGATGTTGCACGTCCTTCGTGGAGTTTGGGCGCTCCAGTTCCTGTATCGCCTTGATTTGGGATGGGTCGGCTTCGATTCCTCGGTTTGTGACCAAAAAGCCCAGAAACTTTCCGGTGCCAACTCCAAAGGCGCACTTGGAGGCATTCAAACGAAGTTTATGGTACTTAAGTATGGCGAACATCTCTGCTAGGTCGACGAGGTGTTGAGACTTCTCCTTACTCTTCACCACCATATCATCGATATAGGCCTCCATTGTTCGGCCCAAGAGAAGAGCGAACATTTTTGTTACCATCCGCTGAAAGGTCGCCCCGGCGTTCTTTAGTCCGAACGGCATGACTTTGTAGCAATATAAGCCTCTGGGGGTGGTGAACGACGTGATCTCTCTGTCCAGTTTATACATGGCTATTTGGTGGTAGCCGCGATATGCGTCCAGGAAGCTAAACCTCTGATGGCCAGCGGTTAAGTCCACCAGCTGGTCAATTCAAGGGAGGGAAAAGCTATCCTTCGGGCAAGCTCGGTTGACAGTCTTGTACTCAACACAGACTCGCCACTTGCCGTTCTTCTTCGGAACAACCACCGTGTTGGAAATCCACCGAGGGTATTGCACCTCCTCTATGGCCCCAGCTTCCAATAAATTCTTCACTTCTTCTGCCACCACTTCAGCATGGTACAAGGCTGAGCGGCGCGTCCTTTGAATGACTGGCCGGGCATTGGGAAAGACATTCAACTGATGACAAATAAAGCTCGGGTCAACTCCAGGCATGTCGTAACGCGTCCAGGCAAAGGCCTCCAAATTAGAAACCAAAAAGTTGACATAATCCATCCACTCGGTGCTAAACAAGGATGATCCTAAGAGGAAGAATTTAGTTGGATCATTCTCGTCGATGCGCACTTCCACCAAATCTTCGACCAATTTTTCCTCAGCCTTTTTTCCCACATCATCAAGGACTTCCTTCCCTTCAGGTCCCTCAATCATTTGAACAAACCCTTTGGCTCGGCTGCCATTTACCGCAACGAAGCATTGTTTTGCCATCAACTGGTCTCCCCAAACTTCCTCTATTTGTCCGCTCGGTGCCAGAAAACGCATAACCTGGTGGAAGGTCAAAGCAACTGCCTGCATAGCGTGCAGCCAGCCCCTGCCCAAGATCAAGTTGTAAGTGGATAGAACTTTGAGCACCCAGAATTCTACTTGCTTTACGACCGAACCCGCTTTGACCGGCAAAATAATCTTTCCGATTGGCCATTCTGGCTTTGAGTTGAAGCCAACCAAAGGGGACATTGCAGGGGCCAAGTCCTTGTCTTCTAACTTCATTTGTTTAAACGCGTTATAATACATAATTTTGACCGAACTCCCCTGGTCGATCAAGATTCTCTTGATGTCAAAGTCTTTGACGCGAAGGGTTACTACTAAAGCATCATTGTGCGGCATCTGAACCCTTTCCAAGTCCTTGGTCAAGAACGAAAGGATGTCCCTCTCTTCGGTCTTTCCCTTCTTTACGGCGGGCTGCACAGAGAGCACTTCCCTCATGTGCTCGGCCTTCTTGATCATCCCTCTAAGCTCGCAGACCCTTGCTGGTTCAATGATGTCGTGGATGACGTTGATTACACCTTGCGGGGGCACCTCTAGGGCAGCCAGGCTGTTCGGCTCGGTTTGTCCCGCTGGCGTGGCCTTGATGCCCCCATCTATGTATTGGCCAAGTGTTGTTTGAGTGGCAAGCAATCCTCTGTTCGGTGCCCCCATTCTTCATGAAAGGTACAGCGATATTTTGAATTGAAGCCCCTTTACGCACTCCCCAACTTGGCTGGCCATCGGATAAAAGGTTCACCTCGGATCTCGCTCAAAATGCAGTAGATAGGGATTTTGAAGACCGTGATGATTCCAGTCCGCGCCTTCAGTTTTCTCTTGGCATCTTCTGTAGTATCACGAGGAGCGTCAGTTCAGTCGTTCCTACGACACTTGTTTCTGTCATCGCGGTTTGCGCCACAACGTTGGTCTTTTGACCGGTCGTTTGGGTGGTTGTCCTCCTGCCCAACCGAGTGAACTTTCCCCGCCACCCTTCTGTCCGCCGCGACCGGATTATCCTTCTCGGTTGCGGACGCGGCATCGTCTTCCACACGAATGTGCTCATTGATCCGCTGCATCAAGGACTCCATGGTTGTGGGCTGATGCATTGTAAGCGAATCTCGCAGTCTATGTCTAACTGGGAGACCCCTCTTGTATTGAATGATCGCCAGATTGGTAGGGCAGTCGAGGACCTCGTTGTAAGTTTCCCAGTACTTCGCATTGTATGCCTTCAGTGAACATCCAGACTCCATTTTAACACCCAGGAGGTGGTCGACCTCCTTCGGTGTTTGAGTGTTGGTTTTGAATCTGGTGACAAAGGCTTCCGCTAGTTACTGCCATCCCTCGATACTCCCCTCCGGAAGCCTTTCGAACCACTTCAAGCCCAGCTCTCCCAAGCTTGCTAGGAATATGAGGCACATCAAGGCGTCGTTGCGCCGGTGGCCAGCCATTACTTGCCGGTAATGACTCACATACATGTACGGATCTGTCTTGCCGTCGTACAAAGTGAACTTCGGCTGGTGGAATCCGGCAGGGAGTGGAGTACCCTCGATCTCCGGAGACAACGGCGTGGCTGTAAGTCTTGCCAGCTTTTTGTCCACCAGCGCAGGGGCCATCATTCTGGGCGCTGGCATCGCCACTTCTTCACTACAATGAACTGGGGCGCTCAACCTCTGTAACACCGGCACTCTCTGAGCCTCTCGACGGCGCGCTCTCTCCTCCAACACATCACTGAAATCCCTGGAACGGGTAGAGACAGAGTATCGCGACGTCGACGATGGGTATGAGCGGCGGTAGGTGCTGTCGCGAGTGAGGGACCTGCCCTCTCTTTGGTCAGAATCTCCAACCCCATAGTTCTTGGTGATGGAGATAGAGTGAGTCCTCCTTTGGCAGCGACTACTAGAACGAGGGGAGGGAGTGTGCTCACTGAGTTTGCCCTCTCCAGCAACACCCTTCCCCTTAATCTGGCACCCCAACATCTCCATCTCCGCCGCCATCTTGCGAATGAGAGCGTCCTGGTCTTTGAGTTTGTGCTCCAAGCACTGCGCTCGGGACTCCCCCCGCTGCCGACGGCCTTTTGGACTTCGCGAGCAATCAGTACTCCTTCCGCATTTATCTCGCGCTCCTCGCGAAGAAGTCTCCAGGCCTGCCATGGCTGGAACATTCGTGGGGCCTTCTTTCCTTCGGACAGACTCTGGTGTGACGCCATCGACGACTGACAGTGGATTTTCGTCGTTATTGGCCATGAAACTGGTCGCAGAAGCTGGAAGAACAAGGGTTGAGTATCAAAGACTTCCCACAAATGGCACCAATTGTACAAGATAAAATATCCTCTGCTTTCCGTACTCCTTGGACGTCAAGCTTCTCGCGACGGCGTCTAACCTATCGACACAGAAATGGTGAGCTGCCCAGCGGTGGTGTGCCGGATAGACCCTTCGACGATCAAGTCAGGCCACTTAAGGAAGAAGAAGGCTATCAGAGAAAGAGTGTATTTTTTTAGGGAAAGAAGTTGCATACCTCTAACATTCATCTTCCTCCACTATTTCTAAGTTGGCCATGCAGCCTCAGGATTGTGCGCTCACTACCTCTGCTGTCCTTCCCTAGACAAGTGGCAGTGCTCGCCTCCCACCACCTTATGTGTGTAAAGGTTTAGTCCTCCAACCAGTACATGCAAAACTGCCAAACGGCATTGACGCGTGCCTGGAGCAGATTTTCTCTCCCCCACGCCATTGGCCCAGGTGGCACACTTAACCGGAGTACCACGACCGGCCTATCCCTTGTGGAGAATTGCCACCACAAGCACACAACCGAGCTATGAACCGCCAACCTATCCCTTGGCAAAGAGCCAAATATCTGATTCTTACGGCCGAGCTGTTCTTGACCGGTCCATCCTGGCTAACCGGTTGCGAGGCATGCCGGCATCCCCCCGTTCTACCTTCACTCTCGATTATACGAAGTCCGTCTATCTCGGCTGACTAGTTAGAGCCATGCCGGATTTTGCCGCATCTTCAGTATAGCCCGGGTTTCCCTCAGCTCGGTTGCTTCACATCATTGCACGCCCAGCTGAAAGTTCAACAACCCCTAGCTTGGTCAAATCTTAGCCCATACCTGACCAGCCAACCTGACTCGGCAACGCATCACAGGCCGAGAGGCCCTACCAATCAAGAGAACAGCTCAGCACCGCGTGGTTCGTCAATCATCGCGTTACCGTAGCTCGGCCGTACTGTTTGGTGCAAATCTCCCCTCTCAAGAGATTAATTGTGTAATATGAGATCAATGTGTAAAATAAATCTAAACCACAATATAATAATAATGAATAATTTATGAGTACTTAAGTCTGAGTTTGTAATATTACTAATAAAATATTAGTGAGTGACATGGTATTATTTTCTCTTTTTTTTTTTTGAACGATAATAAAGGACGCTCCATCGAGATATCATAGCATCTGCATGCCCGAACCCTAAAGTAGTTGGTTAGCAAGCTTTTACCCAACTCATAGGAAGGGACCCACTACCGAGTTAATAATGGACCTCACCCACACCCCACAGTAGGAGGCAAAGTCTAGCAACATGAATACAGTGCCAACTCAAAAGAATGCAACCCCAAGTATTGAACCCTACTCTTCCATGTAAAAAAGTAAGTGCATTATTCACGTTACCACCACTTTGGTGGTCGAGTGTGACATGATGTTTGTAGTGTGCATCTACATAAGAGTTAAAAATATATATAATTTATTTGATAAATTTAAGTTAAATTTCACAAATTTAGGCTAAAATATATAAATGATATCATGTCAAAATCAAGGTAAGCACGACAGGGCATTTGGTTCAGTAATTCATGTAGTTGTATCTTAAGATAGTAAGAAGTTTAAATATTAAGAAATATAGAGAAATAACAAGGAGATCTAGACAATGGTTAACAGTGTTCATTACACAAACAAGATGAATGGTGGTTGGATTCCTGTGATTAGAAGGAGGGTAGTAGGAAATCAGGATGGTTATTGCAAGAAGACAGAGGTGATTATCATTTTTGTGGACAACATCACTGAGTCCATGGATGCTAAAGGATTATTCAGTCTTTTTAGAAAGTTTGGCGTGGTCAAAGATGCGTTCATACCAGGGAAGAGGAGAAGAGTTTTAGGTTCCAGATTTGGTTTTGTGCAATACGATTGTGACGTGGCAGTAGAGATGGCGATTGAGAAGGCTGATGGTTTGTGGTGTGATAACAAGGCACTGAAAGTTAAAAGAGTAGAGTTTCAAAAACCTCATGCTCTGGGTCATCGAAAAAGAGGATGCTAAACAGAGGGGATGATGGCAGAGTGATACATCAGCGGCCTCAAAGGCAGCAATGGCAGGATAATGGGGTTAAGCAGTCATATGCAGAAGCATTAGTGAGAGGAGGAGTACATGGCAGTGAGAAGGTGGTGATCAGAGCTTATGAAGAAGGAAACGGATGGCTTTATGAAAGTTTAGTGGTAAAGTTGAGTAGCTTCTTAGCTGTGGAAGTTTTAAAAGCAGAACTACATAATAGAGGAATGAGGGATGTTATTGTTAGGGACAATGGAGGAAAAATAGTAGTGCTAACTTTTAATTATGTTCAACAGATGAAGGAAAGGAATGAACAAATAGGCAAGTGGGGTAAGAAGTGGTGTGATTCAGTTAATGAGTGGAAGAAAAGCCATGTTGAGGAGCAAGAGAGATGTGTCTGGTTAAATTGCTTTGGCATACCAATTAATCTTTGGAGTGTGACGACTTTTAGAAGCATTGGAAGCCATTGGGGGACTATTGTTCAATTCCAAGAGGATATTACTAGCCTACAAAATTTTCACCATGGAAGAGTACAAGTAACCACAAGATGTATGGAGTTGATTAATTTGGTAGTCTTTTTGGAACTCAAAGGTAAATATATACCAGTAAGGATATGTGAAGAACTACCAAAGTGTTTGTTTCCTACTTCCAGTGAAAGCCGAGTGAAAGAGATGTTGTAGTTAAAATCTAAAGGTTATAAGACTGTGGAGGTGGATCAGGTGTCTGGTAATGGTGGGACGACGAGATGTGATTACAAAGGTACTGTAGCAAGGGAGAAGGAGATGGTTGGTGAAGATGATGAGGTCAGCAGGGTTCAGGAAACAGTGGCTGGTAGATCAGATGTGATACGTTGGGGTTATGATAGGAAGTATGCACCAGCTGACGCTATAGTGAGCATAGGAAATGGTAAGGTAGGCGCTGGGTCCAAAGAAGAGGGTATGAATTAGGAAGTCAATTCACACCAGATAATGATGACCAAAATTCAAAAATTGGATGGTGCTGTTGACAATACTGGATTTGTAAGTGCAATGAATGGGCCGGAGAGGGTCACACCAAATATAAATTTGGAAGTAATACTTGAAGGCCTGCAGGTTGGGCTTGAGCCTAGCATATTACAAGTGGAGTTAGGCTCGGATTTGAGTGACTGTGTGGCCCAAACCCAACTTAGATCATCTGAGGCCCATTTCTCCCATATATCACATTCCAGTATGGCTAAAAGGGTTGGGAAAAACTCAGAGAACAAGGCAGCAGTTGGTACTAAAGGTAATATATCACGGCAAAAGGGCATAGGGATAAAGAAAGGCTCCTGCTCTATAGGCGGTCATAGCAAACAAAGAAGCATGGTGGGAAGGCTTGGTTTTCAAAGAAGGGCACTATTCAGAGCTTCAGAAGTAGCAGCTGCAGCTGCTACTTCTTTGTCTTCGTCCCAGAGTCATGCAACACAAAGGAGGAAAAATTTAATGGAGGAAGCACAAGCAATAGTGAAGATTGGAAAATTGTTGGGTTTGCAATGTCAAGGTAAAGAGGATGAGCTAGTCAACAAGATAGTGGAACTTGAAGAAAATGATTTACAAAGAATTGCAGGTGAGAAGGGGCAGTCAAACCTTAACAGATTCTTAAGTAGGGGACTAAGGGGAAAATATAAGTTTATTATGCAGATTTTATCTTGGAATGTTAGAGGGCTGAGAAGGCCACAAAAGAGGGGCAAAATAAAGAATTTGGTGAAGGATAGAAGAGTGGATGTCTTACTTTTACAAGAAACAAAAAGGAATTCAATAGAGGAGCATTTTGTAAGATCCATGTGGCCTTTTGAAGAGATGGGTTATATGATGGTGGATTCAAAAAGAAGTGCAGGAGGGTTGCTGTGTATTTGGAGGCCACAAGTGTTTGAGCTAAAAGACTGCTGCAGTAGTAAGCACTTCGTTCTACTCTCAGGTACCTTGGCTTAACATTTTGATTGTGTGATTGTTAATATATATGCTCCAAATGACGTGTTGAGGAGGAAGAAGTTATGGGATTCTCTTATGTGCTTACAATCCCATTTTCCAAATCCATGGTTTGTGGGTAGTGATTTTAATGAAATCAGATTATTGAGTGAGAAGAAAGGGTGTTCAAGAAGAGAGAGGGGGATGAAGGAGTTCAATGAGTTTGTAGAACAGTTGGAGTTGTCTGATTTGCCTATGTTAGGTAGAAAATTCACTTGGTGTAATGCATTGGAAGGGGATAGGTGGAGTAGGATAGATCGTTTTTTGTTAGACTCCTTATGGCTGGAAAAAATTTCATTTAATCAATGGGGATTACCCAGAACAATTTCAGACCATTCTCCAATTTTGTTGAAGGAAGATGATAGGGATTGGGGTCCTAAGCCATTCAAATTCATTAATGCTTGGACATCATATCGTACATTCTTGACTGAAATCAAGCACATTTAGGAGGTCACACAGGTTTCAGGATGGGTAGGGTACAGATTAATGAGGAAGCTATCCTCTTTAAGGAGCCACTTAAGGGTGTGGAATAGTGTTTGGCAATATTGATACTATGTTGAGGTTAGCAGAACATGAATGGAATTTGAAGGCAGAAACTAGATCTTTGGATGTGCTGGAAACAATAAGAATGAGAGAGGTTAGAAATCAGGTATGGAAGCTTAGTAGGAATAAAGAAAGAATATGGCATCAAAAGTCTAGATTGCTGTGGGCTAGGTGTGGTGACAGAAATACTAGATTTTTCCATCTTATGGCAAGCAGTAGGCAGAGAGTGAACTTGATAGATTCTGTGTCAGTGGAGGGAGTGAGACATGAGGATCCAACTCAGGTGAAACAAGCAGTGCTTAGCCATTTCAGAAACCATTTTGCTGAAAGTTGGACTTCTAGGCCACAAATTTCTGGACCTTTTGCTACAATTTCTCCAGAGGTAACAGTGGGTTTAGAAGCAATGTTTACTGAAGAAGAGATCTGGGCAACTATTCAGGATTGTGATGGGAATAAGGCTCCTGGCCCAGATGGTTTTAACTTAGCTTGCATTAAAAAATATTGGGGAATAATGAAAGGTGACATATTGCAGATGGTGTATGAGTTTCACACAAATGGGAAGCTGGCAAGGGATGTTAACAGTTCTTTCATGGTGCTCATACCCAAGAAGGACAATCCCATAGGCTTGGGGGACTACAGACCCATTAGCTTGGTTACCTCAGTGTACAAGATTTTGGCCAAAGTGCTATCTAGAATATTAAAGAAAGCCCTTCCCTTTGTGATAGATGAAGTGCAATCAGCTTTTGTCAGTGGTAGATATATCTTAGATGGGGTGTTAATAGCAAATGAAGTTGTAGATTGGTGGAAAAAGTCTAAAAAGAAAGGCATTATCTTAAAATTGGATTTTAAGAAAGCCTATGATTCAATAAATTAGGAATTCCTATTGGCAATGATAAGAAATTTTGGATTTGGTGACAAATGGATTAGGTGGATGAAAGCTTATATTTCTACAACTATGGTGTCAATTCTTGTCAATGGTGCACCTATAGAGGAGTTCCAGCCACAAAAGGGGTTAAGGCAAGGGGATCCTTTTTCTCCATTCTTGTTCATTATTGTTGCAGAAAGGCTTAATCTGCTACTAGCTAGGGCTAAAGTACAGGGTTTATTTAGGGGTGCTACTGTTGGTTCCAATGATGTGAGTGTCTCACATCTCCAATTTGCTGATGATACTATTATATTCTGTGAAGAGGATATTGAGGATAATTTGAACATTAAAAGGGTGTTGAGATGTTTTGAAGTGATGTCTGGGTTAAGAATTAATTATCATAAAAGTGTAGTGTGTGGTGTGGGCTTCCAAGAAGATCAATTAAGGAGTTTGCTAAGGTTTTGAATTGCTTAACTAAGAAACTACCCTTTTCTTTCCTTGGTCTCTCTTTAGAGGCTAATCCTAGGAAACAGAGTACTTGGGACCCAGTTGTGCAGAAGGTGAAGAAAAAGTTGTCCTCTTGGAAGAGGAAGCTTCTATCCTATGCTGGGAGATTGACTTTGATCAAGTCAGTCCTTGCTAATTTGCCAATCTATTTTCTTTCTCTCTTTAGAATGCCTAAGGGTGTTGTTAAAGCCTTAGTCAAGTTGCAGTCATCTTTTCTGTGGAGAGGGAATGTTAATAAAAGGAAAGTGCACTTGGTCAAATGGAAGGAGATCACAAGAAGTAAAAGTCAAGGAGGTTTGGGTGTGAGAGACTCAGGATAGGTGAATGAATGCTTGTTATTGAAGTGGTGGTAGAGGTATGGTAATAAAGATTCAACTTTGTAGAAAATTGCGGTTTGTTCAAGGTATGGTAGGAATGGAGGAGGTTAGCTTCTAGTTCTGAACTTTTCAGGTGGGATGTCCATAGTCTGGTTGGACATTACGAAATTGCTCTCAGAAAATCAGCAATTGGGGGATTTCTATGGTGAGCATTTTAGAATTAAGGTTGGAAATGGAAGGAGAATCTTGTTTTGGCAGGATAAATGGCTTAACAATAGTGACCTGAAGGTTCAATTCCCTAGGCTTTATAGTTTATCCACTGAGAAAGAGAAGACCCTTCAGCAAATCAGTGCTAAGAAGAGTAATATGGGACTGTGGCAACTTAAATTTAGAAGACAGTTATTTGTATGGGAAGCTGAGGAGCTGCAGAGATTGATGGAGTTGTTGGATACATCTACATTGCTGAGGTTTGATTGTGCTGACTCTTGCTTTTGGTTAGCAAATAGTTCAGACCTTTTTTCTATCTCTTCTGTGAGAAGCTGGTGGGATGCTAAATAAGGGATTGGTCAGGTTGTGCCTAAAGGGGTATGGGTCGGTTCAACTCCGCCAAAAGTACAGTTATTTTGCTGGTTGGCTTGGAGAGACAGAATAAAGACTGCAACTTTCCTTCAGAGGATTGGGGTCTACCTGTTTCAGCAAATAATATGTGTGTGTTTTGCCAAGCTGAGGTGGAATCCTTGAATCATGTGCTCATGTTTTGTCCACTGGTGTAGAAATGTTGGTCTCAAATGGTAAGATGAAGTGATTAGGTTTGGGCAATCCCTGGATCAATTCAGGACTTGTTACAGTGGTGGTCTGCTGGTAAGAGTAAGCATTGGGTCTCTAGATTATGGGAGGTAGTTCCAGCTGTTATGTTATGGTCTGTTTGGAGATTGCGAAATGAATGTATGTTCAAAAGGGCACAACCCATTTTTGATGATTTTTGTGATAAAGTAAAGGTACAGATTGCTCTGTAGGTAAAATAGAGTTTGGAGGTTGAGTATTCAGTTGATGATATTGTTTGCAATTTCAATCAGATCAGGTTGTCTGTTCAGGCCCTATGCAATTCTGCTTCAGGTCCTCTGCTGTAGGGTGCCTGATTCAACTGCTTCAATGTGTAAATAGTCTGGTACGGTCTGGTCTAGTATGGTCTGTTTTTGCTTTAGGTCCTTTATTTTGCTGATTGTTTTTTTTTTGCTGTGATGTGTATGGAGTCCAGTTGATATTTTGATTAGAAATTGCAGATATCCATTTTTATTGGTTATTGGTTTGAATTTTGGGTGTCTTTGCAATGGTTTCTGTGGGGTGTGCTTGGTGGATTGCAACTAATAGGGTTTTTGGTAGAAGTCTATTGCTAGGTTGCTCTTCTGCTGGTCTGCATCTAATAAGGTCTACTGAGCTGTGTGTTGGTCTGGTTGTTGTTGTGTTAGAAGTCCATGATGGATGCTTCAATGGGATGAAGGTCAATGTGTTAGGTGGTTGATTGGGCTGTATACTGATCTATGTGCTGTTATGCTGTTGGAGTTGCCTCAGATGCTCCTATCTGGTCTTTATGGTTTTGGTGTGTAGCTCTGCACCTGTCCTGCTGTTATGTAGTGCTGAAGTGATTTCTGCAATGCTGCTCCAATTTCTACTGCTGGTTTAGCTTGGTCTACTCAGTTTTGGTTCTTGGAGTCTTTATTCAGGTTGGTGGCTCCCCCCAAGTGGGGTGATTTGCAGAATGCTATGCTTTATCTTCCTCGAGCAGATCTTGTTTAATCTTTAGATGCGTAACTTTGCAGTAAGATTGTAGTAAGTTGGTATGCTGTATTTTGTTTGGCTACTTAACTTTGCAGTCAGGTTGTAGCAAGTTGGTTTGCTGTGTTTTGTTTGTTGTAGTAGGTTGTAGTAAGTTGGTCTGCTGTGTTTAGAGTGTTATTTGCTTTCTTGTTTTGTTGTTGGTTCTTCACCAAAGCTCCAAGCTCCTCTTTATTGATATTCTGTATCCTTTTGTACGCTTTCATCAATAAAGATTATTTTTACCGATCAAAAAAAAAAAAAGTTTAAATATTATTGATTAAGTCAATGAAAAAATTACAATCATCTCATTATAGTCTAACTTACTAATCTTTTAATAACTTATTGTATGGTACCAAAAAAAAAAATTCAAAATAAGGCTATAGTGCACATTTTAGTCACTATCAACATCACTTTGCCTTGTAACAGCATTACCACTTTACCACATAATCCAACTATCAAACTAACAAGTTTTATAAAGCTTTTTTTTATACTAAACAAATGTGGCATGCAAAATAAAATTTTGAAACTTCAAACACGATGCATGTAACTAATAGAGTTGATTATACTTTCATCCATGTAGTTTGATCTAATTTCACTTTAATTCTTACAGTTTTAATTTGAATAATGTCATTATACACACAATATATATAAGAGTTTTAGAGACCAAATGTTTTGGTCTCTAAAAGTAAAAATTTTGTTTCAAAAAACATTTAGGGACGAGTTTCCATCGTAATGAGAATAGTCGGTAAAAGGTCGTCCTTGAAAAGTCAAAAATAAAACTTTTAGCGACAAAATTTTGAAAATGACACTAATAAATAGACTTTTAAGGATAAAATATTTTGGTCTCAAAATGATTTATTTTTTGAGACCAAAAAATTAGTCCAAAAAGGATAATAATTCATCACTAATGCCCAATTTTTGTTGCTAAAAATATAATAATGACACTTTTCGTAACAAATTATTTGGTCTCTAAAAAATAATTTTGTCCCTAAATTTTGGTCTCTAAAACTTTAATTTTTTGTAGTAACACTTTAGGTTCATTTTCAACTTAGTTATTACGTTTAAATTTAAGATTATAATTATCAATTTTGGAGTACTTTTTAATTTTCTAAAATAATACATAGAAAAAAAATAATGAAAATTTAGACAAAAGAATCTAATTAAAACTAGACTTAAAGTGTAGGAATTAAATTATTCAATTTAAAATTATAAAGACTAAAGTAAAATTTGGATAAATATAGAAGTGAAGTGTAACTAATCCTAAATAATATGATAGAAAGAACTCATATTAGTAAGGAAAATTTATAAAATTCCTCAATTTATTTAACATTACTATTTGCCTTGTAAGCTCACAACCAACAAATACTTGGTTGATTTTGACAAATTCAAAATCATAACAAAGAACCGCATTGGATTAATTATCAAGACCATTTTTGGAATAAATAGATAGAGGCCAAATGGCACTTCCACAAAAAAGGACATAGCATTAGTATTAACTTGCAACCAGCAACAAACCTACCTTTTCATCCCAAGGACTTTATATAGAGAGCTACCCTTAGGAGGTGCTAATATCTATTCCCTATCCCTCCATGACAACCACTTCTGCAACTCACTCCTCTTGCCAATTCAACAAAAGACCCAAAATCACTCCAACCTCTAGCTTAGTTGAAGAAGATCAACAACTACAAAAGCCAAAAAAAAACCCAAACGTGAGAACGAAATCGAGCAAATGAAGCAAAAAAAAGAGCCCAAAAAGGCCTCGAATGGCGGTGTTGGTGGTGATTTGTTGAATGAGAAGACGGTGAGGTACATGGAGTGTAGGAAGAACCATGCAGCGAATATCGGTGGGTACGCAGTGGATGGTTGTAGGGAGTTCATGCCTGCTGGGGAGGAAGGGACCAGCGCGGGTTTCAAGTGCGCGGCTTGTAGTTGTCATAGGAATTTCCATAGGATGGAGTCGGCAGAGAACGATTACTGTGATTGCTCTTCTGTATCTGCTTCTCCAAAATAATTTTCATTCGATGATGATGATGATGATTTTAATGATTCTAATATAATTTTCTGCAATAATTTGTGTTTTTTTTTTTTTTTTTTTTTTTAAACAGGGATGTGTTGTCTTTCTTAGACTTACTGTTTTTGGAAAACTCTTGTTGTCATAGTATCTCCAACTCCATAGCATTATATGAGAAAATTAAAAAGTTGTTCAGTTAAACTTCTATAGATTTTCCTGCAAAATAAAAAGGATGGGAATGATATTTTGAGCAAATTGTGCTAAGAGTTTACTATCTAGAGACCTTAATAAAATTGCAAATGATATTATAAGGATGAAAATTTTATACCTTATCAAGTCATGTATATTATGTATTTCATTCTGTGTGCATAGTAGGACTGAAATAATATTCAATGAAATTTAAGTGAATGTTTATCTCTTTCTCTCTTCTTCCCTTCCTAAGTATCGATCCGTATAGAAGGTTAGATATGTAAAATAAAAAAAAAGGCATATAATATATTTTGTAACTTAGATGATATCACAGTTACCATTTCTATCTAAATGATATAGTATATAATTTGTTATTAACTTCCCTGGTTTTATTTGCTTTATTAATTTCTTTTCTTTTTAAAAATATAAATAAATATATATATACACTAATATATTAGCATTTAAATTAAGTAATATAAATGTATGATATTGGCAAAAAGTTTTCATCCTTGTTCTTCTTGCTGATTTTGAATGTTCGTCACATTAGCAATCATTGTTTGCAGAAATAAAATAAAATAAAAATAAAAATGACAGGATAGAAAATATATGCTTTTGTGCAGGTTCTTCCTTTGACTTGATATCTTTAGGTGGCCTTTCTTATGTTTCATATGTTTTTGATCCTTTGTTTTGAATCATTAAACTCAACCAGGATCATATTAGAATTTTGATTCTTTGTGCATGAATTATTAAGAACATCCTTTCTTTTATTTTTGGTATAATATCCACATGGTCTAGCTTGACAAAATTATCAACAAAAAAAAATGACAAAAAAGAAGGTAAAATTACACCAATAGTATTTGTAATTTAAGAGAAATGTCATTTTAGTCTCGCAGTTTCAATTTAAATAATTTACTTCCTACACTTTCAATTTTATTTTCTGTCATTTACCATTACAATTTGGAACAGAACAAGACCATATCTAAAACTAAAGGAATCAAAGTAAAATTCAAAAGAAACTACAGGGCCACCGGTGTAATAAGTCCCTTTAATTTGTTTTAAATTCCACTTTACTCTTCTTAATTTTGTACATAATTTTTTCGTTTAAAATATTAACAATACATGATGGAGGGTCCACATTGCAATATAATTGAATGTGTATGGACTAAATTGTTCAAATTAAAACTATAAGAACCAAAGTGAAATTTTGCTAAAATTAGAGGGACTCTAGGGCTATAATCCCCCCCCCCCCCAAAAAAAAATAATAAAAAAAGAGGATAAATTACAATAAATCCCTTTAAACTATAACTCATTTGCATTTTACCCCTCTGAATTTCAAAATGCAACAACTAATCACCTTGAACTGTTATCTTGTTACAATTAATCATTCCCGTTAGGATTCTATTTCGGGATTTAAATGGAATCAACATGTGGCACACTTATTGATTTTTTAAGACAATAATACACGTTATTGATTTTATTAAAATAATAATACATTTATCTAGTGATCTCATTTAGACTTTGTATCCCTTATCTTATTAGTAAAATGCAAATGAGATCACTAGATAATGACATTATTGCCTTAAAAAATTCAATAAGCATGTCATGCGATTTACATATGATCTATTTTTGTATAAATCCCTAACAGAAGAGATTAACTATAACAAGACAATACTTTAAACTATTAAATTTTGAAAATTAAATGAACAAAATGTAAATAGATCATCAAGAATTTATCATAATTTATCCAAAAAAACAAACAACTATAAATTTCACATCCCAAAAAATTTAGAATGCATAGGTAATCGCTCAAAATATGGAATTTTTGTTATCCAATGTATGGTTAATATTGCATTTGATTTGTTCCTATGTACGATTATGCGTCATGACAATGATCCTGTTTGGTAGAACTGTGTGAAAGTGCTTATAACTTATACCTTAACAGGTTATAGCTTATAATTATGAACATAAGCTGATTTTCTGACTTATAAATTAAGTTTCTCCTGCCTCACTCAAAGAATAAGTTGATTTCTGAATTACAAAAAGTTATAAGTTGTATTGTTAAATTAAATTAAATACATTAAAATAACTTAAATTAAATTAAAAATTAAAATAAATTAAAATTAAACTGTACCAAACAGGACCAATGTTAGGCAATGTTTTCGTACCCATTGTTAGGCAATGTTGGCTTGGGTACGTTTGATTTTTCAATATTTTAACTATGTTGGATGCATTGATGATTAGTCAAAGAGTGAAAAAGCGAAAAAAGCAAAAGAAAACAAAAAAAAATAGCACACAAAAGACTGACACAAAAGCAACCTCTCATCAACTCTCGTCAACTCCATATTCTTCATCAAACAAACACGCTATGGAAAAATTGGATACGACTTTTATTATATTAACTTTTGCATTTAAATAAATGCTCAATTTTTGAATTTATACCAAACTTCCAGTTAAGGCCTCATTTGGGAATAGAATTTTTTAGTAATTTTTTAGTTTTTTGGTTAAAATATAATGTAAAAAAACTAATATATTTAGGATAATTTTTTAATTTTTTACAAAAAGATATACAAAAAGTAGAGAGAAAATTGAATCTTTGACTTTTTGGTATGAATTGTTGACTTTTTGATTTTTTTAGTAACTTTTTAATTTTTTTAGCTAAAAAAGTCACTTGCCATACGAGACCTAAATAAAAGCTTTTCAAATTAACAGTTTAAAAAATGATTTTTGTTAGATAATTATAAATAAAAATAAATAAATAAAAAAGAAAGGAAAGTGTTACAATGTTTTAAAAGCCATATGTATCCAACTGACCTGTTCACTTTATAATATAAATAAATATGTACAACCATTGTGCATATAATGGAATTATTTGTGAAGGAAAAATACAAGTAATCATATTATTTGATGCGGAAATGGTTTGGATCGAAGGTTTGAATTACGAGTCTTATCTGAAAAATCTTCATCAATTGAGAAGCTATTAGAATTTTTTTGTTATTTATCCACATTCGAAATTCCTAGGCTTGCAAATGGTAATCTCAAAATAGATGAATAGAGAGAGAAGATCTTATTGTGTTTTTGGTGTGTATTCACAAGGTTGGGCATGAGCCTTGGTTAGATCTTATAGGCATATATAGCAATATCATGTATACCTCATGGTTGAATCACACCATGTGTACGATATGCCCAAAATCATATATCCCTCGTGGTTAGGTCATGTATGGATGAATCACGTACACCATATGACCTTTAAGGTTAAGTCACACCATGTATACCACATAGTTTCCAACCTATGGTTTCCAACAATTTGAAATATAGAATTCATTAGATTTGTTTAGGTTCCATGCAGGACACATGCATTCTTCAAGTTCATATTCATGCACAACAGATTTAGGAAAGCAAAGCAAGTATGGATATTTATACATATAATTAAAAAAATCAAAAAATAAGAAGAAGAAGAAGAAAAAAATCAGTAAGTAGACTGGAGATGTTTTACATCTTTCTCCCTTTATGTGCACCAAATTGATATGATATCAGAAAGTCTAAAAACCATAAAAGTGTTCAGAAAATTATTCACAATTGTAGATCAATGGTGAATGTTCAAACTTCTTGCTGTGGGACCACACTAGGGGCGGCGCTATACATTGCGTGATGGTGTCACAGGACACCATCAACCAGTTGGGATCCTTTGAAAAAAAAAAAAATTTATAGGGTACAAATTAAAGTAATCAATATTTAACCCCATTAAAAAATTAGTGACCTCATCCAATTATATAAACAGCGCCGATTGGGACCCCCTCCCCCACTCACCCCCTCCACCCCCACACACACGTGGGGGTTGGTGAGTGGGGAGAAAGAAAAAAAAAAAAAAAAAAAAACAGTTTCCAGCCAATGAGAGGCAAGAGGGGGTCGTGGGGTCCCTGGGAAAGGGGGCCTCAGTCTTTTTTCTTATATAAAACTCAGATTTTACACCATCAATTAGGTTTTTTTTTTTTTTTTTTTTTTTATTCTGCTCCATGTCTCTTGATATCGATAATCACACAAAACAAAAACAAAACAAAAAAATAAACTCAGCAAAGTAGCAAAGGCAGACGAACTATGGTGGGCAGCACACTTGAAAGGTCTAGAGTCTTGATTTCTTCTTCTTGAGTTTAAATAGACCTCTTAAACTATAAATATGTATCAATTGGACCCCTTATCAAAAAGGGGTTAAAGTAACACACTAATAGTTTAGGGAGTCTATTTGTATATTTTATAGTTTATGGGATAAAGTGATATTTCTCAACAGTTTAAGGGGTCAATTTATACACTTTTATAGTTTCGATGGTCAAAGTGATACTTTTCAATAGTTTAAGGGGTCTTTGTGTAAACCACCCTAATAATAATAAAGACTGAAGTATTTTTCTCAAAAAGGGTAAAATTGTGGGCAGTTTGACCATAGAATTTAAATATTGGAGAAACTAATTTATAAATATGGTTTTTATACATAAAATTTATATAGAATGATACAAGAGTGATATTTTTGCAAATGAAAATGACAGTTCAAAATATTGGGTGAAAATAAATTGATGATGATATAAAAAATATCATATGGTATTAGAAAATTAAAGTAAAAATATATTGTAAAATACTTGACGAATAAAAAAGTTAAAATTTATATAAAAATACTAAAATAATAGGAATAAAGGCTGAGATATCAATTAAGAAAGGTGAGATATCAAAAAGGATAAAAAAATGAATATTTAAAAATGAGGATAAAAAAAAATATTTCGATCAATGTATTAATATCTTTATCTATCTAATTGCCCGACTGAATTGTTGTTAAAATTCAAAATTTTGAACTTTGGACCACTTGTTCGTCCCCTTAGATGAATTTTCTGCTTTCAAATGACATAATCATCTTTAAACACCACCCCTTCTGCTTCCTCCCAAAAACATTAAAAAAATAAAATAAAAATAAAATTTATTTGAACATCGTTATTCAAGATTAAAAAAAATTAGACTTAGGCCTCTTTTAGGAAGTGAGTTATAATCCACTTTCCAGATTATAACTCGCTTCATCTCTCACAAAAAAATTGCTTATAAGCAGTTTTTAACTAAAAAGTTGATTATAACCATCTTTCTAAAATAGCTCTTAATTTTTAAGTCCAGTAATGTGATAGTCAATTAGAATATTAAAGACAACACTCTTTCTCATATATTATTTAATTATTGATCAGTCATATTACTTAAACATCATTAAATCTAAAAAATTAATTTAAAAAATGAACTTCAATATCATTTTTCAATTTATTGAACCATGAATGCATGTTAAACTAGGGCAACCAAAAGAAGGGAGTCTTGAGAAACATTCAAAGCATGTAATAAATAGCCCATCAAAAGCCGGTGCAATTTAATGTCCTCATATTCGGTATGTATAACTTTCAAACAGTGTTCGTCGCGACGTATTTTCCGTTCTATTTTACACGGTTTTTTTCCTTTATACTGTATTTGGTTGAAAATTTTAAAAAATGATTTAAAGAGAAAAAAATTTGTGGAAAACTATATGATATGTAAGTAAAAATTTGGATGGAAACAAAATTTTACTCCTCACTCAGTCCTATTTGTATTTACTAAATATATTTATTATATAATATATCATTTAATTTTTTTCAGTAGGATAAAAATAAAATTTAAAATATTATCCTTATTATTCATTTTTACTCATTTATTTTTCATTTCACATCTTTTAATTTTCATTAATTATAAATTACTGTTCATAAATATATTACATTACTTATAATTTTTATGAATCTTTTCATTTTTTAAGTTAAAAATTAACCTGCTTCATGCTCCGCTCCCACCCTGCTCCCGCCATCAGTCCGATATGATAGAGCTGAGCAAAGAATCCGTGAAATCCGTAATCTGATCCAGTCTAGTCCAATCCCATAGGTTTGGATTGGTTTTTTGAATCCGTGGTTCGGTTCCGGATTGAAAAATTAAAAATCCGTAAACCTCATGATTCCAGATTAGAACTGATCCCAACCGTATATAAATAGTCTATATTTTTATTATACACCCTCTTGCATAGTATCTTTTCTTATTTTATATAAAACTTAAATCCAAACCTAAACTTGCATAGTAACTTCTTTTATTACTTTTGTTTATTAGTTTTTAATGTTAATTTGTAATGGTCTAAATACTTATGGTGGAACTAGTTTTCTTATGATTGTTTAAATTCTAAAACAGTTTGTCGCTATTATGAAAAGACATGTTGCTATTGTGAAACTAATGTGGTGCTATATTTATATTTTTATGAAATTAAAGTGTTATATATATATATATATTTTTGTTATTTAATTATGTAAATCCATGGTCCTAAACCGATCCAATCTGTGTTTAAATGGATTAGTTCGGATTGATTCTACGATTTAAACGGATTGGATTTGTTCTAATTTTTCAGGATCCGTAGATAACAAATTGGTCCTGGTTTTACTCCAATCTGATCCAATCCGGACCATACTCACCCCTACGATATGATACGGGGCGGGGTTGCATGTCAACTGTAACATGAATGTAAAGAATAATAATACAATGGTCATATTTTATTTTATTGTATTTGATAAGTTTTAAGAGTTATTAACATTATATTTGTTCAATAGATTCGATTATTTATGGATATATCTAATGTATTGATGAGAAGTCATACAAAAAATTAATTATGATATATTGGCAAAAATGAAATAAAAATTAATAATTTATTTAAAAAAATACAAAAAAAATGAGATATAATTAAATCAAGCTAAGATACAAATATCTCATATTCTTTAAGAAAATCAAGCTCATTGCGGTAAAAAAAACCTAAAAACACCGGTGCAATAGTCATCAAACTATGACTTATTTCTTGTAGGATACAACAGCCCATATAATTCAGGTCACGTCTGCACAAGATTAAGGATATAAGAAAAATTTTTAAAACCGAAAAAATCGACCAAACTGATTGAATTGGACTAAACTGACTAATATATTTGGTCTGTTTTTTAACAAGAATCGATATGTGTGGTTTTTAAATTTGATTTTTTTTGTTTTTGGTTTGGTATCAGTTCAAGCACCTTGTGCACTGAACCAAATCGAAACCAACCACTTCAACATATGTTGTATTTATATTATATTATATTATATATATATATATAATCTAATAATATAATAATACTAGCGTATGCCCATGCCTGAAGGCACGGTGTAAATAATGTTAAGATTATAATATAATTGTAATCCAAACACTATTTAAATTTATTTTTTAATTTGATAAAATCTTAAATTTATTATAAAATTTTGGAGTTCTCACAAAATTTTTCACGAAAACTCGTTTTTACTTATATAACATACAACTAGATAGATAGATAAAAAAATAAATAAATAAGTAAACAAATAGAGATAAAAATAAAAACGGGAGAAAATATAAAAACAAAAAGAAAAGAGGGAGAAAAGTGGGACCATGGGATCATGGAATGATGGGTAAGAAAAGGAAAGTAAGAGAGAGAAGGGGGAAAGTATAAAATGTACATATAGGACATTTTTTGAAAAATTTATCTCAGCCATTGTTTTATAATTTGAACAGATCTGAACCATCTAAATGTCCTAGTAGGACAAAAATATATTGAAGATTCAAAAACTGTCATACTTTATTATATAGATGTTGAAGATTCATATGAGGTCTAAAGTTACGAGGTCTATCATGTATTCAATATATTTAAAAATAATAATTAATTGTTCAAATTCATTTAATTTGTGGATTATAAAATTCATTAATTTAATCTCTACCACATACAGTAAAATCTGGCTCCTAATTCTGGGGTCGTAAATTTTTTCATGTAATATGAATAAAAATAAGTGAACAAAAATGAGAAAATAAACAAATAAAGAGAAAAATAAAAATGAGAGAAAATAAAAAAATAAAAATAAAAGAGAGAAGAATGTGGGATCACGGAATTATGGAAGGATGGATGATAAAAGGAAAAAGTAAGAGAGAGAAATGAGAAAGTAGAAAATGTACATGTAGGACATTTTTGAAAAATATATCTCAGCCGTTATTTTATAATTTGAACAGATCTGAGTTATCTAAATGTCCTAGTAGGACAAAATTATATTGAAGATTTAAAAACCGTCATGCTTTATTATATAGATGTTGAAGATTCATATGAGGTTTAAAGTTATGAAGTCTATCAGGTATTTAATATATTTAAAAATAATAATTAATTGTTCAAATTCATTTAATTCGTGAAATATAAAATTCATTAATTTAATCTCTACTACACACAGTAAAATCTGACTCCTAATTCTGGGATCGTAGACTTTTCCATATAAGATGAATAAAAATAAGTGAACAAAAAGGAAAAAATAAACAAATAAAGAGAAAAATAAAAATAGGAGAAAATAAAAAAAAATAAAAAGAAAAGAGAGACAAAGGTGGGATCACGAGATTATGGAAGGATAGGTGAGAAAAGGAAAAAGTAAGAGAGAGAAGTGGGAAAATAGAAAATGTATATGTAGGACATTTTTTGGAAAATATATCTCAACCTTTGTTTTATAATTTGAACAGATCTGAGATATCTAAATATCCTAGTAGGACAAAAATATATTGAAAATTCAAAAACCGTCCTGCTTTATTATATAGATTAATAAGTATAATAAATTATTGATCTTATCATCTTTATAACCTAAGTTTGTAAACTCTTATTTTATATAATCTTAACTCTTTATTCTTGAAACTTGTATTTTTTAACTTTTTTTTGTTTTTATTTTTGTTAATTTAGGAATTGAAAAGTATTTATTAAATGGATGGATTGTATATGTTTGAAATGGTGAACAAATAACTAATTTGATGTTTTTATATAGATGAGTAATTATATTTAAAAGTGGTTTAAGTTTGAAAGGTCGTAGACCAATTAAACTACACCGAACCGAACTGTTTCAATTAGTTTGGTCTGATGCGGTTTGATGGAAGAAGCGGTCTATATTGGTATTCAAAATAATAAAACCAACATTATTGGTTTGATGAAATTTTTTATCTAAATACCGATTGTACCGAAATTTCAAAAGGGTTAACCCAAAAACTCTACCGGAAAGAACACTCTTTTCTGATCTGTAATCTCTCTCAAGTAGGGGTGTCCGCGGTTCGGTTTAGAACGGTTTGCGGTTCGGTTTGGACCCGCCCGCATCTATACGGTTTGGAAAAAAATCAACCCGCAACTGCCCGCAATGCGGTTTGCGGTTTGTGCGGATAGGGTTCGCGGTTGTACAAGCGGTTGCGAGCGGTTTGCGGATTGAACTTTTTTTCCAAAAAATTATTTTTGAACCTTTTTTTTCTTTGTCAACCTTTATTTTGAACATTTTTTCTCATATTTTCTAAAAGGCTCCAACATTAATAATTAATAAACTAAAACTTATAAAATAAAAAAACACAACAAATTCAATTCGTAACCTAAACAAATCATTCAAAATCTACATTCTATCATTAACTTACATACATCCTATCCTACATTCATCATTTATAATCCAAATAAGAAAATCTTACATTAAAAATTCAACATTCATCATTCCTAACCTCCAAAAAAAAAAGAAAAAAAAGAAGAGTAATTCTTCATTAATTTACATTCATCCAAAATGCAAAAAAAAAATAAAAATTCATTAAGTTACATTCATCCAAAACCAAAACACAATTTAAAAAAAAAAAAATTTGTTGTCAAACTTAAACTTCATTCAATACAAGCCCATAAAATAAAATTAAAACACTTCTAAGATCTCAAACTTTATCTTCATGAATCACATCCAATTCAACTTTCGCAAATTCCAATTCTAATTCCATGCATTTGGTTGATGAACCCTACACAAATAAATTGAAAAAATATAAACTTTAATCTTCAATTATAGATAGTAAGAAATGAAAAAATAAACAAATGTTTATATATTGCATCTCAATATAGCAAGAAAATGTGTTGATATGAAAAAAATTACCAATGAGCAAATGAATATTAGACATCAATTATAGCATCAACATTATAGGTTGAAGTTGAAGATGAGCATGACTCCAAAGTACCTAATTAGAAGTCAAGAAGAGAAGATTAATAAAACTTACATTAGAAAATGAATAATAATACAAATTAAAATAAAGATAAATAAATTCTCATTTACCCGAGTCATATTGCTCAAATTCTTCCACATCATCCATCGCCTTTTGAAGAGAAATTGGAAGGTTGCTTCGAAGCCAATTTTGAGTACATACAAGAGCTTCAACCATAGAAGGCGAGAGTGAACTACGAAATGGGTCAAGAATACACCCTCCCGTACTAAAGGCCGACTCCGATGCAACGGTAGAAATAGGCATGGCCAACACATCCCTAGCAAGTTGTGATAACACCCTATATTTAGTTGCATTCAACTTCCAATAATCCAAAATCTCAAATGTTTGATTCTTTGCAAAATGTTCAACCTCGGATAAATATTGTTCCAATTCCGACTTAGATCCACTAGTGCATCGCCCCTCCAAATAAGAATTAAATTGGGAGTCAACTAAAGAATAGGGATCATCATCATCATCATCTTCCACCATATTCACAACTTCACTCACACTTGGAAGTTTCTCATTTGAAGGATAAAGTGTGACATAATGGCTATACAAACAACTCAAGCAACTCTTAACCTTGTCTACCATCTCTTCCACCTTCCTATTATCTCCAAGAAATAAATTAGAAAAACAAAACTCTAAGTATGTCATTTTTTTGGTAGGATCAAGAACCACCGCAACATACAGCAATAAATTGATTTTGCTTCCATCCCCCCAATACTTGCTAAACTTTAGCTTCATAGTCTTTGCCATTGTGCTCAAAGTATCATCCTCTTCCAAAATTAATTGGTTAATTTTGCTTTCAATAACAAACATCTCTTTGTAAAAAGCATTGGAAGTAACAAAGAGAGACCCCGAAAATTTCTTGGTTGCAACATAAAATAATTTTAGAAACCTCAAAAAAATTCTACACTTTTTCCAATCCAACTCATTCGGACTTCTTCTTATGCCACCATCAACATCCTCAAAATAAGGTTCAAAGTTGGAATCCACTAACTTCAATCGGTTAAAAGCCTTCTCATACTTTTCGGCGGCCTCTAACATCAAATAGGTAGAGTTCCACCTAGTTGGTACATCTAGGCATACAAGAGCTTTTGAATCAAGTTTGAGTGTGGCCGCACACTTTTTAAAAACATCATGCCTATGAGGAGAAGACCTCACATATCTCACCGCAAGTCTAATGTTGGTAATAGAATCATCCATTTCTTTCAACCCATCACTCACAACGAGATTAAGAATATGTGCACAACAACGCATATGAATAAACTCATGTTGCAAAATAGTCCCCTTCCAATCTTTGGTTATCGTTTTCAAATATTGAATGGTAAGATTATTTGAACTAGCATTATCAACTGTTAAGGTGAATATGCTATCAATGTTCCACTCAATTAAACACGACTCAATTTTTCGACCCAATGTTTCTCCTTTGTGATCCTCAACTTGTTGAAAATTTATGATTCTTTTTTGAAGTTTCCAGTTATCATCAATGAAATGAGCAGTCAAACACATGTAACACAAATTCTGAATAAATGTCCAAGTGTCTGTAGTAAAGCAAATTCTACGACCCTTCACGGCCTTCTTTAACTTATCCCTTTCATTCTTGAATATATTGAGCACTTCTCTAGATATGATTTGACGAGATGGAATTGGAGTGAATTTGGGTTGCATGACATTACAAAATCTTCTAAACCCAACACCCTCCACAAATCTAAATGGCAACTCATCAATGACCACCATCTCCGCAAGAGCCCTTTTACAAGTATCAAAATTAAAAATTGTTGCTACAACCTCAACACCCTCTTCATTTTGCTTTGGTTTAAGATTTAGTATTTGTTGACTATCTGTATCCCTATTTGGATATTCTTTACAATTGGGTGTATGACTCCTCAAATTACTAGTCCCATGAGTTTTAGAGTCAACCATATACTCTTTCTTACAATATTTACATACGACTCTACGCTTCCCATCGGTCCCTACAACCTTGTCAAAATGATCCCAAACTGTGGATGGCGCTCTCCCCCCTCTACTCTCACTCTTTCTCTTTGGGGGTCTAGGAGGCTTAGGTTCAAGTTCAGGTTCGGGTTCGACTAAGAGAGGATTCATTTGAGAATTAGAGGATTCCGGAGTTACAAGATTGATTGCGGGAGATTGAATACTATCCTCCATTTAAACTGGATTACAAAAATACAATCATAGAATCAATTTTACAGACATTAAATAAACAAATAGAACAAACAGATTCTATAATCAATTATGACAATTATAGTACATTGTTATGACAATTATAGTTTACCCAGATTCTATAATCATATGCCAACTTATGGAACTTTTTTCATTGTCAACTTGCTAATATAATACTACATTGTTTTGCAATACAATATGGTAAAAACATAAATAAATAAATAAAATTGATTTGTAATTCAGAACAAGGTTTTCATATTTTGTTCTAAATACTATAAAAATTTAATTCACTATAATTGAACCAAAGCTCTTTATCATCAAGTTTACCTTCATTATTCCTTACTGCTGGGAAGAGGACCAAGAGACTTCCAAATGTTTTAAAACATAAGTTATAGTCTATTGAGATTGTGAGTAAGAGGAAGGCTTAATGATAACATAATGCAATTCATGATTTTTATTTTTTTAGTCATTGGTTAATTGTTAAGCCTCTCCTTAAATGAGATTTGGTGGCCAAAGGATTACTCACTTATGCTATGACCCTTTAGTTAATGCAATTCATTATTTATGATAAAAGTAAAAGTTTACACACCTATTTTTTCCATATTTACTGGCAGTTGGTTATAAATTTGGGTAGTTATATGGAAGAGTGATAGAACAAATTCTGTATACATACAAACTTTTTTGGGGAGTAGTATGCATATGGTGTTACCTGTGTAAACCATCTCCAATCATTTACCAAAATTTTTATCTAATTTGATTCCAAATTTGAGTATAAAGCTTGATTTGATATGAACTACTCTAATTCTTTCATCAAATTTTCATCAAAATCTTTTAAAAAATTACTTTCTCATCCCAAATGTTGTCTTCTCATTTGAGGAAGGAAACATGTTTAAAAAAATATTATGTTTTGGGGTTTTCATCAAACTAAAACCACAATCAACATGTAATAAAGAGTAACAGGGGCAAATAATCCTAGAGATAAGTTCAAGAGGTATTGTAAAAAATCAGATCCCATCAGATCTGTTTTGGTCCACAAAAAATCAGATCCCACAACAAAAATAAAAAATCAGAGATGAAAAAAATCAGATCTATATTCATCCACAAAAAATCAACGATCGGGAGAGAGAGAGAGAGACAGAGATTGAGAGAGAGAGCTCACCTGTGAAGCAGATCGGCTGTGCGATGATGATCGGTGCGATGAGATGAGAAAGAAAGTGATCGGCTGTGCGATGATGAAAAAAATCAGAGATCACCTGCGAGATCACCTGTGAAGTAGATCGGAGATGAAAAAAATCAGAGATGAAAAAAATCAGTTATGTTGTTCATCCACAAAAAATCAACGATCGGAAGAGAGACAGAGAGACAGAGATTGAGAGACAGAGTTCATCTGTGAATGAAATAGATCGGCTGTGTTGTGCGATGATAATCGGTGCGATGAGATAAGAGTGATCGGTGTGTGCAGAAACAAGAAAAGAGTGAGAAAGAGAGACAGTGAGATGAGACTGAGAGAGAGTGAGGAAGGAGAGGAGCCGATTAGATTATTTTAGGGTTTCTTTTTTCTTTTGTTTTGTTATAGTATAGGTGAGTGAGAGAAGAGATGGACGATTTAGATTTGAAAGAGGAAAAAAATATATATATATATATTTAATGCGGGCGAGTTGGGCGAGTGCGGTTCAAACCCGCAACCCGCCTGCAACCCGAAATTTATATAAAATGCAAACCGCACCCTACCCTAATGTGTTTGCGAAACCGCCCACATGCGTGCGGTTCGGTTCGGTTCGGATATGGCAGTTTGGGCGGATCGGATGACCCTATGCCCAGCCCTACTCTCAAGTACAGAATGGTCAATGTGGAATGATGTGAGTTGGTAGTAGGAGTGGTCATACGTTGAGTCGGGTTAGGTTTGGGTTAAGCTAACACTACATAATAAGAGATTTTGTGTCTGTTCAAATCCAACTTGGTCCTAACATCGGGCCTCTATATCTACCCAAACCTGACCCAAAAAAATTATAAATTTCAAGTCCACCCATCGAGCTATTTGTTAATTTTTTTTTTTTTAAAAAAACATTCTATAATTAAATTCAATCACATATAATATTTCTTAAATAAATATGTTAAGATCATTATAAATTGAAGAATTTTGTATATAAACTAAAGGATTTATTAAATAAATCCAATTATATATCACCACAAATATAAGTTTCAATAAAATCAATAAATATATAGTCTAGATCTCAACAAAACAAAATATATATTTTTTAATATATTATAATTAATTAATCTAATTACAGGCTGGGCCAAGATAGATTGAAAATATAAATCTCAAGTTAAACCCAATAATATCTCAAGTTGAAAAAAATGTTGGCATAGATCGACTTTAAAACAATCTTGCCAAATCCTAAAAAAAATAGAGCTGCGCTAGGTGGGCCAATGGGCCAATACCCCTAGCTGGTAGTGAGTGAGTCTATTAATTTATAGGTAGAATGATGTGAATTGATGATGAGTGAGTATATAGGCTACTTGAGCCTATACAAATTAATCAATAATAATGATCCATTAAATTAGAGTAATGGGGGAGAGTTTTGCGCTTACAATTTATCTACATATATATTAAGAACAATAAAATTTTTAATAAGAAAGAATTTCAAAATTCTATCCTAAAACTATTAATTTTTTTATTTACAAAATATATTAGAAAAAGTTTATTGGTCAATCTATTTAATTAATTATTTAAAACATTATTATCCCTTGATTTATAGATTTCAAAATGCATAATATTCACATTATATATCTATGCTTTCTAACCCAAAAAACCCTAGCCGTCCAAAAGCATAGCTGTCTACCCATCTTATGAAGACCAGAAGAGTAGATGGAGTATTTTCATGGTGGAGCGCATATTAGGTATCATGGTTCAATACCCATACTCCCTTTTGGATGTTCACTCTATAGGTCAAGTATTCAAATTCATAATGCAAGAGCTTCAGCTAGGTTAGGGTCAAACTGAGCTTGAACCACATAAAAAGTGTAACCCGGTTCTTTTTTTTTTTTCCGTATAAAGATGTTGTAGTAGAAAAAAAAAATTTGTCAAAAATTTAACTTAACTTGAAAATTTTATAAGTGTGAATATTGAGTTTTTTTTAATTTATGATTTTGAAAATAATTTTTAGCAGTAATTGTTTCTTATATATTAAATAGTCTAACTTGATTTTATGGGATTTTTCTACAAAGTATTCACCCCTTTACTTCAACGTCAAACTTAGAAATTTCAGTCAGAAAATTATTTTTATACTAAAACTAAGGGAATCATTTTTGATTTACTTGAATTTTGATTTTTTTGTATTTTTCTTTGAATCCAAATGGGAGTATTTCCTTATTTACATTGTAAACTTGAGTAAATGAAATATAAATGTAATAGGCTAAAAGAAAGCATTTACTCAAAATGGTTACATATGGAAATAAGGTTGATGTGCTGGGAGTGCCTTAGGAGTTGAGCTGTGTGACTAGTTGTGTCCAGGGTGACCGCTCAAGAGGTCGGTTTACCGCTCATACAGTATCTTGTTTTGTAGACAGAAATGCTGAGAGATTGAGTTCACCACTCGAGTGGTAGAAAGACTGTTATTGTTGGAACAATCTTCACTGTATTTAAAAGATTTAATTCTATTGTGTACAAAACAACAACTAGAATTTAAAGAAATAAAGAAAATGAGAGAATTTGTTTGATTACAAAAATCAAACTCGAAATAATAAATAAATAAATAATAGATTTTATTTTGTTACAAAAACAAAATTAAAATCTGATTAAATAAACAAATAAAAACAAAATAAAATTAAACAACTTACTTGGTTAATTTCTTTGAATAACTTTTCTGATCAAGTCCAGTGTTTAACACTGTGTCCTTAAGACAAATTCGTCCTCTCCACGGTGCTTTCAGAATTTGGACGTCTATCTCCCAGGATAAAATGATCTTCTCAACGAATAAAAGCAGCACTAGAATTTAATCGTTTGTCGAACACACTAAGTGTTTACACTCTTTCTTTCAGAAATAAAATGCAGCAAAATGTAGAGATTTAAAGCAGATGATGGAATACGAAAATTGGAGTGTAAAATCCAAATGGGAGGCTTAATCTATTTATAGATGTAAAGGTGGCTCTTGGTTTTGAATTGAACAGATACTGTACCTGTTCAATTTGAATTAAACAGATACATACTGTTTAGGCACTGTTTGGTTTGAAATTCAAACAGATTTAAAGCTGTTGGGTTCAAAAAGGGGAAGGGCCTTGTTTGGATGAACATTAAATCCAAACCAGTTTAATTCTGTTTGAAAACGGGAAGGGCCCTGTTTGGATAAACAGTAAATCCAAACCAGTTTATTTCAAATGTTTTTTGCCGAAAAAGATTAGTATTGGGCTGAACAAGCCCAACCCAACCTCACACCACGCACCCGCGCCTAGGCCCAGGCCGCCCTACCGGACCGACGGACGGCGGCGGCGCGCGTGTGTGGTGGTTTTTGGGTCCAATGGGTCTAGCCCATTTTGCCCATAACCTCTCCCTCTAAAACACTTGGGTACCCCTTGGGGTATACCCCAAGTACCAAACCCGTGCCTTATAAACCCTCTCAAAACCTACCAAATCAATGTGGGACAAGCCTTATTCAAACCTTTAAGGAATTTCCACCAAAACTCCATTTCCATGGAGCATACTTTGGCTTCAATTTTCCATTCACTCGGTAATGGTTTTGAACAACCAAATATACCACGTGAATCACAACGCGGCATAGAACACGTTACCACTTTGACCCGTGTAAATCGATGCACGGGGTCCACCTAAAAATTAGACCAAACTTAGGAAAAAATTCTGGTTTTACCCAGAATTTTATAACCATTTCCAACAAAGACCGCTCGAGCAGTCTGCGCGATATCAACAACTTAAAAGTTACTTTTTGGATCATTTCTTTCACTTTTTCTTTTCCTCTTTCTTTCCCCTCTCCTAAACTTGGAAACCTTACCTTGCTCTCTCTAAAAAATCTCTCATTTCACTAAGAATCAAACCTGGATCCCTTGCAAAAAGCAAAGATGAAGTGAAGATCAATGTTTCTATCGATTGAATCGTGTTTTTCTTGAAATTCTCTTTGGGTTTTCATCTTTTTGCCTCCATTCTTGAGATTCGGGTACTTTTAACTTGGCATATCTATGATTTGAGGTATGTATGTGGTATTTTCGTAGTTATAGAAATGTATGAAATAATTTTTTTATATATATAAAATAGGTTGGACAAACATAAAGGGCTTATACCTAAAATTTTTGGGAAAGATTATAAATATTTCTTGTTGATTATTATTGTTGATGATGAATAGTGACTCTTTAAGTGTAAAAGAGGGAAAAGCCCCAATTTTTTCAAAAATCCTAATTTCTAAATTTGATTTAATGATGGGGTTTGGCTCAATTGACTTTTAAAACCTTGAAATTGGGTGAATGATCGTTACAAATGTGTTGAAATATGTAAGTTTGATTCATCTTGGAAATGTGTGTTGAGATAGATGAATGTTGGAGTTACGGAAATGAGAAATTGGAGAAAATCCTTTTGTTTCTTGTTATTATTAAATCTTGCTTATAAATTGAATGAACCTTAAGCAAATTGGATTTGGAAATTCATTCATCATGTGCATTATGTTTTTCTCTTGTGATCTTACAATCTTGTGGATATTTAGAAAATGTTGAAAGGGGGTAAATAGCATATGAGTCCGGGTAGTTAAGTCGGATTTGGGAAATGGTTGTGTATTGTGTTGGTACCCGCACGAAGGAGTTAAGGTGCCCAATTGCCCTGTATTAAGTTTATCGCCGGATGAATGTGGAAAAATATTTTTTGGTGTCCACTGGTCTTTGTTAGAATAGGAAATAATGAATTGTATTCTTATTTATTCATTTTTGGTTGCTCAAAAATATGCCTGTAATTTCTCAGAATTATCAATATAAAAGGGAATGATGTCTAACTCATTCCCTAACTCTTTCTTTTCTCTAAAATCTACATGCTATCAGAGCCTAAACCATAGCCCATACCTTCTTCCTATCTACTGGAACCTCTATCTTCCCCAGGAGTCCCATTGGCTATAGTAGCCTCTCTCCAAGCCATTGTTTGTCCTTCTACAGTCCATCCAGGCTATCGCCAGTTCCCCCAGGGGTCTGTCGGCACTCTAGGACCTCACCCAGGCCATCGTCAATCCACGAGGGGGTCTGTCGGCAGCTTCTCTAGCACCTTAGGGCCTGTCGACAACCCCTCTGACTTCCCCTCTGGCTTCTTTGGCTGCTGTCGACTCTTTCCCAGTGTCGACTCTCTCTCAATTATAGTCACAGAGTTCACAATGTTCTTCTCTCTCTCTCTCTCTCTCTCTCTCTCTCTCTCTCTCTTGTAATGGTTCGTTAGTTCCATAAATAATTTTTTTTAAAAAAAAATCTTTATGAATTTCTAGTTATTATTGTGCTTGTTCCTCTACTCTCATCTTCCAGGTTTGTGATTGACATTGTGGTTGAGGAATAGTTAGTAGCGTCCCCATAGCAGATTTGACTAGTGAATCTACTACCTCTCAGCCCTCTCAGGGCAAGAGTT
This sequence comes from Camellia oleifera, assembly GCA_022316695.1. Taxonomy (NCBI): domain Eukaryota; kingdom Viridiplantae; phylum Streptophyta; class Magnoliopsida; order Ericales; family Theaceae; genus Camellia; species Camellia oleifera. The sequence goes on along the minus strand of CM039310.1, from coordinate 51,451,061 downwards.
CTGTCATCCCTTCTACTATGACTGATACCCTTCACACTGGCCTTAAAATCACCACCTCTCTATTCAATGGTCAGAATTACCTCGCATGGTCGCAGAGCCTAACTATTTTCTTGAAGAGCAAGGGAAAGATGGGATATGTTGATAAGCAGGTTCAGGCACCCAGTATCACCGACCCTCATTATGACCAGTGAGAGATCACCAATTCTTTGATTATAGGCTGGTTAATCCATTCTATGGTTCCGGAGATTGGAGAGGGCTACTTGTCTATGGACACTACCTAAGATATTTGGGAGGTCATAGCCACTACTTATTCCAGGAAAGGGAACTTCTTACAGGCTTTTGAGTTAGGTCACTCCATTGAAAGGTCAGTACAAGGTGAGCAGACTATCCTCCAGTATTTTACCTTCCTTAGCAATGAGTGGAAGCAGCTTGATCACCTTCAGGATTACAAGCCTGTCTATCCCACTGATTCTGCTGGTTATCGGAAGTTTGTGGCGCAAGAGCTGGCCTTCGGTTCGAAGCAAAGTACTTGGCATGGATGTGCTTCATTCTCTCCAAGAAGCCTTTGTTTTTGTGCAGAATGAGGAGAGTCGTCGTTCTGCGATGCTTCCTTCTGCTACTACTGATCGCTCAGCCTTGGTTTCTGCACCCTCTCACGATGGCGACCGTATGACTCGTAGTTCTCGTCCTGCTTCTTAGAAGGATAACCTTTACTGTGACTACTATCGTCGACCTCACCATACACAAGAGACTTGTTGGAAGTTGCATTAAACTCCCTCTAGTGGCCGAGGCGACCGTCTTGGTACTTGAGGGGGTCGATCTAGTACTAGAGGCCGTAGGGCCAATGCATAAGCCCATCTTTCAAACACTGTTGAACCACCATCTTCATCTCCAGTTGTCTCTTCCACGGCTGATGTTTCGAGGTTATCTGCCTCGAATTTTGAGATTGTTCTTCACCACTTGCTAGACCGTCGAGCCTCCACTTCTGCTACAGGTACACCCTCTTCTTCCTTTGCCAATTCAGGTAACTTGGTTTCCTCTCCATGTGCATTACTATCTCTTATGCATGTATCATAGATTATTGATTTCGGTGCTTCCGATCATATGTCTAGCTCCTCTAATTTATTTTCAGAGTATAACCCCTCTTTAGGTCAGGAAAAAGTGCGTATTGCAGATGGTACCATTTCGTCTGTGTCAAGGAAAGGTTTAATTCATGCCACTTCTTCCCAACCTTTGTCTTATGTCCTTCATGTTCCCAATTTCTGCGTTAATCTTTTATCTTTGAGTCGTATTACCTGTGACTTAAATTGTAGCGTGACTTTTTTTTCTGGATCATTGTCTTTTTCAAGACCTTATCACGAGGAAGAGGATTGGTAATGGTAGAGAGGAACATGGGCTCCATATTCTGGATCAGATAGACAAGCTGGATCATTCATCTATTCAGTTACCATCCACCAAGGAAGACATTGGCTATGGCACCGTCGCTTAGGACATCCCTCTTTTTTATTACTTAAGCATTTATTTCCCTTTGTTTTTGAAAAAAATAATGTGTCAGATTTTCAATGTGAGTCTTGTCAACTTGGAAAACAACACAGAGCCTCTTTTGCTCCTTCTATGAATAAAAGTTTAGTTCCATTTTCTTTGATTCATTCTGATGTATGGGGTCCATCCCGTTTTATGTCTTTAACCAATCATAAATGGTTTGTTATCTTCATAAATGATTGTTCCAGGGCTACTTGGGACTATTTGATGGGAAAAAAAAAGTGAGGTTTTTTCTGTGTTTCAAACCTTCCATAAAATGAGTTATACTCAGTTTGGGGTGGTTGTCAAACTCCTACGTTCTGATAATGAGGGGGAATATATTGACTTTGGTCTTGTCACTTACTTCGCCACACATGGCATTATTTACCAGACTTCATGCACTAATACCCCTCAACAAAATGGTGTTGCTGAACGCAAAAATCATTATCTCCTTGATATCACCCGTTGTCTATCCTTTGAGATACAGGTTCCTCGATCCTATTAGAGGGAAACGATTCTCACTGCCGCTTATTTGATTAATCGTCTTCCTACTCAAGTCCTTCAAAAATAAACTCCTCTTCAAGTTTTATTCGGGTCTACCTCTTCTAGGTTCTCTATTTCTCCTAAGACCTTTAGTTGTGTTTGCTTTGTCCATAATCATTCTCCCACTCATGGTAAATTGGATCCTAGGTCACTTAAGTGTGTTTTTTTGGGTTATTCTGTCACCCAAGAGGGTTATAAGTGTTATCACCCTCTCACTCGCAAATGGTTTGTCTCCATGGATGTCATATTCTTTGAGTCTCAACCTTACTTTTCGCTTTCCGCGGTATCCCGGTCCTCTATTCGGGGGGAGCCTTGGTGTGAAGAGATTCATGTTCCACCTGTTTCTCTTCCACCAGTGGTTGAACAGATAGAAGATAATGAGCCAGCAGTTGTTGAAGAAGCAGACAAATACAAGAGCCTACTCTCCCTCCACTACTGCCAACTTCTTCTCCGAATAAGTGTCCAAAGTTAACGTCATCTCCTAAAAGTCCAGGTAATTCTAATTCTAGTACTCTTACTCTTGATGTTTCAGATCTTGATGTTCCCATTGCTAATAGGAAGGGAGTTAGGTCATGTAGTCAACATCCTATTACCAATCATGTCTCCTATTCTAATCTGTCTTCCTCATATAAAGCATTTCTGTCTAAAGTGTCTTCCGTGAGTCTACCTAACACTTTTCGGGATGCTCTCTCTATTCCTGAATGAAAACATGCCATGATGGAAGAAATGAGAACTCTCAACAAGAATGACACTTGGGAGTGAGTGGAGTTACCTAGAGAAAAAATCAAATTGGGTGTAAGTGGGTGTACATGGTAAAACACAAAGCAGATGGTTCCATAGAACGATACAAAGCAAGATTGGTTGCTAAGGGCTTTACTCAGACTTATGGAGTAGATTACCAGGAGACATTTTGTGACAACCCTCATCTTTGATTAGTGTTAAACTATGATTAAGCATGATAAGTAATTGATTAGAATGAAATCCTAATCTGTTTGCATGAGTGTGTTGCTTTAATTGCATTTCTATCTGTTTGTCATTAAATGATCTATTCATGTTTTAATTTCGAATTGCGAATTGAAGGCCTTATCAGCAACCGAATCGGAAATTGATTAGTGTTATAGGCTAATTAGAATTTATATGATTTTATGGTAGGTTTAATTAAAATTTGATTTGGAATGATTAATTAGATTAAATAATGCTAAATTACATTAGTTTGAATTTATTACATGTTTGCCATTAGTGGGCCAATTTAGAGGCATTGGTTGGGGTGTAATTCATATCATTTTTGATGCATCATCTTCATCCATTTTGAGACCAAAACGGAGAGAGAGAAGGAGAGTAGGAGAAAATTGATTCAACAAGAAATTTGGCTTGGAAAATTAGAGGAATTGAAGAAGATTGCAAAATTGAGCCAACATACTTAGAATTCAAGACCTAAGGTAGAAAATTCACCCTTTTCATTGTGAATTTAAGTTGTTTCTTGCATGGTTCATGGTAAATTGGTGATTGAGGGTCAAGTTATAGCCTAAAGAGTTGAATTGAGTAGCAATGTGTGCATGCATGTCCATATCATTGAGTTTTGAGATCATTTACATGAGAATTTCCACATACATGTTCATATTTTGGTTGAAGTCCATGAATTCACCATAGTTTTGAGTTCAATCTTGCATTTGATCATGTTTTGGAGCATTGGAATTCATGAGAACTCATGCATGTTATGTTCTTGCATTGTTCTTCAAGTTTTTTTGAAATTGGTGTTCAATTGGCTTACCTTTGGGCTTGATTTTACAAAATGATCTTCAAAACATGTTGTAGTATGAGTTTTCAGGTGTTTTCCAGAAAATTGGTCCAAAAGGTTGAATTTTGATAAGTTTAATTCTTGGTTTGAGCTTTGAGAGCAAATCTGGAAATTTCAGATTTTGGCTTCCATGCTCAAGCGACCATCTTTCGGTTCAGAGCCCCGCTTGAGCAACGGAATGCTGGTTCGAGCGTAGATTGCAAGCTCTCAGGTTTTTGTGCACGCAGACGCACGCTCGAGCGACGAGACCTACGCTCGAGCGAAGAGCTGTGTCTTACGCTTGAGCGAGCATTAAGAGGAGAATTTCAACAACCAATACTTTTTACATTTTTACAGACCGCTCGAGCGAGGGATTCTATGCTCTAGCAACCCCTCTATTTTGGCAAGCTCGCTCAAGCATAGAAAGCCACGCTCGAGTAAGACCCCTATTTCATCAAAAATTTGAAAAGTGTTTTAAAGTACATTTTTGCATCCTCATTCCATCGTAGGCATTTCTAGGCCAAGTTTAAGACATCTTAATGAGGATAATGTTATAGAACCACACCGAGTCAAGTTAAGGGGTTAAGTTATTAATCCCAAGTGTGTAACTTAGTGTGTGTGTTCGTTCTGCAACTGTGTAGGGTTGGCACCTGAGGATGCTGACTACCCTGTCTGTAGCCCAGTACTCTGTGAGTAATAATGTTGTAAAGACACGTTCAATTATAATTATTTCTGAACGATTGATTGCACTACTTTCTGAAATAACACTGTTTACTAAATGAATGTTTGTCCTATTTGTAAACTATACTCGTAGCATCCATAGCAACTTACTGTTATAGAGATCTCTATCAGTTCCAATGTTTGGAACTACTACTGTTTACTGTTATGATGGCCATCAACTGACTGTTCGGTCTATTAAGACCTACTATACTGTTTTGCTATTGGATGTACCACGTATGACTTTTATGATTTCTAAATGACTGATATGGCATGAAACATGAGCCACTGACTGAATAACTAATTTACTGATACAAATGACTATTTTAATTAATGAAAGGACATTCATTCTTAACCCCTTTACGCATATGTTATTCACTGGGCTTTTGTAATAACCCTGACCCTGATTAACGTAAATTGGTACTTAATTAAGCCTAATAGTAATTAAGAAGAAATCTAGAATTTAATTTGCATATGTGTTGCGTGATTTATGTGTTTCTATCTGTTCAGTGTTGAAATACCTGTTCATGTTTTGATCTTTAATCTACGAATTAAAAGCCTTATCGGCACCCGATTCCGAAATTGAATAATGTTTTGGACTCGTTAGATTTTATGTGAATTTATGGTAGGTTCAATTAAAATTTGATTTGGTATGATTAAATTAGATCAAATGAGCTAAATTACATAGTTGGTCTTAATTACAATTTTGCCAAGATAGTGGGCCACTTTGTCTAAACATGTTGAAGCCTTAGCAAACCCCATTCAAACACATTTTCCTCAGCCTCTTTCTTGTTCTAGCCGACCATATGGAGAGAGAAAGTGAGAGAATTGAGCTCAACTTGTAGATTTGCTTGGGACTTGAAGGAATTGAAGTAGAGATTTCATAATTGAGCTTTTAAGCTTGTGTTTGAAGACTTAGGTAAGGAAGTTCAACCTCTCATTTTTGTGTCCAAGATTGTTCTTGCATGGCTCTTGAACCTCTAGTGATCTAAGTCATGATTTAATCTAATAATGTTGAATTAGGTAGAAATCCATGCATGCATGCTTACATTCTAGCATTTTGAGGTTGATTACATGGAATTGGGTACATGCATGTTTATATTATGGTTCTAGTTCATGATTTCATCATGTTTTTGAAGAAATAGACTCATTTTACCTTGTTTAGAAGCTTTGGATTCAAAGGAGACCATACATGTTACATATTCTTCATGTTCTTGAAAAATTGGTTTGAAATGAGTTTAATTAAACTACCCTTGGGCTTTGATTTTACAAATTGACTTTTGAAACTTGTTGTACTATGGGTCTACATGCATTTCCAGAAATTGAGCTCAAGAGGTTGGGTTTTGAATGGTTAAAAGTTAAATTTGAGCATTGGAGTTCAACCTGGAAATTCCAGATTTTTGTCTCCCGCTCGAGCGGGGGAAAGTGGCGCTCGAGCGGGGAAATCGAGCTCCCAGCATCTTGCATTGGTTTACAGTCCGCTCAAGCGGAGGAATTCACGCTCGAGTGGAGTCATATGTCTCACGCTTGAGCGAGGGTCGAGCGCCCGTTGAGCGTAAATTTTGAGCATCCAGTATTTTCACTGTAGCTTACAGTCTGCTCGAGCGACGGAAGTCACACTCAAGCGGAGATCCTTTGTCTGCATGTCCGCTTGAGCGTAAAAGGCCACGCTCGAGCGAGACCCCTGTTTTCTGAAAACTCTGAAAAATGTTTCTAAGGAATTTTTGCATCCTCATTCCATCCTAGGCATTCCTAGGCTATGTTTAAGACCCCATATTGAGAATAAGAGATTAGAAACACACTAGGAGCCAACGAAATAAGTTTTGTACAATTAGAACGTGTGTTTCAAGTGCATATCTGTCATGTGTCGTGTAGGTCATGTGTCACGCCTTGTCTGATCGATCTGCTCTGTCTATCTGTCTCCAAGCCCACTGTGAGTAATAACTCTGTAAAGTTATGTTTAACTTTAAGTATTTTCTGACTGATATGATATGATCTATTTTCTAAAATGCTACTTTATGATTTATGAATGAATGTCCAATTTTCTGAAAAGTATTGTGGCACCCTTAGTATCTGGCCCTTGCCCGGGGGTAACAATACCGTGGTTTATTTGTATCTGGCCCTTGCCTGGGGGTAATAATACCATGGCTACTTGTGCGCAAGATATGGACCTTCATGGTCGTTGGTACCAATTCTGTCTGTGGTCTCTAGACCAATCTGATCTGTTAGCTAATGGGTGAACCACATATGATCTTATGCAAAACATGAATCTGAATATGAATATGAATATGAGCATGTATCTGAATCTATTTCTGATTTGAAATCTGAATATGCATAAGACCCTGCTTTTGATAAGGTTGTGTTTCTGATTTAAACTCTAATTTCTAACTTTGTGATGGACATCAATGATTAAAACCCTTTACTCTGTTATTATCCACTGGGCTTTCGCTCACAGTTTATATTATGTATGTAGGTGAGCCAGCGCATGACCAAGGCCAGAGATAATGGCCTTCTGTTCCGTTTTCTCAGCCAACCATAGTGCCTCCCGAGGAGGTTCCGATCGAAGTCTAATGCCAAGGCTGTTTTTGTAGCTCATGCTAGTCTATGTATATGTTTGAAGGACAGGTCTTGAGTCGTACACTTGTAAATATTGTGTATCTAGACTGGCATGTATATATATATATAAATAAGTTTTAAAATGCTCTGTCCCATGTACGTTATCACAGCTCATTGGACCTTGTCTATTTTGTATTGTTACTTCCGCAGCCCCTTATTATCTGCTAATCTGTACAGAGGCCTTTGGTAATCCACAGATTACTGGCCGGTTACGGTACTGAACCTACAGGGGCGAGTTTGGGTCGTGACAGAGTGGTATTAGAGCACGTGTTCTACCGCACACATAGGTCCGCATGAGCTTAGGGTGTCCTAGTAAGAGTTAGGGACATTCCATCTGCATGTGGGAGTGCGTGGTAATGTAACTGAAGATGAAAACTGAATGTACTTTTAACTCACATGAATTGAAGGAAATAAATGAGATTATACCTGTATTTCTTATCCTTTGATGTCTATATAGTAAGATGGAGAATGCAAGGGGAAGTGGTGAAAGTGAATCTTTAGAGGCTCGCATGGGCCGAATAGAACAAATGTTGGCAGCATTGACTGAGACCTTAACACAGCAGCAAAGACAGCAACCTTTACCCCCTCCGCCTCCGCCGGCACAAGCCGAGGCAGATAACAATGACATCATCAATCTGACACAGAAATTCATGAAAATGAAACCACCAACATTCTATGGCGGAATTGAACCTTTGAAAGTTGAAACCTGGTTACTTGAAATGGAAAAATTGTATGAAGTATTTCCTTGTTCTGAAACTCAGAAAGTTCTCCTAGCCACCTACACTCTGAAAGATGAAGCCCGCAGGTGGTGGTTACTAATCCGAAACGGCAATGGAAATATGACATGGGCACAGTTTAATGCTATCTTCTACGACAAGTACTTTTCCCAATGTTTCAGGGATCGGAAGGTGTCTGAAGTTCAAGAACTTAAACATGGAAGAATGGCTGTAGCGGAATATGAAGCTAAATTCACCGAATTGGCACGTTTTGCTCCACATATGGTGGATATCGACTATAAGAAGGCGCGAAAGTTTGAGGGAGGACTAGACTTGGAAATATTTGACCAAGTGGGTGTTCTAAAACTACCTACGTATGTGGAGGTACTCGACAGGGCATTGATGGCTGAAGACACTATAGCAGCTAAGAAACAAACTACAACACCAACAAAAGAATGGAGAGGAAAGATGACCGGATTTAGTTTCAAAAAAGGCCGGTCAGTTTCGAAGAGGCATAATACAGGATACTCCAGCAGCTCTAGCCAAAGTAGTGGGTCTACTCCAAACTGCCCCGACTGCGGAAAGAAACACCGGGGTGCTTGTTATCGAGCATCAGGTGCGTGTTATCGTTGTGGCAAGACTGGCCACATGGTAAAGGATTGCCCGGTGAAGTCCAACGAGGTTAACCGGCCTATGACAAGTTCCACCGGATCTGTTTCCGCAGCAAGATCAAATGCAAGGACCGATGTTAGAGGGAATGCAAATAATGAAACGTTGAGGCAAGGGAGAGTGTTTGCCCTAGTGCCCGATGACGTACCGAACACCTATACTATGGTATCAGGTACACTCTTTATATGTTCTCAAACTGCATGTGTACTGATAGATTCTGGTTCTACGTATTCTTTTGTATCGCATGCTTTTTCCCGAAAATTGACTAGACCATTAGAACTTATGACCTATGTGTTGTCTGTGTCTACACCATTTGGGGATTCTATGATGTGTACTCATGTTTATCCAGCATGTGATATTATGATTGGCGATTTGATATTATATGTGGACTTATTGCCCTTGGACATTAATCATTTTGATTGTATTTTGGGGATGGACTGGTTGACTAAATACCGTGCTACCATTGACTGTGCAAATAAAACTGTTGTGTTTAGACCACCGGGGATGCCTGAATTTATTTTTATTGGGAATGGGGTAGTTCCTCCCCCATATTTGATTTCGGCTATGAAAGCTGTGACACTCCTTAGGAAGGGATGTAGGGGTTATCTGTGTTATATACTGACTACGCCGTCTGATAGTACCACTGTAGAAACAATCCCTGTGGTTTGTGAATTTTCCGATGCGTTTCCGACTGACTTACCTGGGGACTTGGTTGATAGAGAGATTGAATTCACAATAGAGGTGCTTCTGGGGACACAACCTATTTCCAAAACTCCCTATAGAATGTCTACCTCTGAGTTGAAGGAATTGAAAACCCAACTTCAAGAGCTGTTAGATAAGAAATTTATCCGTCCGAGTACTTCACCTTGGGGTGCCCCAGTCTTGTTTGTCAAAAAGAAATATGGGTCTTTAAGATTGTGCATAGACTACCGAGAATTGAACAAAGTGACTATCAAGAATAAATACCCCCTGCCCCGAATAGATGACTTGTTTGACCAACTTCAGGGTGCCCAAGTGTTTTCCAAAATTGTCAGGTCTGGGTATCATCAATTAAAAGTTAGAGCTGAGGACATAGAGAAAACTGCATTCCGAACTAGATATGGACACTATGAATTTGTAGTAATGCCATTTGGGATAACCAATGCACCTGCAGCTTTTATGGATCTTATGAATAGGGTGTTTAAATCATATCTGGATGACTTCATTGTTGTATTTATTGATGACATTTTAATCTATTCTAAAGATTGGAAAGAACATGAGAACCATCTGAGAACCACCTTGTAGATTTTGAGAGAAAAGAAGTTGTATGCTAAATTGTCCAAGTGTGAGTTCTGGCTTGACAGTGTGGCATTTTTGGGACATGTGATCAACAAGGATGGAGTTTCTGTCGACCCCCTGAAAATTGAAGCTGTTGTGGATTGGCTTAGACCGACAAATGTAACAGAAGTCTGAAGTTTTCTGGGTCTTGCAGGTTACTACCGGAGATTTGTGAAAGACTTCTGCAAGCTTGCCTTACCATTAACTCAGTTAACTCAGAAGAACATGTCATTTGATTGGACTGAACAAAGAGAGACAGCTTTTCAAGAACTGAAAACCAGGTTGGTGACTGCATCAATTTTAACTTTGCCTAATGGTACTGATGGGTTTCAAGTGTACAGTGATGCTTCTTATAAGGGCTTGGGGTGTGTACTAATGCAAAACAGAAGGGTGATTGCCTATGCTTCTAGACAACTCCAACCTCATGAAAAGAATTACCCAACACATGATCTTGAATTGACAGCTGTGGTGTTTGCTTTGAAGATATGGCGTCACTATTTGTATGGGGTAACTTGTGAGATTTATACAGACCATAAAAGTTTGAAATATTTCTTCACCCAAAAGGAGTTGAATATGAGACAGAGACGTTGGTTGGAACTAATCAAAGATTATGACTTGCAAATCTTGTATCATCCAGGGAAGGCTAATACTGTGGCAGATGCCTTGAGCCGAAAATCTGGTGCAACTGTGCCGTGTTTGCTATCCAGCCAGAAGGAATTGTTGACCAACCTAGAACAAGATGGACTGTGTTCTGCTATTTCTGCTTAACCTGCTATTCTTGATGAGATCAAACAAAAACAACGTGAAGATGAACACTTGAAAAAGATTATAGAGGAATTTGATTCGAAACCGAGGCCAAGATTTGTGATTGAGAATGATGTGTTGAAATTCCAGAACCATCTTTGTGTGCCTGATTACTATGATTTGAGGAAACGTGTTACGACCGAAGCTCATAGTAGTAAATTTGCTATGCATCCGGGAAACACGAAGATGTACCATAATTTGAAACAGAATTTTTGGTGACCTGGAATGAAAAGAAGTATTGCAGACTTTGTGGCTAGGTGCCTGCATTGCCAACAGGTTAAGGCTGAACATCAATGGCCTACCGGTTTGCTACAACCACTCCCAATACCGAAATGGAAATGGGAGCACATCACCATAGACTTCATTGTGGGATTGCCCCGTTCTTCTCGAGGTATGGACTCTATTTGGGTTATAGTTGACCGTTTAACTAAGTCCGCACATTTTCTTCCTGCTAAAACTATCTATAACGCTGATAAATTGGCCAACATCTATATGACTGAAATTGTGAGATTGCATGGAGTTCCAGTGTCTATTGTGTCTGACAGGGACTCAAAGTTTGTATCAAGATTTTGGCAGAGTTTGCAACAGGCTTTGGGAACAGAATTGAGACTAAGCAGTGCCTATCATCCACAGACCGATGGCCAAACTGAACGAACAAACCAAACTCTGGAAGATATGCTCAGAATGTATGTGTTAGACTTCCAGGGAAGTTGGGAGATCTACTTGACATTAGCTGAATTTGTGTACAACAACAGCTACCATTCAAATATTGAAATGGCGCCTTACGAGGCCTTGTATGGAAAGAAGTGTTGTTCTCCGATATGTTGGGCTGAAGTAGGTGACAGACCTTTATTGGGGCCAGAACTTGTGCAAGAAACCACCGAGAAAGTGAAACTGATACAGCAGCGTTTGAAAACTGCACAGAGTAGGCAGAAGAGCTATGCTAATGTTTGAAGAAGAGAAAGGGAGTAGGAAGTGGGGGACCATGTGTTCATCAAAGTGACCCCGATAAAGGGTCAAACTCGGTTTGGTGTTAAAGGAAAATTGGCGCCAAGGTATGTTGGACCTTATGAAGTTCTTGAAAAGATTAATCCAGTGTCGTATCGAATAGCCTTACCTCCTGTCATGGAACATATGCACAACGTCTTTCATGTATCAATGCTTCGGGAGTATTTAAGAGATCCGCTCCATGTCATTGAACCGACACATGTACTTCTAAAAGATGATTACACTTACGAAGAAAGGCCTATTGTAGACACCCCATTTTTGACCGTCCTCAAGACTTGGACGTCGCCGCTTGAACACTCGGTGATTATCCATGTTTGTGTTCGTCTTGGGTTCCCGGAGGTCTCGGCTACGCGCCTTGCCTCAGGACCTCTCGACTCGACTGTTTCGTGTCTGGTTTTGCACCAAACACTTGTGTTTTGCCTTGGAGGGGCAGGGAATGGCTTGTGAGCCATCCCCACACTCCACCGGCCATGGCTTGAGGCCACCGGCTGTGTTTTGTTGCCACCGGCCAAATGTTTGGCCGGCCGGCACTATAGATGGTCGGCCGGCTATCTTTCTTTGGTCAATTGCATTTTTGGCCGGCCGACTACTGTGCATCTGCTTTTGCAGATATTTTTGGGCAGCTGGCATACACTGCCACCCCCTCCATACACGTGTATAGAGGGATTTCCCTCTTATTAGCTTCCTTTGGAAGCTTTACAAGAGACAATTGTCTATAAAAGAGAGGTTCTTCTCCCTTGTAAGGGGTTAGACAAAAGTTAGACATTTTAGACAGCTTTTTTAGGGTTTGAGTTCTAGGGTTAGGGTTTGTTCATATCCTACCTCTTTATCTCTCTCTCTTGTGTGTGTTTTGTCTTATTTTTGCTCACAAACACCCACCATCACACCATCCCTTGGAGCTGAGGCCCTTGAGGGTTGTTTTGGAGGTTTTAGACTGATTTCAACCTAAAGAAGCTGCTGGAGCTCCATTGGTGAAAAGGATCTTCAAGGGTAAGAAGCTTGTCCCTTTATTCCCGATTTTTGCACACTCTTTTTACCTACCTTGCATCTGTTTTTGGGCTTAGTATATAACATATAAAAGTTCTATTTTTTAGCCCTCTAAATAGTTGGTTAAGGTTGCCTTAATCTTTGGGGTTGTTTGACCCCTCTTAAGCCTTGTAAGGCTCCATTTTTGTGCTTTTTTTAGTGAGCTCCGGGACCATTGAGTTTGGGTCTCCTCACCACTGAAATCTTGAGAGATTTTAGAGGTGAGGATGGTGCCTTGAGGTCCTAGGAAGGAGAAGGCCACCCCCTCTCCTTGTTGTCCTTGAAAATGACCATTTTTGCCTCTTGAGAGAGCACCATGTTTAAGAGTATGTTGACCATGCCTTAGCTGTCTTTCATGCTTATTATGTCATAATATAGCATTGTGTTGAGTTGGTTTTGGTACACCATGCTTGCTTGGCATACATGCCTTGTAATGCCTTGTTTTAGCCTTAACATGTCTTATGTTTTGAGTCCTTATTCAAGCATGTTTAGGCCTAGCTTTGTGAAGCCTTTATGTTTATTTTGCCATGTTTAAGGTCTATCATTGGCTGTTTTGGTCAATCATAACATGTATTGCATAGTTCCTTTGCATTGCTAGCTTGTAGCCTCAAGTATGTGAGTGTGTAGCATGCATTGCTTGCATCATTTCAGTGGTTTGGAACCACTTAACATGCCATTTTAGTCCATTTAACATGCTTGTATGCTTGCCTTTAATGCCTCTTTGATGCCTTGGAAGCTTGTGTTGTATGCTCCATGTTTTGGGCAATTATGCATACTTTTAGATTTGAGTCACTTAGATGCCATCTAGGTGTTCTTTTGGTATTGTCTAGGTCTGCTTTGAACCTATTTTAAGTCCCCTTGGCCTTGTGAGGCTTGGTTGACTTAGTCATGGTTTAAGTCTTCTTGGCTAGCTCCATGTTTTGGACCTCTAATTGCATGCCATACTTGTCTTGTTCATTTGGTTTGGCACCATTTTAGCACGATTTCAGAGCTTTCCATTGCATGCTAATTGTCCGTGGTTGCATCTTCTTAAGTGTGCTTAGAAGTTGCTCTCTATTCTTGAATGTTGGTCCATGTTTTCATGCATGTTTGTGTATTGGACCTCACTTCCATAGCATCTTGGCCACTGTTTTAGGCTTGTTTGAGGGCTGCCTAATTTAGTTTAAGTCCATCCCCTTGCTTGTTGTATGCTTTGTATGCCTCCTTGCATTGTCCATGTTGCATACTAGTTGACATGCTTAGGATTGCATTGCATGAGCATGCATGCTAGACCTCTTGAAGTGAGTATGATAGAGGTTGGGCCTTCTTGTGTGTTTATTTGGTTTGCATTTCATTTGAAATTGAAGTTGCATACTTGGTTTCTTGGGCCATCACGCATTGAAATGCGCAATTGGTGGTCCGAGAACCAAGGTTCATGTCCCTTTAAGTCATAAACATGATAAGGGATGTGATTGGTGCATACATTGCTTGAAATGCATTGCCATGCCAAGTCTTGCCCTCTGGTGCTGTCAAACACAAATTCTGCAGGAAGATTTGGCCGGCCGGCTATCTTCATTGCCGACCGGCCATCATTGTTGGCCGATGGATCAAATTTGTGGCCAGTGACCATTCTATATGGCCGGTGGTATTTTCCTTCAGCCGGTGGTGTTCCCTAGTATCCAAAGAGCAAATCTTGAGACTTTGGCAGTCATCAGGGGAGCAGAGCAAGGAAAACATAGGCATCTTGAGCATGGCAGTGGATTTCCGAGCGGAACCGAGCGCGCATGCATTAAGCCCTCTCCCGAGGCTGCTGTTTACTGCTTTCTTAGATTAATTAATGTGCTTAATTAATTTAATGGTCTGTAATATTTAATTAGCTTGTCAGTTAGTTAAATTGTATTATTCTTTTGGTCCCTCCAAGCGAGGGCGTATTTGTAATAAGTGTGGGTGCGTATGTGCATGTCTTCCAACCCCCACTTCTTTCTCCCCTTTACTTACCTGCTTTTAATGGTTAGTATTAGGTCATGTTTAACTTAGCATCCTCATGCTATGCATGCGTGCATCATTCATCAGTATTGCATGCACCGGGCTCGGCGCACCATGCTAACTGCATAGTATTTCAAATCTAACTTGAATACATGCTATCTGCGCATTTCACATGCCATCCTAGGATTAGCCGAGCCTATTCTAGCGACATTCTGTATGTGTTGCATTAGCCACTTAACATGGACTTGGATCATGCATGATTACTGAGAGGGAAGATTTACGTGACAGTACGGCCGAGCTAAGGCGACGTCAGATTTAACAAAATGCACGGCGCCGAGCTAACCTTGTTGACGCAACTGACTTGCACGGTCATTGACATTGACCGAGCAAGTGAGAACATGCCTTAGCCGAGCCGTGTTCCGGGCAGAGTCCGGAATAGCGAGTGGTGACCGAGCTATAAGGCGACCCAGGCTGGGCCGAGATTACAGCGAGGCCTGCAAGCCTCTGACCGGCCAGCCGAGATGGACAGCTCGTGTGACCGAGAATTCAAATGGAATGGTTGGGGGCCGGCATGCCTCACAACCGGTTGGTTCTGATGAGCCGGTCAGGAGTAGCTCGGGCGGAGTGGTCTGGCTTTCACTTGTTCCAAAGGGACAGGTCGGCGATATGTAGCTCGGTTATGTACATGTAGTGGAAATCTTCCACAATTTATAGGCCGGTCATGGTACTCCGGTTAATGATGCCACCTGGGCCAATAGCGTGAGGGAGAGGACATCTGCTCCACGAACGCCTCAATACCGTTAAGACAGTTCAGTGTGTACTGGTGGAAGGACAAGACCTTTACACGTGTAAAGTGGTGAGAGGCGAGCACTGCCACCTGTCCAGGGAAGGACAGCAGAGGTAGTGCGCGCACGATCTTGGGCTGCATGGCCAGCCTAGAAATAGGGAGAATGGCGAAGGTTGGAGGTAAGAAATTCACTCTCACTAACGCTCTCCTCTCATTGTCTTCTTCCCTAAAGAACTGACTTGATCGTCGGAGGGTTTTTTCCGGCGCACCACCGCCGGGTAGCTCACCATTTTTATGTTGCAGAGATAGACGCCGTCACCAGAAGCTTAACGTTCAAGGCGTACGGAGAGCAGAGGATATTTCACCCCGTACAATTGGCGCCGTCTGTGGGAAAAGTTTGATACTCAACCCTTGTTCTGTTAGCTTCTTCGACCATTTTCCATGGCCAACAACGACGAAGTTCCGCTGTCCGTCGTCGATGGTGTCACTCCAGAGTACGTGCGAAGGAGAGAAGGCCCCCCCAATGTTCCAGCCATGGCGGGCCTGGAAACCTCCTCGCGAGGAGCGCGTGACAAGCGTGGGAGGAGTTCCGATCGTTCACAGAGTCCAGAGGGCCGCCGACGCCGGGGGAGTCCCATGAGCAACGCTTGGAACACAAACTCAAGGACCAAGATGCCCTCATTCGCAAGATGGCGGCGGAGGTGGAGCTACTGAAGCGCCAAATTAGGGGGAAGGGTGTCGCTGGAGAGGGCAACCTCAGTGAGCACACCCCCTCCCCTCGCTCTGGCAGTCGCCACCAGAGAAGGACTCATTCAATCTCCATCACCAGGAACTATGGGGTGGGAGACTCGGACCAGCGAGAGGGCAGGTCCTGCACGCGCGACAACACTTATCGCCCCTCTCGCCCATCGTCGACGTCGCGATACTCAACCTCCTCCTGTTCCAGGGATCTCAGGGACGTGCTGGAGGAGAGAGCGCGCCGCCGGGAGACTCAGAGGGTGCCGACGCTCCAGAGGTTGAGTGCCCCAGTTCGTTGCAGTGAAGAAGTGGTGATGTCGGCACCCAAAGACATAGCCCCAGCACTGGTGGACAAAGAGCTGGCAAGGCTTACAGCCACGCCGTTGTCCCCAGAGATTGAGAGCACCCCACTCCCTGCTGGATTCCACCAACCAAAATTCACTTTGTACGACGGCAAGACTGATCCGTACATGCATGTGAGTCATTACTGGCAAGTGATGGCTGGCCACCGGCGGAACGATGCCTTGATGTGCCTCATATTCCCAGCGAGCTTGGGAGAGCTGGGCTTGAAGTGGTTCGAAAGGCTCCCGGAGGGCAGTATCAAGGGGTGGCAGCAGCTAGCGAAAGCCTTCGTCACCAGATTCAAGACCAACACTCGAACACCGAAGGAGGTCGACCATCTCCTGGGCGTCAAGATGGCGTCTGAGAGTTCGCTGAAGGCGTACAACGCGAAGTACTGGGAAACTTACAACGAGATCCTCGACTGCCCCACCAATCTGGCGATCACACAATACAAGAGGGGTTTCCCAGTCGGACATAGGTTGCGATATTCACTCACGATGCATCAGCCAACCACCATGGAATCTTTGATGCAGCGAATCAACGAACACATTCGTGTGGAAGATGATACCGCCCTAACGACCGAGAAGGATAATCCGGTCGCGGTGGACAGAAGGATAGCGGGGAAAGTTCACTCGGTCGGGCAGGAGGAAAACCGCCCTAATGACCGACCAAAAGATCAGCGTCGAGAGACCGGCCAAAATGACAGAAACAGAAGTCGCAGAAATGACCGGGCTGATGCACCCCGCGACGCAGCAGAAGATGCCAAGAGAAAACTGAAGGCGCGGACAGGGATTACCACGGTCTTCAAAATTCCCATCTACCGCATTTTGAGCGAAATCCGAGAAGAGCCTTTTGTCCGTTGGCCAGCCAAATTAGGGAATGCGCAGCGAGGCTTCAATCCAAAATATCGCTGCACCTTCCACGAAGAACGGGGGCACCGGACAGAAGATTGCTTGCCGCTCAAACAGCATTTGGAGGAATTGGTGGCGGCTGGGCATCTTGACCAATATATTGATGGGGGAGTCAAGGCCGCGCCAACCGGACAAACCGAGCCTAACGGAATGGCCGCCCTAGAAGCGCCCCCGCAAGGTGTGATCAACGTCATCCACGGCATCATTGAACCAGCAAGGGTCTGCGAGCTGAGAGGGATGATTAAGAAAGCCGAGCACATGCGGGAGGTGCTCTCAGTCCAGCCTGCGGAAAAGAGGGGAAAAACCGAGGAGAAAGACATCCTTTCATTCTCTACCAAAGACTTGGAAAGGGTGCAGATGCCGCATAATGACGCCTTGGTGGTGACCCTTCGCGTCAAAGATTTCGATATCAAGAGAATACTAATCGACCAGGGGAGTTCGGTCGAAATAATGTATTATGACGCGTTCAAACAAATGAAGTTGGAAGACAAAGATTTGGCTCCTGCAACATCCCCTTTGGTTGGCTTCAACTCGCAACCAGAATGGCCGATCGGAAAAATTATCTTGCCGGTCAGGGCGGGATCGGTTGTGAAGCAGGTAGAATTCTGGGTGCTCAAAGTGCCATCGACTTACAATTTGATTCTGGGCAGAGGTTGGCTGCACGCCATGCAAGCGGTTGCTTCGACCTTTCACCAAGTCATGCGCTTTCCGACACCGAATGGGCGAATAGAGGAAGTCTGGGGGGACCAGGTGATGGCCAAGCAATGCTTTGTTGCGGTAAATGGCAGCCGAGCGGCCAAGGGGTTTGTTCAGATGATCGAGGGGCCCGAGGGGAAGGAGGTCCTAGAAGACGTGGGTAGAAAGGCCAAGGAAAAATCAATCGAAGATTTGGTGGAAGTGCGCATTGACGAAAACGATCCGACCAAGTTTTTCCTCCTAGGATCATCCTTGTCCAGCGCTGAACGAGCGGATTATGTCAATTTCTTGGTTTCCAACTTGGAGGCTTTCGCATGGACGCCTTACGATATGCCTGGCGTCGACCCAAGCTTCATTTGCCACCAGCTGAATGTCTTCCCTAATGCGCGGCCAGTCATACAGAGGACGCGCCGTTCGGCCTTGCACCATGCTGAAGTGGTGGCGGAGGAAGTGAAGAATTTGCTGGAAGGCCGGGGCCATAGAGGAGGTGCAATACCCGCGGTGGATATCTAACACGGTGGTGGTTCCTAAGAAGAACGGTAAGTGGCGAGTCTGTGTGGATTACAAAACTGTCAACCGCGCATGCCCAAAGGATAGCTTTCCTCTCCATCGAATAGACCAGTTGGTGGACTTAACCGCTGGCCATCAGAGATTTAGCTTCTTGGATGCATATCGCGGCTATCACCAAATAGCCATGTACAAGCCAGACAGAGAAATCACGTCGTTCACCACCCCCAGAGGCTTGTATTGCTACAAGGTCATGCCGTTCAGATTAAAGAATGCCAGAGCAACATTTCAGCGGATGGTGACAAAGATGTTCGCTCCTCTCTTGGGCCGAACTATGGAAGCTTATATCGACGATATGGTGGTAAAAAGTAAGGAAAAGTCTCAGCACCTCGCCGACCTAGCAGATATGTTTGCCATACTCAAGCGCCACAAGCTTCGCCTGAACGCCTCTAAGTGCGCCTTTGGAGTTGGCACTGGGAAATTCCTAGGTTTTCTGGTCACAAACCGAGGAATTGAGGCCGACCCATCGCAAATCAAGGCAATACAAGAACTGGAGCGCCCGAACTCCACGAAGGACGTGCAACATCTTGCCGGGATGGCAGCCGCGCTGAACAGATTTATCAGCCGGTCCTCGGACCGTTGCAGGCCCTTCTACAAAACTTTGAAGTCCAAGTTCTTTTGGGATGAAGAGTGCGACCGTGCTTTGATAGACTTAAAGGTGTATCTCTCCTCAGCCCCAATTTTGGTCACGCCTCAGCCGAGCGAGGAGTTATATCTCTACTTGGCGGTCTCTCAACATGCGGTGAGCACTGTTCTAGTCCGCGAAGAAGGCATCCAGCACTTTCCCATTTTTTATGTGAGCAAGACTTTGCTCCCAGCCGAAACGAGGTATCTTCCTTTGGAAAAATTGGCGCTGGCCCTCATGATGGCGTCAAGAAAGCTGGCGCACTATTTTCATGCCCACACAATAATAGTGTTAACCGAGTTCCCGCTCAAGGTGCTCTTCGAAAAAGCGGACTTCACTGGGAGGATTCTGAAATGGGCCGTGGAATTGGGCCAATACGACATTAAGTTCCTGCCCGCGCACCGCGATCAAAGCTCAAGCCCTTGCAGACTTTGTGGCCGAATTTGCCCCTGGAACACATCCAGTCTGCCCGATTGATTTGGTTGGTGCGGATTTGGCACAACCCATGGCTCTGGCAACAGAGATAAGTGTTGACTCGCAAGCGGGAGAAGGGCGAAGCTCGACCGAAATAGCAAAGGCCGACGACTCATTGAAAGAAGAACCCAGCAAGGACGTGGAAAGAGACCAGATTGGGCCTACCAGAGACTTGGAATTAAGAAGCTCCCAGAATCCGTCTGATTGCTGGAAGCTATTCATTGGCGAGATGTGGAAACTATTCGTCGATGGGGCGTCCAATAGGCATGGAGCCGAGCTGGGAATTGTGCTAACTTCGCCAGATGGGCTGATTATTGAGCAAGCAATTACACTCGGCTTCCCAGCATCCAACAATGAGGCGGAGTATGAAGCCCTCCTCGCCGGTCTAAGAAGCGCTCTGAGAATGAAGGTCACAGCCCTTATGGTGTTCAGTGACTCAAAGCTGATGGTCAATCAAGTCTCAGGGGAGTATGAGGCCAAAGATGAAAGAATGGCCAAGTATCAGGCACTGGTGCGAGCGGAAGTCAAGAAGTTCGATGCTATCAGAGTTGAACAGATCGAACACGAAGGAAATAGCACGGCCGATGAATTAGCCGGTCTCGCTTCCACTCAGACAACCTTTCCCAATCCCTTGATGATTGAATTTTTACCTCGGCCAAGCATTGAGGAACCAGAAGCAACCGAAGTACTCTGCACCGACTTGGGACCTTCCTGGATGGACTCCATCATCGCCTTTCTGAAGGATAGGATTCTACCAGAAGAAAAGAAGGCGGCCCACAAGATCCGGGCAAAGTCAGAACGATTTTGGCTTTCACCTTCCGGAGCCTTGTACAAGAAATCTTTCACGGGGCCGTATCTGAAGTGTGTCCACCCCTCTAAGGTGGATGCTTTCCTCTATGAGATCCATAAAGGCATCTGCGGCAGCCATACTGGGGGCAGATCTCTAGCCTACCGAGCAATCTCGCAGGGTTATTGGTGGCCGTGCATGCAGGCGGACGCGCAGAAATATGTTCGTAGATGCGAGAAATGTCAGAAATTTGCTCACCAGATCCACCAACCGGCGAGGGAATTGCTCTCCCTTACAAGTCCTTGGCCGTTCGCACTCTGGGGATTGGATATTGTTGGACCCCTCCCAGTCGCACCGGGCAACCGCAAGTTTTTCATCGCCGCCACCGACTATTTCACCAAGTGGGTGGAGGCCGAGCCATTGGCAACCATTAAGGAGAAGGACGTTAAGAAATTTGTTTGGCAGAATGTGATCACTCGCTTCGGTATACCCAGGGCGCTCATCTCAGATAATGGCACCCAATTCGATGGGAAACTCTTTTGCGGATTTTGCGAAGAATTGAAAATCGAGTTCTACAACTCAACGCCGGCCTATCCTCAGTCGAATGGTCAAGCAGGAGGCCTCAAACAAGACCATCTGGACGGGCTGAAGAAGCGGCTTGAGAAGGCAAAGGGAAAGTGGGCTGAAGAGCTTCCTAATGTGCTGTGGGCATACCGCACTACGCCAAGGCGATCGACTGGAGAGACACCATTCGCTTTGGCCTATGGTATGGAGGCCATCATCCCATTAGAAATTGGCATGCCAACCATCCGTTCAGAAAGTTTCCAGCCAGACCTAAACAATGAAGCCGTGGCATTAGAGCTGGACCTTGCTGAAGAAAGACGAGAGCGCGCATTAATCCACATAGCGGCCTATCAACAAGAACTCTCTAAAAAATACAACAAGGCAGTGCATCCCAGGCTATTCAAGATTGGGGATTGGGTCCTAAGAATAGTACTTGGCAACACAGTGATCCCTGGCGAAGGAAAGCTCGGTGCAAATTGGGAAGGACCATACAAGGTGGTTGGTCTCGCTGGCAAGGGGGCATACCACCTGGAAGATTTAAATGGCAAGGGCTGTCCCCCGTCCATGGAATGCAGCCAACCTAAAGGTCTTTTACTTTTGAAATGTAATTTGCTTATGTTGTTTAGTCTTTCCTAGACCCATAGCCCTTTGGCACTTGATGTAAAAGATGGCAATGTTTTTGTAATAAAAATTAGTCCCTTCTTGTTTAGTATTATGTTTGTCCAAAGATATAGCAAGACACAAAAGGCAATTATTGGTGCCAGGGGCAAGAAGACCGACCTGGACGGGACCGGACTGTTTTCCCCTGGAATGGGAGCAGACCGCACAAACAGTCTGCCTATGGAGCAACAATGCGCCTTAGGGCTGAGCTGGTTTTGCTCGCCCAGTTGAAATGTTGGCAGCATGGTCAACCGAACTAAAACATTAGTGTTTTGCCCAATGTAGGAGCCGAGTTGATTTTGCTGGGCCCATTCGGCATATTAGTGTCTTGCCCAATATGGAAAACGAGCTGATTTTGCTCGGCGAAATTGGCAATGTTGGTGTCTTGCCCAACAGTCACAAGGCCGAGCTGGCTTTGCTCGGCAAAAGGAGAATATTGGCGTAAAAAAAAAAAAAAAAAAGGATTGAAGGGCGAGCTGATTTTTGCTCGGCCGTATTGAAGCACTAGAATTACAGCCCATAAACCGATCAAGGCCGAGCGGGTTTTGCTCGGCCAGGAGCAAAACTTTATTTCATTTGGAAGTGCCACTGCCAGTCCTGACTAGCTTACTTGTGAGCTGATTTTAGCTCGGCAGTTTGTGCGGTTAGGCCGACCTGCCAGTTGATCAAAGTTTGAAGCAAGAAATTCAGATATACGAAAGCCAAACAGGAACAGCCAATGGCCGTGCAAAAAGTTGAAATTTCATTGATAGAAGAAATTCTGTACAGAAGGTGGGGCATAGCCCGGTTACATTGCAAAACAAAGAAAGAAAAAGAAGAATACAAAAACAAAGGAAAATGAAAAAGGCAATCTTCAATCTAGGTCAAGGTTTTGTTCGGCCCCCTCCACCGTCAACTCGGCGCTCAATGATGTTTGCTCGGGCAGGCCCTCTTCGGCATCATCGGCGCCTTCCACCGTGACAACATCCTGACCAATTGCTTCATCTTCAGCATTTGGAGACGCTTCGGATGGAGTTTGTTCGGCTTGTTTCTCGGCGGCGGCTTCTTCCTCAGCCTCCTTCCTCGCCTCTGCAATGAGTCGGTTCTGTGCGGCATTGGCATATGCTTGCATATAGACCGGGATATATGCAGAGGGCGGATTGATGAGCATGTCAGAATCCTGACCAAGGCCAACTTTTTCCACAGCGGCTTTCCAGCTGCACTGGAAAAAGATGTCCTTGGTCGCCTGGACCTGCCGCTCATAAGTCTTCTCGCCCTGAGCATATCCGCGGTCTTCTGCATCGTCAACAGCCTTGTCCAGGGCCGCCTTGTGCGCATCTCGGAGCTTCCTCAGCTCGGCGAGATACCGAGCTTTGGTTGACTTCACGGCACGCTGCTTGTCAGCATCAGCTCGGTCAACTTTCTGCTGCAGTGCATCCTGCTCCACCGCGATAGCCTCTTGCGCGGCCTTCAATTTTGATATTTCGGCCTTTTGGGCCTCATTCTCGGCGATGGCCTCACGCAGATTTTGCCTCACTTTGATCATACGGTCGTGGGCGTGGTAGTTTTTCTGCGCGGCCTGCAAACAAATGCCAAACCAATTAGTATTCAAAGACCGGGCAAAAACCGAGCAACCAGTTGAAGCAAAAACAGAAAATTGAGGAACTTACCAACACGATGGATTTTGCCGCCGAACGGAGAACCTTCAGGTCCGACAGCTCGTCGTGCCTCTTCATGTCGGCTGGAAGGATTAGCCCCTTGGCCATGTTGAAGCCAAGGGAGTAATCCTTATCAGCGTATACTGAATCCTCGGCAGAAACTGGTCGGCCCTGATAATTGAACTCCGGCGCCCAGACCGGGGGGGTGGCAGGGCCCTTGCCCTTGGATTTGCGGGCGAGTGGCTGCTCGGTCTGGTCTGCCAGCTCGGTTGAACCAACCTCGGTTGAGTCTTCGTCAACGAGGCTCTGACCGGCTTTGTCTTTCCTTGGCCTTTTCTTTGGCCGGCCAGCCCCTTGTTCGCTTGCCAGGGCGAGCACTGCCCCTTCTGTTTGTTCGGCGGGGGTGGAGGAAGTTCCCCCGGTCGCCTCCGGGGGTTGGGACTCCCCTTCCTCTCCGGTGATCATTGATTTAATGGCCCGGATCTTTGCCATTTCTTGCTCCGCGGTTAGTGGAACGAGTCTGATCGGTGGGAGAGTTGGATCTGGCTCTGGAGATGGGGTGCGCAGAAAGTCGGTCACGCGACTTTTGCGCGGCGCTTGGTAGTGGTATGTTTGTTCAAAACCGAGCAATTTTGATGCTTCTCTCTCCTCGGCTGGGTGACGGAGGAGAGCTCGGATGGCTTCTGGATCGGCCTGATGATAGTCAGCTGCCAAATGTCTATCTGCAAGAAGAAGGCAAATGTTAGCTCGGCGAAGATAACAAAAAAGAAATGCAGAGAAGTTAGTACGGTCAGCCGAGCTACTTACCAGCACTGCCAAAATCTTTTCTTATGTACCAGCTCGGTATGGGCGCCTCTGTGTCCTCATAATTACCGGACACCCAGAGGAAGTCATCATCGTTGGCTTCTTTGTCTGGGTTGCCTTCGATGAGTTTTGCTCGGCCCTTCTTGACTTTGAGGTACCAGCAAAACCCACCCTTATTTTTACTAAGGTTGTATTGGTGGAAAATTTCTGCGAGGCCGAGATTGAGACCGAGCCTTCGGTTCAGCTCGGCGACGCCATTTATTATCTTGAACGTGTTGGTGGAAACTTGGCTCAGGCAAAGCCTTGTCTGCCTCAAAAATTCGCAGAGCAAGGGTTGCACCGGGAAGCGGACTCCGCCCTCTACTATGGAAACGACCGTGAAGGGGCACCGGTCTAAGTCCCCCATGGTGTATCCCCCTTCTTAGCGAGCTCTAAGACGACGTCATTGGGGACGTTGTACTCCCTACGGAACTCGGTCATTGCACCGGGCGTGCTGACCATGAACCGGTACTTCCCCATTTATGTTGGTCTTGTTCGGTTTTGTATCTCGGTCAAAAACGTTGGTGTGTTTGCTCGGACTTTGAGCTGCACCAGTTATAATGCTGGACTGGCTTGGTCGGTCCTATTTGTTCTGCATGTTGAAAAATAAGGCCAAGGGTTAGCACGGCATATATTGCGCGGCTCCTAATGGAAATAGCTCAGGGAAGGATTTGGTGTTCTGACCGGCAAGTCCCAACTCGGTTTAACTACATGTTTGCCTAATCCTAGTTCGGTTCTAGCTCGGTTAGGCTACGCGCAGGATGTAGTTGATCCTTCAGCTCGGTCAATGTATCAGGGGAGTTTTCAGTTGTAGTTCGGTCCACCCTACTCGCCGATCTAATGGGGAATTCAGCTCGGTTGCAGATTCAGCGAGGAGTCACAAACAGTTTTTGCTCAGTTATTGTTCTACCTACGGATCTAAATGAGCGTTTAGCTCGGCCCAACCCAGATTCAAACTGTTCATCCCAGAAATGGGACGAACCAGTTCGAACCTGGGAAGAACAGGGGGCACGAAGGCCCCATCCTTTCCCAATGTTCCCGTTTGCCCTAGGGTGTGCAGGCTCTAAACAGAGAGAGGGGGCGTGAGTAGTCACAAACAAGAAATGCCAAGCACAGTGGCATAAAAAATGAAGAACAGCGGCAGACAATCACAAAGAGCGTGAAAAAATTGCAAATGCAGTGAGGGGGAAGGAAAACTTACCAGAAAATGAAGATGAGCCTCGCGAGCTTGACAGCAACGATGAGGATGGCAGGAAGGAATGTGGGGAATGGGAGCTCAGAGACAGTGTTGGCAGAGAAGGGCTAGAGTTTTTGGAGCTTGAATGGAAAATGAGAAGTGAAGGGTTAAAACCCTTCGAATGGCGTTTAAGAATGGGTGGGAAACCCAAACGGCTGCGCCATTTGAATTATGCGCGTGCAGGGCAGCTGGCTGCACGACCCAATGAGGAGGCGCCACGTAGCACTGTAAACGCGGCTGTCAGTACGACTGTAAGACCTTTGATGTGACTGCGGAGATAATGGCCGGCCAATTGAGATCGCTCGGCAATAGGATTGTCCCCGATCAACCACTGCTCGGCGGCAAACATTAGCCCAATCAAGCTCGGCCTGGCAGGAGCGCAACTCAACCTTAGCTCGGACACGGTGGTAAACCCAATCACGATAGCTCGGATAGGTTTAAGAGGCAATTAAGAGGGGAGATTTACGTGACAGTACGGCCGAGCTAAGGCGACGTCAGATTTAACGAAATGCACGGCGCCGAGCTAACCCTGTTGACGCAACTGACTTGCACGGTCATTGACATTGACTGAGCAAGTGCGAACATGCCTTAGCCGAGCCGTGTTCCGGGCAGAGTCCGGAATAGCGAGTGGTGACTGAGCTATAGGGCGACCCGGGCTGGGCCGAGATTACAGCGAGGCCTGCAAGCCTCTGACCGGCCAGCCAAGATGGACAGCTCGTGTGACCGAGAATTCAAATGGAATGGTTAGGGGCCGGCATGCCTCGCAACCGGTTGGTTCTGATGAGCCGGTCTGGAGTAGCTCGGGCGGAATGGTCTGGCTTTCACTTGTTCCAAAGGGACAGGTCGGCGATATGTAGCTCGGTTATGTACATGTAGTGGCAATCTTCCACAGGTTATAGGCCGATCATGGTACCCCGGTTAATGATGCCACCTGGGCCAATAGCGTGAGGAAGAGGACATCTGCTCCACGAACGCCTCAATACCGTTAAGACAGTTCAGTGTGTACTGGTGGAAGGACAAGACCTTTACATGCGTAAGGTAGTGAGAGGCGAGCACTGCCACCTGTCCAGGGAAGGACAGCAGAGGTAGTGCGCGCACGATCTTGGGCTGCATGGCCAGCCTAGAAATAGGGAGAATGGCGAAGGTTGGAGGGAAGAAGAAAACTCACTCTCACAAACACTCTCCACTCACTGTCTTCTTCCTTAGAGAACTAACTTGATCGTCGGAGGGTTTTTCCAGTGCACCACCGCCGGGTAGCTCACCATTTTTGTGTTGTAAAGATAGACGCCGTCACCAGAAGCTTAACGTTCAAGGCGTACGGAGAGCAAAGGATATTTTGCCCCCATACAATTACTAACATGTTCTTTGTTTTGGCTCGGAGTACGATGTAAGCTGTTATGCTTTAGCATACCGCATGTGTGTGAGTATTAATATAATAGCATGCTTACCATGTGGCTAGATGCTTATATGATATAAACTGCTTGAATGCCTGTGGGTGAAAGGTTGGATTGTTTGAGTTGGAACAATTCCTTGAAATCCGTATTTTAGCCTACTTGCGAGTAGCAAATTCCAAAACGTTTTCCAAACAAACGGATATGCAATGCTTCGTTCCAAATTAGGCGATCTAGTCTATACTTGTTTGCTGTGCGCATAACATAGTAATTCTAGGCTAATAACCAGAACAAGAACACATAAAGTTTTCAAAACAAGATATCACGGTTAGTAGAGGCCGATCTTCGGATCGGGCGAGAGGGGGTGCTCATAGCTGACCTTCCCCAATCGTACCCAAGCTCCCGAGCCGAGGCAACTTTGGTGATGACGGACACGTGGCCTTTGGCACCGAGTCAGGGTTTCCTAAATTCCCCCATAAAAAATATTTAGGTGCCGACTCTGTATCTGGCAAAGCAGTCCATGTTCGGCACTTCTTTTCTAAAAATCTGCTTTTCTCAAAACGATTTGCCAGATTTGGACTCTTTAGTTCAGATTGAGAACCGCGACACAAATCGAGTCTGAACTGTAGCGAGGTCCCCTCGCGGGCTTGTTACACCTATCCAGATTGTGAACCGCAGAATCAACAGGTTGAGAAACAAAGCAATACCTTTAGTGAAAGTTGATTGGCAAAACCACAGGGGAACCTATGCAACTTGGAAGACCAAGGAAGACATGAAGAAGCGATATCCAGAATTGTTTCCGTTGAACCCCGTGTTGATTCCGAATGAAGGTAATTTGAGTTTGGGGACCAAACTTTTTTAAGGAGGGAAGACTATAATAACCCTGACCCTGATTAACGTAAATTGGTACTTAATTAAGCCTAATAGTAATTAAGAAGAAATCTAGAATTTAATTTGCATATGTGTTGCGTGATTTATGTGTTTCTATCTATTTAGTGTCGAAATACCTGTTCATGTTTTGATCTTTAATCTACGAATTGAAAGCCTTATCGACATCCAATTCCGAAATTGAATAGTGTTTTGGACTCATTAGATTTTATGTGAAATTATGGTAGGTTCAATTAAAATTTTATTTGGTATGATTAAATTAGATCAAATGAGCTAAATTACATAGTTGATCTTAATTACAATTTTGCCTAGATAGTGGGCCACTTTGTCTAAACATGTTGAAGCCTTAGCACACCCCACTCAAACACATTTTCCTCAGCCTCTTTCTTGTTCTAGCCGACCATAGGGAGAGAGAAAGTGAGAGAATTGAGCTCAACTTGTAGATTTGCTTGGGACTTGAAGGAATTGAAGTAGAGATTTCATAATTGAGCTTCTAAGCTTGTGTTTGAAGACTTAGGTAAGGAAGTTCAACCTCTCATTTTTGTGTCCAAGATTGTTCTTGCATGGCTCTTGAACCTCTAGTGATCTAAGTCATGATTTAATCTAATAATGTTGAATTGGGTAGAAATCCATGCATGCATGCTTACATTCTAGCATTTTGAGGTTGATTCCATGGAATTGGGTACATGCATGTTTATATTATGGTTCTAGTTCATGATTTCATCATGTTTTTTAAGAAATAGACTCATTTTACCTTGTTTAAAAGCTTTGGATTCAAAGGAGACCATGCATGTTACATATTCTTCATGTTCTTGAAAAATTGGTTTGAAATGAGTTTAATTAAACTACCCTTGGGCTTTGATTTTATAAATTGACTTTTGAAACTTGTTGTACTATGGGTCTACATGCATTTTCCAGAAATTGAGCTCAAGAGGTTGGGTTTTGAATGGTTAAAAGTTGAATTTGAGCATTGGAGTTCAACTTGGAAATTCCAGATTTTTGTCTCCCGCTCGAGCGGGGGAAAGTGGTGCTTGAGCGGGGAAATCGAGCTCCCAGCATCTTGCATTGGTTTACAGTCCGCTTGAGCGGAATAATTCATGCTCGAGCGGAGTCATGTGTCTCACGCTCGAGCGAGAGTCGAGCGCCCGTTGAGCGTGAATTTTGAGCATCCAGTATTTTCACTGTAGCTTACAGTCCGCTCGAGCGACGGAAGTCACGCTCAAGCGGAGATCCTTTGTCTGCATGTCCGCTCGAGCGTAAAAGGCCACGCTCGAGCGGGACCCCTATTTTCTGAAAACTTTGAAAAATGTTTCTAAGGAATTTTTGCATCCTCATTCCATCCTAGGCATTCCTAGGCTATGTTTAAGACCCCATATTGAGAATAAGAGATTAGAAACACACTAGGAGCCAACGAAATAAGTTTTGTACAATTAGAACGTGTGTTTCAAGTGTATATCTGTCATGTGTCGTGTAGGTCACGTGCCACGCCTTGTCTGATCGATCTGCTCTGTCTGTCTGTCTCCAAGCCCACTGTGAGTAATAACTCTGTAAAGTTATGTTTAACTTTAAGTATTTTCTGACTGATATGATATGATCTGTTTTCTGAAATGCTACTTTATGATTTATGAATGAATGTCTAATTTTCTGAAAAGTATTGTGGCACCCTTAGTATCTGGCCTTTGCCCGGGGGTAATAATACCGTGGTTTATCTATATCTGGCCCTTGCCTGGGGGTAATAATACCATGGCTACTTGTACGCAAGATATGGACCTTCATGGTCGTTGGTACCAACTCTGTCTATGGTCTCTAGACCAATCTGATCTGTTAGCTAATGGGTGAACCACATATGATCTTATGCATAACCTGATTCTGAATATGAATATGATATGAGCATGTATCTGAATCTATTTCTGATTTGAAATCTGAATATGCATAAGACCCTGCTTTTGATAAGGTTGTGTTTCTGATTTAAACTCTAATTTCTAACTTTGTGATGGACATCATTCATTAAAACCCTTTACTCTGTTATTATCCACTGGGCTTTCGCTCACAGTTTATATTATGTATGTAGGTGAGCCGGCGCATGACCAAGGCCAGAGTTAACGGCCTTCTATTCTGTTTTCTCAGCCAACCGTAGTGCCTCCCGAGGAGGTTCCGATCGAAGTCTAATGCCAAGGCTGTTTTTGTATCTCATGCTAGTCTATGTATATGTTTGAAGGACAGGTCTTGAGTCGTACACTTGTAAATATTGTGTATCTAGACTGGTATGTATATATATATATAAATAAGTTTTAAAATGCTCCGTCCCATGTACGTTATCACAGCTCATGGGACCTTGTCTATTTTGTATTGTTGCTTCCGCAAGCCCTTATTATCTGCTAATCTGTACAGAGGCCTTTGGTAATCCACGGATTACTGGCCGGTTAAGGTACTGAACCTACAGGGGCAGGTTTGGGTCGTGACAGCTTTAGCTCACTGTTTATATTTATATGTAGGTGTCCAGGCACAGGACCGGAGCTAGATGCATCGAGTTAAGCTCTCGTTTTGTCGAGCCAACCATTGTGCCTCACTTAGAGGTTCCAAGTTCGTTCAAGTTAAGGCTGTTTTGGGGTGTCTCAGTTTCACCCAGTTGTCTCTGTTTTGTAATAAATGTTTTAGACTTGACTATACAGTTATGGTGAAGGGATTGGGTCCCTAACCTGGATGTTTGTGTATATGACGTATGTATATATGTTTTGGTTATGAATGTGGTTTGTTCATATAAGTCTTTTTGCATTCAGATTTTCATAGCTCATTGGACATCTTTTTATTACTGTTTGGCTTCCGCCAACCCCTTACTCTGTATTACTGTCATTACTGTTAAGCAGGCCTTTGGTAATCATGGATTACTGGCCGGTTGTGATGCTAAACCCATAGAGGCGGGTTTAGGTCGTGACAGAGTGGTATTAGAGCACGAGTTATAACGCACACACGTGTCCAAATGAGCTATGGGATGTCCTAGAAAAGTAATTAGGGCATTGCATAAGCATGAGAAAGTGTATGTGGCCATGATATGAATATATGTGCTAATGTGCCAATGTGTTTAAGTATGCAACTTCCTATGTTTATTATTACCGTATTGCATATAGTGAAATGGAGAATGCAAGAAATACCGATGAATCTGAATCATCTGAGGCAAGAATGGCAAGGTTAGAAAGAACGGTTGAACTGTTGACTGAGGCCCTAAGACAACAACAGAACCAACAGCCCCCACCTCCTCCAATACAACCAGAACTAAATGTTCATGATGATGTTATTGCTTTAACACAGAAGTTCAACAAGATGAAGTCACCATCTTTCCAAGGAGGCCTTGAACCGCTAAAGGCCGAAGTATGGGTTTTAGAAATCGAAAAGTTGTTTGAAGTGTTTCCGTGTTTTGAAGCACACAAGGTATCACTGGCTACCTTCACTTTACAAGAAGAGGCTAGACAGTGGTGGATGCTCGTCTGTGACACCAACAATGCTATGACTTGGGCTCAGTTTAAGGAATCTTTCTTTGAAAAATACTTTCCCCAGTGTGTCCGAGTCCGCAAGGTGACTGAATTTGAACAGTTGAAACAAGGTACCATGTCCGTAGCAGAATATGAATCTAAGTTCACTGAACTCGCCCAATATGCACCACACATGGTTGATACTGATTACAAAAAGGCCAGAAAGTTTGAAGGCGGGCTTAATGTAGAAATACTTGATCGAATCAATGTTCTGAAGTTACTTAAATATGTGGATGTCCTTGACCGAGCAATTATGGCCGAGGCAAATATCACTGCATTACAACAGACTAAGACACCGGTAACCAAATGGCGGGGTAAGAGGCGAGGCTTTAATTTTAAAAAGGGCCGAAATAACTCATTGAATAAAAAGCAAAATACAGGGTCAACGAACAGTTCTAGTCAGGGAAGTGGTTTCATACCACCCTGCTCTGAATGCGGCAAAAGGCATAAACGAGTTTGCTACAAGATTTCTGGTGTATGTTACAGGTGTGGCAAGGTAGGCCACATGGTTAAAGATTGCCCTTCCACATCTCAAGGCAATAATAAGGTTGCAGCTAGTGCCGCAGCATCAACTGTTACACCAAAACCCAACCCCAAAGCCACTGGAAAGGAGCCTTTAAGGCAAGGCCGGGTGTTTGCACTTGTACCAGGAGATGTGCAGAACACCGAGACAGTTGTGTCAGGTATACTCTCAATCTGTGCCCAAAATGCTTATATTCTGATTGATTCGGGGTCTACACATTCATTTGTCTCGCATGCTTTTTCACGAAAATTAAATAGACCACTAGAACCCATGAACTATTTCTTAGCTGTGTCTTCACCCGTTGGGGGATCCATGACTTGTGCTTATGTGTATCCTGCATGTGAGATTGTTGTTGGGGATGTACTTTTGTATATTGATTTACTACCTTTGAATATCGATCATTTCGATGTAATTTTGGGAATGGACTGGTTAACAAAATATCATGCTACCATAGACTGTGTAACGAAACAAGTTGTTTTTCGTCCACCTGGATTACCTGAATTTGTATTTAACGGAGTTGGTGTAGTACCTCCCCCATATCTGATTTCATCCATGAAAGCTTTTAAATTGATTAAAAAAGGGTGTAGAGGGTATTTTTGTTGCATATTGACTGTACCTGCTGATACTAAAGCTAATGTGGACAATATTCCTATAGTTAGAAAATTCCCAGATGTTTTTCCAGATGATCTGCCAGGGGATTTGATTGATAGGGAGATAGAGTTCACTGTTGAAGTGTTACCGGGTACACAACCAGTTTCTAAAGCTCCGTACAGAATGGCACCTACCGAATTGAAAGAATTGAAAATTCAGCTGCATGAGTTGTTGGATAAGAAGTTCATCAGGCCCAGTACTTCACCGTGGGGCACACCAGTTTTATTTGTGAAAAAGAAAGACAGCTTGCTAAAACTCTATATTGACTACCGTGAACTAAACAAGGTAACAGTGAAAAACAAATATCCATTGCCTCGTATTGATGACTTATTTGACCAGTTGCAAGGTGCTCAGGTTTTCTCCAAAATTGACCTTAGATCCGGATATCACCAGCTGAAAGTCAAAACAGAGGACATTGGAAAGACTGTCTTTCGAACGAGGTACAGACATTATGAATTTCTTGTTATGCCTTTCGGAGTTACTAATGCGCTTGCTGCATTTATGGACCTTATGAACAGAGTTTTCAAACCATTCCTCGATGAATTTGTGGTTGTTTTTATAGATGACATTTTGATTTATTCCAAGAGTAAGGAAGAACATGAACGACATTTGAGAATTGCTTTACAAAGCTTAAGAGAACAGAAACTATATGCAAAACTAACAAAGTGTGAATTTTGGCTTGATAATGTTATGTTTTTGGGACATGTGATTAGTAAGGATGGCATTTCAGTTGACCCACAGAAGATTGAAGCAGTGGTGAATTGGCCTAGACCGACTAATGTTACCGAAATTCGAAGTTTCTTGGGCTTAGCCGGGTACTACAAAAGGTTTGTGAAAGATTTTTCCAAAATTGCTCTACCATTGACCCAACTGACTCAAAAGGGGATATCATTTGACTGGACCGATCAGAGAGAATCAGCTTTCCAATAGTTAAAGACTCGACTTGTGACTGCATCGATTCTTACCGTACCCTCAGGTACGGATGGATTTACTATTTTTAGTGATACTTCTTATAAGGGTTTGGGATGTGTATTAATGCAAAATGGTAAATTTATTGCATATGCTTCCCGACAATTGAGACCGCATGAAAAAAATTACCCAACTCATGATTTAGAACTTGTCGCAGTGGTATTTGCACTGAAAATTTGGCACCACTACTTATATAGGGCAACATGTGAAGTGTACACAGATAACAAGAGTCTGAAATATTTCTTTACACAGAAAGAGTTAAACATGAGGCAACGGAGATGGTTAGAACTGATAAAAGACTATGACTTGCAAATTTTGTACCATCCGGGAAGAGCTAACACCGTTGCTGATGCACTTAGTCGGAAATCAATTGGGAATTTGGCCTGTTTACTCACCAGACAGAAGGAACTGCTATGTGATCTTGAGAAATTTGAAGTTGAGATTGTTTTGCGAGAACAAGGTGGGACATTGGCTGCTATTTCTACCTAACCGACACTTATTGAGGAGATTAAAGGGAAACAACACCAAGATGACCTTTTGAAGAAGATCATTGATGAACAGGAATCCAAACTAAGGCCAGACTTTAAATTTGAAAACAATGTGTTGAAATTTCAGGGAAGGTTGTGTGTACCAAACGAGTCTGAACTGAAAAGGCGAATTTTGCAGGAAGGCCACAATTCAAAACTTTCCATCCATCCAGGAAATACAAAAATGTACCAAGACTTGAAACTTAATTTCTGGTGGCAGGGAATGAAGAAAGAGATTGCTAACTTTGTGTCGAAATGTCTACATTGCCAACAAGTTAAAGCTGAACATCAACGACCCGCAGGCTTACTTCAGCCCTTACTGATACCAGAGTGGAAATGGGAACATATTACTATGGACTTCATTGTTGGATTACCTCGCTCCAGTAAAGGTATGGACTCAATTTGGGTTATTGTTGATCGATTGACTAAATCTACTCACTTCTTACCTGTCAAAACAATTTATAATGCAGACAAATTGGCTGCAATTTATATTGATAAGATTGTTAGATTGCACGGAGTGCCTGTGTCTATTGTTTTTGATAGGGACTCGAAGTTTACATCGAGATTTTGGCAAAGTCTACAAACGGCATTGGGTACCGAATTGAGACTGAGTAGTACATACCATCCTCAGACATATGGCCAATCAGAAAGAACCATCTAGACTCTGGAAGACTTACTGCGTATGTGTTTTCTTGATTTCCAAGGAAATTGGGAAAATCATTTACCTTTAGCTGAATTCGCCTACAACAACAGTTTTCACTCGAGCATTGGTATGGCGCCTTTCGGGACTTTATATGGCAGAAAATGCCAATCTCCTATTTGCTGGGCAGAAGTTAGAGACGGGCCTTTGCTTGGGCCCGAGATTGTACATGAGACCACAGAAAAGGTGAAACTGATTCAACAAAGATTGAAAACCGCGCAAAGCTGACAGAAAAGTTATGCGGATATCCGAAAGCGAGATAGGGAATATGAAGTGGGTGATCATGTTTTTGTTAAAGTGACACCAATGAAAAGACAGACTCGTTTTGGGGCTAAGGGAAAGCTAGCACCGAGATATGTTGGGCCGTATAAAATCATTGAAAAGATTAATCCGATGGCGTATCAAGTAGTGCTTCTTCCTGAAATGGAGCATATGCATAATGTCTTCCATATTTCAATGTTGAAGGATTATCTTCGGGATCCCTTCCATGTTATTGAGCCTACCCGTGTAGTGCTAAGTGATGACTACACTTATGAAAAACGGCCTATTCAGATTGTAAATCGACGAATCAAGAAGTTGAGAAATAAAGAAATTCCGTTAGTGAAAGTGGATTGGCAAAACCATGGTGGCATTTATGCCACTTGGGAAAGAGAAGACGATATGATGAAAAGATATCCCGAATTGTTCCCCCTGGACCCAGTGTTCTTCCAAACTGAAGGTAATCCGAGTTTGGAGGACCAAACTCTTTTAAGGAGGAAAGATTGTGACAACCCTCACCTTTGATTAGTGTTAAACTGTGATTGAGCATGATAAGTAATTGATTAGAATGAAATCCTAATCTGTTTGCATGAGTGTGTTGCTTTAATTGCATTTCTATCTCTTTGTCATTAAATGATCTATTCATGTTTTAATTTCGAATTGCGAATTGAAGGCCTTATCAGCGACCGAATCGGAAATTGATAAGTGTTATAGGCTAATTAGAATTTATATGATTTTATGGTAGGTTTAATTAAAATTTTATTTGGAATGATTAATTAGATTAAATAATGCTAAATTACATTAGTTTGAATTTATTACATGTTTGCCATTAGTGGGCCACTTTAGAGGCATTGGTTGGGGTGTAATTCATATCATTTTTGTTGCATCATCTTCATCCATTTGGAGACCAAAACGGAGAGAGAGAAGGAGAGTAGGAGAAAATTGATTCAACAAGAAATTTGGCTTGGAAAATTAGAGGAATTAAAGAAGATTGCAAAATTGAGCCAACATACTTAGAATTCAAGATCTAAGGTAGGAAATTCACCATTTTCATTGTGAATTTAAGTTGTTTCTTGCATGGTTCATGGTAAATTGGTGATTGAGGGTCAAGTTATAGCCTAGAGAGTTGAATTGAGTAGCAATGTGTGCATGCATGTCCATATCAATAAGTTTTGAGATCATTTACATGAGAATTTCCACATGCATGTTCATATTTTGGTTGTAATCCATGAATTCACCATAGTTTTGAGTTCAATCTTGCATTTGATCATGTTTTAGAGCATTGGAATTCATGAGAACTCATGCATGTTATGTTCTTGCATTGTTCTTCAAGTTTCTTTGAAATTGGTGTTCAATTGGCTTACCTTTGGGCTTGATTTTACAAAATGATCTTCAAAACATGTTGTAGTATGAGTTTTCAAGTGTTTTCTAGAAAATTGGCCCAAAAGGTTGAGTTTTGATAAGTTTAATTCTTGGTTTGAGCTTTGGGAGCAAATCTGGAAATTCCAGATTTTGGCTTCCACGCTCGAGTGACCATCTTTTTGTTCAGAGCCCCACTCGAGCGACGGAATGCTGGCTAAGCTCTCAGGTTTTTGTGCACGCAAACGCACGCTCGAGCGACGAGACCTACACTTGAGCGAAGAGCTGTGTCTCACGCTCGAGCGAGCATCGTGCGGAGAATTTCAACAACCAGTACTTTTTGCATTTTTACAGACCGCTCGAGTGAGGGATTCTACGCTCGAGCGACCCCTCTGTTTTGGCAAGCTCGCTCGAGCATAGAAAGTCACGCTCGAGCGAGACCCCTGTTTCAGCAAAAATTTGAAAAATGTTTTAAAGTATATTTTTGCATCCTCATTCCATCCTAAGCATTCCTAGGCCAAGTTTAAGGCATCTTAATGAGAATAATGTTATAGAATCACACCGAGTCAAGTTAAGGGGCTAAGTTATTAATCCCAAGTGTGTAACTTAGTGTATGTGTTCGTTTTGCAACTGTGTATGATTGGCACCCGAGGACACTGACTAGCTTGTCTGTAGCCCAGTACTCTGTGAGTAACAATGTTGTAAAGATACGTTTAATTACAATTATTTCTGAACGATTGATTGCACTGCTTTCCAAAATAACACTGTTTACTGAATGAATGTTTGTCCTATTTGTAAACTATACTCGTGGCATCCCTAGCAACTTACTGTTACAGAGATCTCTGTCAGTTCCAATGTTTGAAACTACTACTGTTTACTGTCATGATGGCCATCAACTGACTGTTCGGCCTATTAAGACCTACTGTACTGTTTTGCTATTGGACGTACCACGTATGATTGTTATGATTTATAAATGACTGATATGGCATGAAATATGAGCCACTGACTGAATAACTGATTTACTGATGCAAATGATTGTTTTAATTAATGAAAGGACATTCATTCTTAACCCCTTTACGCATATGTTATTCACTGGACTTTAGCTCACTGTTTATATTTATATATAGGTGTCCAGGCACCGAACCGGAGCTAGATGTATCGAGTTAAGCTCTCGTTTTGTCGAGCCAACCATTGTGCCTCACTTCGAGGTTCCTAGTTCGTTCAAGTTAAGGCTGTTTTTGGGTGTCTCAATTTCACCCTGTTGTCTCTGTTTTGTAATAAATGTTTTAGACTTGACTGTACAGTTATGATGAAAGGATTGGGTCCCTAACCTGGATGTTTGTGTATATGACATATGTATATATGTTTTGGTTATGAATGTGACTTGTTCATTTAAGTCTTTTTGCATTCAGATTTTCATAGCTCATTGGACATCTTTTTATTACTGTTTGGCTTCCGCTTGCCCCTTATTCTGTATTGTTGTCGTTACTGTTAAGCAAACCTTTGGTAATCACGGATTACTAGCCAGTTGCGATGCTAAACCCATAGCGGCGGGTTCGGGTTGTGACACATTTGCATCGGTTGCTAAGATGAACTCTGTGAGAATCTTACTCTCTTGCTGCAAATTTGAATTGACCACTTCATCAGTTTGATGTAAAGAATGCCTTCCTTCATGAAGACCTAATAGAAGAGGTCTATATGGATATTCCTCCTGGTTTTGCGGATGCTAAGTCTAAAGGTAAAGTATGCAGGCTCCGAAAGTCACTTTACGGACTAAAGCAATCCCCTAGGGCTTGGTTTGAAAGGTTTGTTCAAGCTATACTGAAATATGGGTTCAAGCAGAGTCAAGCTGATCACACCTTGTTTGTGAAACACTCCCCACATGGTAAGACCACAACTCTCATTGTTTATGTTGATGATATTGTTCTGACAGGGAATGACGTTGAGGAGATCCCTCGGTTGAAGGAATACTTAGCCAAGGAATTTGAAATCAAAGACTTGGGTCGTTTGAAGTAGTTCTTGGGTATTGAAGTAGCTAGGAGCAAGGATAGTATCTTTATATGTCAGAGAAAGTATGTACTTGATTTAGTAAAGGAAATTGGACTGCTTGGAGGTAGACCAATATAATATACCTCTAAAACCAAGCCAGAAACTTAGTGAGGATCAAGAGTGAGAGCCAGTAGACAGAGGGAGATACCAGAGACTAGTAGGCAAGCTCATATACTTATCCCACTCACATCCAGACATTGCCATTGTCATGAGCATGGTGAGCCAGTTTATGCATCCTCTTAGAACTTCCTATTTCGAGGCAGTTATGAGAATCTTGAGATACCTGAAGTCTTCTCCTGGAAAAGGTCTCAGTGTGGAAGCATTTACTGATGCAAATTGGACAGGATCAGTCACTGGCAAACGATTAACTTCTGAATACTATACATTTGTTGATGGCAACCTAGTCACCTAGCGAAGTAAGAAATAGAATGCGGTTACTTGATCTAGTGCTGAGGCAGAATTCAGGGCTATAGCTCAGTGGGTATGTGAGTTACTATGGATTAAACTATTGTTAGGAGACTTGGGAATTCATTAGACTGACTCCATGCAACTATACTATGATAATAAGGCTATAATTAACATAGCTCATAATCCAGTTCAACATGATAGAACTAAACATGTGGAGATTAATAGGCACTTCATTAAGGAAAAACTCACTAGTGGCACCATATGTATTCCATTTGTGAAGAATGGAGACCAACTAGCTGATGTTCTCACCAAGGGACTAGGGAGCAAATCCTTTCATGGCATTCTCAACAACTTGGGCATGAGAGATATTTTCACGCCAGCTTGAGGGGGAGTGTCAGAATAGGAAATTGGTAGAATAGGAAATATTAGAATAGGAAATATTGAATTGTATTCTTATTTATTCCTTTTTGGTTGCTCAGAATTATGCTTGTAATTTCTCAAAATTATCAATATAAAAGGGAATGAAGTCTAACTCATTCCCTAACTCTTTCTCTTCTCCAAAATCTACAGTCCTGCTATACTATAGTCAGTAAAAGTGAAAAAAACAAATGATTTTGAATGTCCATTCCCTGCCGTATTAATAGTCGGCAAATGTAGAATATTTTCAATATATAAGTCTATAGATGTAAGTATGGTTTTATGACTATTACTTAGGACGTCATAGCATATTTACCACCCCACGATTATAAATGAGACTTTGAATGGAAATCATACATTGAGCATTTTTATTTTAAAAGAGAAAATATAGATTTTGTAACAAGTGCATGGCATGATCATATACATCTCGATTATTTATATACTTTGTTAAATGTATTCCTACTGGGCATTAGCTCACCCAATAACCACATTTTCAAGAAATAATGGTGTGATTCCGCTAAAGTGACTTGGCGATGGATGTGTTTTGACTGGAGCATGAAGGCTCACTAGATGTTACTTCTTAAAACTTTGAAGCTATTTTGTGGTTTGGGACTGAATGTCCATTTTTGTGTAATCAAGGACT
Source organism: Camellia oleifera (assembly GCA_022316695.1). Classification (NCBI taxonomy): domain Eukaryota; kingdom Viridiplantae; phylum Streptophyta; class Magnoliopsida; order Ericales; family Theaceae; genus Camellia; species Camellia oleifera. The sequence goes on along the minus strand of CM039310.1, from coordinate 51,411,201 downwards.
ACCCTTGAAAATGTGTACGCCATTAGGGCACTTTATTTTTGTACTCTTTTACCCTCTAAACTATTATTATTCATGATTGTATGTTAATGAACAATGATGTATATTTCAGTTGAAATAGTAAAATGATAAAAGATTATCTTGGGTAAAAGACTTTGTTCTTTAATGGTATTCATTGTAATGGTTGAAAAATATTGAATGGATTTAATTATAAAATAGGTAATAATTTTTTGGGCATTACAAATTAGTATTAGAGCTAATCAGGTTTGAATACCTTCAGCTCGTGGGATGTGGCTTGTACCACAATGGGTTTATCATGCTAGGAAGGAACGTTAGTTTGCCTTGTATGCCTTATGTGTTTTTGTGACTATGTGGGTATGAGGTTAAGCATCTAGGATGCAGCTTGAGCCTATTGCATTCATCGAAATCTTTTAGGAAAAGCACCTGATCAATGTTTTTGCCACTTAAAGGTCCTTGAGCACCATGGTACTAGTTGATATCTTAGGAGAGTGATCTGTATGTGCTCTGTGTGACTATGTGCTTACGTGGTTTGGATTATGTGAAGTAGATATATGTATAGGTTCATGTTTAACTTGGGTGGGAACTCGTATGGAGTATTAAGCTGTGAGCTAATTTTGTCTCTACTTTGAGGATGTCTCTAGGAAAAAAGGGTAGGATAGACTAATGGAGCTGGATAAATGGGTAAAAATGCTTTAGAATTGGCACTAAATTATAGGCTAAATGATTTTGTAGAATTGTGTTTGTATGTGTGACCTTCAAATGGTGGAGACTATGATGCATAATAAATGGTTTGTTATTTTGAGGAGTAGCTATTTCTAAAGCTTATATCAAATTGTGGAAGTGAGCTAGAAAAAGGATTTTGGAGGTAGAGTGGGTTAGAGATTAAACTAGATGTCATATTGTCGTTGTTGAGGCTTTAATGATAAATGGGGTGACTTAAAGTAAAATGTCTTAGAGTGATGATGTCAGAATATGTAAAACTAGTTCTAAATTCCGTTAGGATGGACTAAGTTAATTGTGGTTGGATTACTCTAATTGTTTGATTGACTATTTATGAGGATTGTGTTGGATCTTAGGCCAATTATCTTGGTATGTATTTAGAAACGGGTGTGGTCTTAGCATGATAGAAATTGTAGAGGGTAATAAGAGATGTGTTTTCTTGTAACAGATCCTAAGTGAACAGATTAGATAAATAATTTTGGTATAGGTTGGAATAAGATTGAATTTGATTCAAGTTGCACTGTTTGATTAAATTTCTAAGTGATGGAAATAGTGACCTATGAATTTGTGTTATGAGTATTAAAGGTAAGGATATGTAGGCTAGTTTTGAATACCTTTGGGACTAGTAGTGTCAATTGTTTCGGAGTTATTTTTTGATGTGTTTTGAGTGTAGTAGATGGATGTTTACAAAGATGATAAGGAATTGTGTTAACAAATTAGTGTTCTTAGAGAAAATGTTTTTGGATGAACTTATGAGAATGTTATAATGCAATAGAGATTGTGACTAGATGTTTTGGGGTAGTGAATGCGATTGTGATTTGAATATTTTCATAAAAAAATATGCTTGATCGACAAAGAGTAATTAATGTTAAGTTTTTTTTAAGTCACCCTTAGCTATTTGTTAGCAATTGTGAAAGCTGGAGATATATATGATTGTTTTGGGTTAGGTTTGGTGTATGTTGTGATAGTGTGGTTCAGGAAACTAAAATGGAGATTAATTTTGTATCCCTTATCCTTCAACCATAAGCTGTCTTGTATCCTTGATGTGAAATTTGTGAGTCCCTTATACTGGTCCTTTGGTTCCCTATGAGTATGGTGAGAATTCAACTGTTGGTATGTTGGTCTAATATTGTCATTGAGTTTAAGTTGGGTGTATTTAAGTTTAAATGATTAGTGGTTATTCCTGTTAAATATAGTAACTATATATTCTATCTAATATACATACCATATTATATTTATTACCATATTTAGGACTACCATACTTAGGTTTCTCTCCTCCTATATAAAGGAGTCTTGTATACATTGTTACATAAATTATTCAACACAATATTGAATATACACAACATATAATATTACCTCTCTCTCTCTCTCTCTCTCAGATATTGTAACTTGGTATCAGAGCTAGGTTAAGTACCTAGTAATTTCGCTTCACCAACGAGCAACAGCCTTGCCTTGGCTGCTGGCCAAACCTTAACCCATTTCACTGCCATATTTTCCTTTTAGTATCGTTTCGTGGTAATCTATTACTTTGTCCACTGGTTTATTCCTACCCTAAATATCTCTATTATATATATATATATATATATTTACTTGCAATCCTTTTTTTTTTTTTTTTACTTCTACTCTACTCTGTCTTTCCCCTCTACTTTAACCTCAAATATTTTTCTATCTTCAAACCTGTTTGAATTTGAGGGGAGGTATTATACCTATATTATGGTGAACATGATGATATACCATGCGAACTACCCAAGCCACCCCATCTGGCTCACTACCCAAATCGCCTCCTTGGCGCACAACCCAAGCTGCCCCCTCTGGCGTACAACCCAAGCCACCCCCTAGCACACAATGTCATCTGTTGCCATCACCGTTCAGCACCACGTCATAAGTTACGCGTGTGCCACATCTGTTAGTTCAACATCCACTGCTTTCTTACCACGGTCCGGCATAACCCCTTAAACTGTCCCAACATTGATTCTGGTCAGTTCCTATAACGGTCCAGCATGACCTTAAATTGTCTCGGCATTAGTTCCGACTAGTTCCTACAACAGTCTGACATGACCATAAACTGTCTTCCAGCATTAGCTCTAGCATCTGATCTATCTCAAGCGCCCTTGAGTTCTCGTTCAAACTTTGCAATCTAGTTGCCTTTTATTTTATTTTTTTAGTTTTATTTCATATTTTAGTTTCTCTCTCCACTTGAGTTTGAAGGGGGTTGTTAAATATAGTACCTATATATTTTATCTATCATACATACCATATTATATTCATTACCATATTTAGGACTACCATACTTAGGTTTCTCTCCTCCTATATAAAGGAGTCTTGTATACATTGTTACACAAATTATTCAACACAATATTGAATATACACATCATATATATTACCTTTCTCTCTCTCTCTCTCTCTCTCTCTCTATCTCTCTCTCTCTCTCTTAGATATTGTAACTTTAAGGAGTATCTAATTTTATTTAATATAGGATGATTTCTTATTTAATTTTATTCCATCATATCTTATGGTGATATTAATTTAGGAGAAGTTATTTGGTAGACCCCTCATCGGAGAATAAATTGGTATGAAGTACTTATGTTACTTTGTTAATCATGAAAAAAAATGTTTTGGAATGACCGTGAATGACAGAGAAAATTTCTTAGAATGAATGAGTGATATTATGGCTTGTGGTTGTATCATTAGAGTTTGAATAGGAGTGAGCTCACTAGAGACTTTTTGGGAGATTTCAAAGGAACTACGACTATAAGTATTCAAGTAATCATTGGATTGAAGTACTGAATATATGATTCATGTTAGAATTTTGTAATAGAGGCGTGATATTATTTTGGTGAGGGATGTATATTGAATTTCGTTTGGAAAGATTTATGGTAATTTGAGATTAATTTATTTATAAACGATTCGGAAATTTTAGGGTCATTTCTGTGTTAACCTTTATACGTGTCTCATTATGACTAGTTTGGTATACTTCGAGGGTGAGAGGTAAAATATTTTGTTATCTGTACTCGGGAACCATATAAATATTTTTCATTGAGTGAATTTGTGTTATAGAAGGTATTGAATTCAGATTTGATCTCATGGGATATCATAATATTAGTGTGGTGTATTAATTATTGTTGTAGCATTAGGAGAAGTTGACAAAGAGTCACCTCAAAACTTGTCTAAATTCTAGAAATGAGGTATGTGAATGGAACTGCTTGTTTGGTGTGTGTGTGTGTGTGTGTGTCTCACTCAAGAGAGTGAAAAGTCATGCAAATTGCTTGATAGTTGTTTCTAGTTGGTCGCGTGTGATCCCCAAGATGGGGTAATTGCGAAAATTGTTTTGCGAGCTTGAAATTTGTAAGGAGTGGTGGATGTATTATAATGGTAGTTATGGGGAAATGCGACTTCCCAAGTTTATGAGTAAAACTTATTCGTTTGTTTTATTTAACCTTATCGTTATTATTTTGAATGGTTGTTGCATGTATAATTGTGATTGGGTTGTGGCATCGTCGTGGTAGTAATAGGATTGTTGGGTGATGGTTGACAGTTTCACTAACTGAAGTGTTTTAAGAAAAGAGTCAGAAACGAAGTTTCCTATGTATTGTGATTTGATTTTTGCCCAGAATTGGAATTTAGTGTTGGGAATGTGTCGATGAGGAAAAGAGAAATAGTATTAACTTATAAATATTTCAAAAACTCAACTGTGTAATGTGTGGGCATTAGTTTCTAGCCACATTGTAAGTGCCTAGACTATGGTAAATTGATTCGTTAAAACTTGTCTCGCCAAGAGGTCATATTAGGGACCGAATATCTTATAGAACCCCTTTCTTTTCTTACAAGAGTTGGTTAAGGAGTCCTTGAACACAAGGGTGGGTGGCATTGTGGTTAAGGCTTGGGGTTTAAGCCCCAAGGTCATGAGTTCAATTCCTTCTCCCTTAGGCCAATCTCCTGGGCGAAGCACAGTTGATTAGAAGGTTGGACCTCAAGTTGTCTAATTAGCACTTGGTGTGGGATCAATGCTCCCCCGCTGTACGAGTCCTGACTTAAGCAGAGCTTGTCTTGGGAGGTCAGGGCAAGTTCTCAGGTTATAGTCTCCTCGCTCGGAACGGCTAACAGGATACCCTGATGATCTCTACAAGGGGCGCTACCTTGGACCTACGGGAGGGTAGGGAGGATTTTCCTGTAACAAAAAAAAAAAAAAAAAGGAGTCCTTGGTATGAAACGGGAGTTTATTTTTTGAGGTTTTGGTTGTTGAGCGATCATAGAGTTCTTTCTTGCATTTGAATGTGATTGGAGGTGTACATAATGTAGGGCGTACTAGTGAGAACTTTTGCTTGACTTCTAAGCTCCTAAACACAATGAGTTCTTAAGATCGTTAGAAGCATTCATGTTCATTCTTGCCTAATTTTGCTAACCTTGGACCCATACATAATGGAGCCACCCATTTTGATTGAGGGAACCTTTGTGATCCTTATTAAAGAGTCTGAGGAAAGACTCATCATGAAGCGTTGTTACTCGTATCATTTGGAGTGTCATTGGAACACCGGTATTCAGACCAAAATGTCCAGGTTATCCTTTTATTTCTAATTAAATTCTTGAGTAGCAATTATAATTATGTTCAGGGTCGTTCTATCCTTAAATTGTTATGTCACATTGGTTTTGTTCGTGTGAGTGTCAAGGTTGTGATTGTTATTTGTGAAATTATTTCTTATTGATCATGCGAGACTCTTGTGTTGGAAACTTCTTCCTTTGAAACCCATTATTGACCATAAATCGTTTATGATTGATCAGCGAACATTAGTCCTATGGTTATTTCTTTTAGCATTGTCAACCTTTGGTTATTAAGTTGTCTAAATTTCGGGGATGAAATTTTCTAATTGGGGCAAATTGTAACGGCTCGATTCGAGACCCGACCATTATGCCTTTTCGTATAAAGATGTTGTAGTAGAAAAAGGTTTTATGTCGAAAATTTGACTTAATTTGAAAATTTACTAAGTGTGAAAATTAAGTTTTTCAAAACTTATGATTTTGAAAATAATTTTTGGCAGTAATTATTCCTTATATAGTAAAAAGTCTAATTTGATTTTATGGGATTTTTTTACAAAGTATTAACCCCTTTACTTCAACGTCAAACTTAGAAATTTTAGTCGGAAAATTATTTTTGTACTAAAACTGGAGGAATCACTTTTTGATTTACTTGAATTTTGATTTTTTATATTTTTCTTTGAATCCAAATAGGGGGTATTTCCGTATTTACGTTGTAAACTTAAGTAAATGAAATACAAATGTAAAAGGCTAAATGAAAGCATTTACTTAAATTGTTACATATATAAATAAGGTTGATGTGTTGGGAGTGTCTTAGAAGTTGAGCTGTGTGACTAGCTATGTCTAGGGTGACCGCTCGAGCGGTCGATTTACCACTCTAGCAGTGAGGAGGGTGCATCTAGTATCTTGTTTTGTAGACAGAAATGCTGAAAGATTGAGTTCACCACTCGAGCGGTCTGTGTGATATCAACAACGTAAAAATTACTTTATGGATCATTTCTTTCACCTTTTGTTTTCCTCTTTCTTTCACCGCTCCCAGACTCCGAAACCCTAGCTTTCTCTCTCTACCGAATCTCCTATTTCACTAAGAATCAAACCTAGATCCCTTGCAAAAAGCAAAGATGGAGTGAAGATCAATGTTTCTACCGATTGAATCATGTTTTTCTTGAAACTCTTTTTGGATTTTCATCTTTTTGCCTCCATTCTTGAGGTACGGGTACTTTTAACTTGGTATATCTATGATTTGAGGTATATATGTGGTATTTTCTTAGTTATAGAAATGTATGAGATGATTTTGTTGTATAAAATGGATTTGACAAACATAAAGGGTCTTATACCTAATGTTTTTGGAAAAAATTATAAGTGTTTCTTGTTGATTATTATTGTTGATGACTAATATTGACTCTTTAAGTGTAAGAGAGGGAAAAGCCCCAATTTTCTCAAAAACCCTAGTTCCTAAATTTGTTTGAATAATGGGGTTTTGCTCAATTGACTTTTAAAACCTTGAAATTGGGTGAATGATTGTTACAAATGTGTTGAAACAATCCTTTTGATTCATCTTGGAAATGTGTGTAAAGATAGATGAATGTTGGAGTTGTGGAAATGAGAAATTGGAGAATATCCTTTTGTTTCTTGCTATTGTTAAATCTTGCTTATAAATTGAATGAACCTTAGGCAAATTAAATTTGGAAACTCATAGATCATGTGCATTATGCTTTTCTCTTGTGATCTTACAATCTTGTGGATATTTGAAAAATGTTGAAAGGGGATAAATATCATATGAGTCTGAGTACTTGAGTCGGATTTTGAAAAATAGTTGTGTATTGTGTTGGTACCCGCGCGGGAGAGTTAAGGTGCCCAATTGCCCTGTCTTGTCGTCGAACGAATGTGGAAAAATATTTTTGGGTGTCCACTGGTCCAACAATATTAATTTCATAAAAGTGAAAAAACAGATGATTTTGAGTGCCCATTCCCTGCCGTATTAATAGCCTGCAAATGTGAGAATATTTTCAGTATATAAGTCTATAGATGTAAGTATGGTTTTGTGACTCTTACTTGAGACGTTATAGCGTATTTACCACCCCACAGTTGTAAATGGGATTTTGAATGGAAATCATACATTGAGCATTTTTGGTTTTCAAAGAGAAAATATAGATTTTGTAACAAGTGCATGGCATGATCATATTCTATCGAGTTAAATGTATTCCTACTAGGCATTAGCTCACCCCACTAACGACATTTCAGGAAATGATACTGTGATTCCGCCAAAGTAACTTGGCGATGGATTTGTTTTGACTGGAGCACAAAGGCTCACTAAATGTTACTTATTGAAGCTCCGAAACTGTTTTGTGATTTGGGACTGAATTTCCATTTTTGTGTAATCAAGGACTATCCTTGAAAATGTATATGCCATTAGGGCACTTTATTTTTGTATTTTCTTACCCTATGAACTGTTATTATTCATGATTGTATGTTAATGAACAATGATATATATTTCACTTGAAATAGTACAATAATAAGAGATTATCTTGGATAAAAAATATTATTCTTTAATGGTATTCATTATACTGGTTGAAAAAATATTGAATGGACTTAATTATAAAATATGTGATAATTTTTACAGTGTTACAAAAAAATCATGTGTCAACTCAACTCGTATACAATATTAGAACTAATATAATCATCCTAAATATGATCCTAGAAATTTTCAAGCTGCTAAACCATTATATATGGACTTTTACTGTTATTATTATTTTATTTTTTATTTGGTGGGGGTGTCTCAGATATGTTTCCCATCACTACTACAAAATTGATTAAAGGTTACAGTTTTAACTGTGACCATAAACTTTCAATCTTAATTTTTTCTAACACAAAAATTGTGATAGATGAATGTGTGACCTTAAACTTTCAATCTTAATTTTTTCTAACACAAAATTTGTGAAAGATGAATGTATGACCGTATGTTCAAGTTTTCCATCATAATTTTTAACCGCGATAAAAAAATTTAAAAATTTGAGGTCAAATGTTAAAAACACGAATGATAGTAGCAATAAGATCTTAGTTTTGTTAAAAAAACCATGACCATTTATTAAGTTATAATCCCAATTTTTTACAAAAACTGTGATCTATTTTTCAAAAAAAAAAAAAACTCACTTTTTTAAAAAATTGAGATGTTTTTCTCAACACATTATTCAACCATTTGATATCCTACCCAAACCATTTTTTTGGGTAAGAAATTTTATTACCAAAATAAAGAAAAGTAAAATGAGCTCAAGGCATGGACCTATAATTTTGTTACCAAACTAAGACGAATTTATCACAACCCAACATACAATTTGAAGGGTAAGGCAAAATATAGATACAGATATAGTAATATATTCCAAAGAAAACCTTAAAAATCTAAAAAAATCAAATAAACTTAAAGTGACTCCTCCAAAATCCGTGGGAAGAATCATCATCAAGCCCTTTCTCTTCAGCATCTTCAGTCCCCCCTTGGGGATTTATAACCTTCCAGGCCTTCATAATCCAGGAAACTAGAGAAGGAAAACACCACAATTTAATGGCAACAAACATACTACTCACATTAGTTCTGTTGGAACACACTTTTTTATGCCCATACACAAACAGTTTAATAGCAAGAACTAGGACAGAAGAAAGTAAAACACAATTACCTAAGAAAGCAATGAGCTTGAACTATTCATGACAACAGACCTGTTCCATTTCACCGATGAATTTCAAACCTCCCGGACCAACAAGTGAACTAGCAAGAAGACAGCCAACAATTAACAGCAAGCTCTAAAATTTGTACGCATACAGCTCACTGCATGTGGCTGAATGTAAAAATAAAATCAAACTATTAGAACCAAAACTACAAAAGAACGCAGCAGCCAGTTACAGATACAAACCGGTTGTCCAAGACAAGAAAAGATAATTCCACCAATGGCAGCAGAAACTATAACCACCAGCAAGTCTGAAATCAGCCTACAAAATGCCATGCGATGAAACCAAAGCATATGTCACCAGAAATAGATATAATTGAACATGAAGCAACATATCTAAAGTGCTTGTATGACCAGCTTCTTCAACAAACATTTCACCAGAGACTAAACATTTCAAGTGGAAACCCAAAAAAAATGTTAACCTTAAATCTACTTGAAGAACTGGATATTTTGATTTCTTATTTGACATCATAAACACATTACCAGTCACAAATAAGCCAATGATCAGTATCTGCTCTAAGTAAACAGAAAACAGTTATATTGAAGCATGCAATCACCTATTTTCCATGTATATTTTGAAATGAAACAGAGTCCAAACATAATTATTATAATTTTTTATAAATAAATAAAAAACACTAGTATGAAACATAATGTTAAAATTTCAAACACTAGAAACTAAACTTTGGCTCTCCATAAATTTGTTGTGTTGTTGACAGTTAAGAATTCAGGAACAGGCATATGAATGCTTTTGAAATTAATTTTGTTGTCATGTCAATAGCAACACTGTAGAAAATGTACAAATTACAGTGCAATGGATCAGTTGTCATAAGGGGAGAAAACAAATCAAATCGGGAGAACTTTCAGGATCTATATCAGTGTAAGAGATTTAGCCTAATAATCCACCAGATAAGAAATCCCAAACCCGAAGAAGATGGACAGAGATGGGAAGCAATCTATTCAAAATGTGCAAGAGATCTAATTTTTGCCAACCCATATCTCACATTGTTAAAAGAAATCGTTATAAACTCTGAGATGTAAGCACATAATGTTCTTTCTCCAAAACAATGAGTTTTAATGCCATCAAAGTCATGAGTCAAAAAAAAAAAAAAAGAAAAAAAAAATCCTAGAACCTGTGGCTGCAACAAAAGTATGAATGCTTATTCTGCCAATTAACTTTCATTTTGAAAAACAAATAGTGAGAGAGAGAGGTCTTTTTTTATCCCTAATTGAAGAAAAGTTCAGGGCAATATATAAGTTTACCACTGAATAAACTAATAGAAGCTGAAAGATTCAAACATCAAAAAACAAGTGATCCCTAATTGAAGAAAAGTTCAGGGTAGTATATAACTTGGACTAAAATCACAGCAAGCTATCAATGAACTTAGATTAAGGACATTAGACATAAAATAATTCAGCGAGAAAATGAATGAAAATTCATGGTAGAAGGACCACAGGATGTTATGTGATTATGTGACATCCAAGACACTTTCTAAAGAATCCAAATATACATGTGTGTGAGCGATTTTCTGACCACACTGCCCGCTTAGTAGTCAACTGGAGAGCACCGGCAGAATAGATGGCACCTGGCTGACCAGCAACAGAAATATAAGAATCCCGCGGTGGTTCGTCCACCCGGGGGCACTCCGACGATCAAGTCAGTATATCTCTCAAAGATAATCAAGTGCTAAACTCACAAGCTTGAGTATCAAAAGCATACCTTAGACCCATGGGGGTGCCTCTTATTTATAGCCAACTCAATCCCAGTCCCAATGAGAGCCTAACTCCAATGAACTCAGGATTAGTGCTCATCTGGAACTCCCAGTGGGATTAGGATAAACTCTCTAAGAGTCTTATCTTTACCCAAACTGAAGTCTTCTCTTAATCTAGGACTCTTGTCCACATCCAGGTTGAGTTCCCTCTTTATTCTAGGACTCTTGTCCCATATCCGCTTATCTCGGATTCCGATATCTTCGGAGATAACCTCGGCCTAGCCGAGATCACCTCGGCATCACGACCAGGACACGTGGCACCTCGGCTGACACGTCGGCGTCACATTGCCGCGTGTTGGTACTCAGAAAATATATCCCCACAACATGTATACAAGCAATATATATATATATATCAATTCAACAGAAACCACTCATGATCTGATTGTTTTGAACTTATCCTGAGTACATTGGATTAAAAATTTTAACATTGAACTCTTCTGAGATGGTAGAAATACACCTTTATAGCATAGTTGTCAAACCGGGATTCGAATTGTGAATTGAAATGGTATTGTACCAAGTCGCAAATCGAATCAAATCGTGGAGATTCGGTTACCTTTTTTAAATTACATAGAAAAACATATGTACACACTTATATATTAAATGTCTAATAAATATGAAATATTTAGACTTAAATCAATGACAATATTGTTTTAAATGAGGATCATGTGGTTTGGGTAAGAAGTTAACACGGGTTCCCATGTTTACCACTTCACATTTTTCCTTTTAGATACTATTTCTTATCAACCATTCTTAATAAAGAAAGTAAACAAAGACAAACTTTAAATTTCCAAGTAATAATAACTCAACAACAATTTTTTTAACTTTTTAAAAGGTCAAAAAACCAAAATCTTCAATTTTTTTCAAAAATCTTTTTTGATGCCTTAAAAAAATTCATTTTGTAAATGCAAGAATTTAGATAAAATTGAATATGTAAGCTTAGAATATTGTAGAGAGAGAGTTCATTTTTTTCCGCTAAAGTTTGAGTATTTGAGAGTAAATAGGGACAGAGAAAGTCAAAAGATGACATATAGTAATCCTAAAAACCTTAAAAAGATTTTATGAACCCTTTTCCAACAATAAAAAAAAACAAAAAAGAAAGCCAAACTTCGATTTTAGCGAATCCAATCGATTCACGATTCATCGATTCACCTCCGATTCATAGCTATTTGTGATTCACACAACCTATTCGTATCGATTACCCACCGAATCAAATCAAATCAAATCGTACGATTCGAATCGCGAATCATACGATTCTAATAACAGAGCTTTATAGAGAGTAAAAGAAAATAAATTTCATTAATTGTGTTTCGTGTATAAATTGGAATGCTTTAATAGATGTCATAAATTGGCTTCATGAAGCCACCATAATACTATTCTTGAAAAACAGTTTGTAGAGAGCGAGTGTTTTTTTTTTTTTTAGAAATACCTTGGACTCGTCCAGAAACAGCAGGCACAAGCCGTTTACCAGGTGGCCTAACAATCAGCAAATAACACCAATGTTAAGAGCTTGGGAATGAAAATTGCAGTGAGGATGAAGAGGAGATAAGGAGGAAAATAAAAAATGTAACAGGTTATAAGAATTTTTGCCAAGTTTTTCAAATGGTGACCGTGTGTTAGAATAGAGTGCATTGTATGCACAATACTATCAGAAAAAACAAAAAAACAAAAACAAAAACAAAAAAACAAAACAAAACAAAACGAAAAAGGAAAGGGAAAACCAAGCAGAAAAGCTCACTCCTTGCATGCTTCTAATAGAGTTTTTTAAACTCCTCCATTAGACTGTTCAATTCATCAATAATATAAGAGCTAGTTATGAGGTATTAAAAAAATTTGGTTCACATGCATTGTCAGTAAGGCATCTCACTAAAACACTTTTGCAATGCATGCAAGGTTTAAAAATGCGGTGTTACGTAACGGTTTCGACGGTAGGCACCACGTGTTACCCCCGATTTTACGGTGTGATTGAAATTCACAGGTGTATCGGCCATTACGGCCAACGTAGCGGTCATAACGATGGTGTAAGGGCCGTAACGGCCCATTACACCCGTTACAGGGCTTTTTTCGATGATTATTTTCAAAAAAAAAAACAAAAGAAAAGGCTGAAGATATGATACATACCTTTATTATTCAATATCAATCACTGGTTCAAATGCTTTGCTCTTTTGTCTTTCGTCTTTACAGCACTGGTTCAATTACTTTTCTCTTTTGTCTTTACAGCACATGAACCACTTCGAGGTGAGATTCCATAGGTGTATCCATCCACAAATTTTCAGATCTGAAATACGGATGAGTAAGAAATAGAGAGAGAGAAGAGAGAAGAGGGAAGAGGGAGGAGATAAACCTGTGTTGAATCTTCAAGGCTGCCTCTGTTCTGTGTTGAAACCAGTGACTCTCCGGCTGCCCCTTTGTGTTGAAGACGAAGTAAGTGCTGCCGCTGATCTATTTTCTTTTTCTTTTTTATTTTGTTTGTTCACCGGCTACCCCTCTGTGTTGAAGACGAAGTAAAGTGCTGCCTCTGACCTGTTTTCTTTTTTTTTTCTTTTTTTTTTTTGTTTAGCTTCCTGGGGAAGATACACAACATTTGTTGACCTTGGGAAGGTATATAATATAGCATTTGTTTTTTTTGTGTGTGGACCGTGTCTCCAATTGGCAATTTTTTATTTTATTTTTTTATTTTTTACAATGATTTTCAGGCTTTAAATTTTGTAAAACTTACAAAATTTATGTGATATATTTAGTAATTTTAATTTAAATATATACATATATATATATATAGAGCTATGCATTTATTTTTAGTATTTTATATATAATAATTAGTGATTGATTTTTGTTTTATAATATCTAAAAATCATAACACCTATAATTATATTAATACATTTTATATATGTCAGTTTTTATTGAATTTTTATTTCTTGCAAGTTATTCAAAAAGATAACAAATACTCAAGTGATTGAAGCCCAAAAAACAACTATGTAAGAATTTTTTTCTTTATAATTTATTTTTTAATTTTTATATGATTACATTAGCATGTAAACTTCAAATGTATAAATAGTGGTTGCAATTTTTTTTATAATCATTTCATTTAATATTTAATTATAAATATTTTTTATTTTGTTATTGTAATGTGTTGTGACAATAATGTTGAAGTCACTATTTTTTTTTAAATATCTTTTCAAAAGAAAAAAAAAATCAATACCTCAAAAAAAATTCTTTATAATTTATTTTTTAATTTTTATATGATTATATTAGCATGTAAACTCCAAATGTATAAATAGTGGTTGCATTTTTTTTTTTATAATCATTTCATTTAATATTTAATTATAAATATTTTTTATTTTGTTATTACAACACTGTTAAAGGCACAATTTTATTTTAAAAATATATATTTTTTTAAAAATCAATACCTCAAAAAAAATTCTTTATAATTCATTTTTTAATTTTTATATGATTACATTAGCATGTAAAATCGAAATGTATAAATAGTGGTTGCATTTTTTATAACTATGTTATTTAGTATTTAATTTGAAATATTTTTTTTAAAAATTTTGTTATTGTAATGTGTTGTGACAACAATTTTGATGGCACAAATTTATTTATTTTTTAAAAAAATGTCTTTCTATAAAATAAAAAAATAAAAATAAAAACAACAGCTCAATTAATGCCATAAAAAATGTCTTTATTCCTAATTACATTAGTATGTAAAATCCAAATGTATAAATAGTGGTTGAATTTTTTTTATAATCATTTCATTTAACATTTAATTATAAATATTTTTTTATTTTGTTATTGTAATGTGTTGTGATAACAAAATTTTTTTTTAATGACAAAATTTGTTGTGACAAAAAATTTTATAGCAAAATTTTCTTTTTTTAAAAATATTTTTATAATTTATTTTTTAATTTTTGTATGATTACATTGGCATGTAAAATCCAAATGTATAAATAGTGATTGCATTTTTTTATAATTATTTTATTTAGTATTTAATTTTAAATATTTTTTTACAATCATTTCATTTAAAAATATTATTGCATTTTATAAATTTTTATAAATAATTTTAAATATTATTGCATTTTTTTTACAATCATTTCATTTAATAAATGTAAATATTGTTTATTTAGTTAGTTCAAGTTTTGCTGAAAAATAATTTTGTAAACATTTAAAATATATTAAAAAAATGTATCAATGATGCAGAATTCAAATTCAAAAATGCCACGACAAAAGGGTGCCAATGATAAACCCCCAAGTGATGATATTGGTTGGAAATTTGGAACTCAAGTTGAAGGCACTAGGCATCATATTATTTGCAAATTTTGTGGACATCACATTAAAGGTGGGATTACGCGTTTCAAACAACATATAGCACATCAAACAGGACAAGTGCATTCTTGTCCTAATGTTAGTAGAGACGTGATACAAGAAATGATGAAACATTTACAAAATAAGAAAATGAGTAAAGCAAACAAATAAAAGAGAAAAGCTGAATTGGAAGCACATATTAGGGGAGATGATCTCTATGATGAAAACGAAGGAAGAGATTTTGTAGATCTTCGAGATGATGACTCTGACTCTGATCCAGAGATTACCAGGGCTAGACAAGAAAGTATTCGTTCACAACAACAATAGGAGGAAAGGCAACAATTTAGACGAGGTGTTGCAGGTCATAGATCACAATACGATGCAAGTGGTAGTTCTGGTGCAGGGGGTAGTGGTCAAAGAATGCCAAAAGGGTCAGGTATTGCTATTGTTTTTCGTCGATCACAATTCGTGCGTGAAACTAGTGGGAGTGGACGTAATTGGATTAAGCCCAATGCTCCTGAAGCAAGGTTGAGGGCAATGGATGTAGAACTCCAAAAGAGCAAGAGTACAAAGCAGCAAAAAATCTCTACAATGAATTTACAGAAGTTAAAAGAGAGATTGGGACGGGCAGTGTCCAAGTTTATACTCTATAATCGTATTCCATTCAATGCAGTTGATTCAGAGTATACACAACCCATGCTTGATATTGCTGCTGAAGTAGGGCCAGGAGTAAAGGGTCCTAGTGCTTATGAAGTTTCTGAAGTATATTTGGGCATGGAGCATGATGAAATAACAGAATGGATAGGATCATTCAAGGGGATTTGGGCAGAGAGAGGTGTATCTATCATGTGTGATGGTTGGAGCAATCTAACTCGGCAACACATCATCAACTTCTTAGTGTACTGCAATAGAGGTACTATATTTCACAAATCAATTGATGCCTCTAATATTATTTGTAGGACTGCTGAATATTATTTTGGGTTGTTAGATAAAGTTGTTGATAAAATTGGAGAACAATACGTTGTTCAAGTGGTAACTGATAATGAACCTGCACTGAAAGCTCCCGGTAAAATGTTAATGAGAAAAAGGAAATATTTATATTCGACAGCTTAATCAGCATATTGTATCGATCTCATGCTAAAAGACATAGCCAATAAGAAAAGTGTAGCAAAGGTGATTGAAGATGGTAAAACTATCACCAATTTCATTTATAATAGTGGATGGGTGTTGGATTTAATGAGAAAATTCACTAGAGATAGAGAATTGATTCGACCTGCCATCACTTGATTTGCTACAAATTTTATTGCCATTGAGAGTATTGTTAGATATAAACAACAATTGAGAGCTATGTTTAATAGTGATGAGTGGAAGAATTCTAGATGGGGGAAGGCAAAGACTGGACAGCCTTACAATGTGAAAAAAATTATTTTGGGAAAAGAGTTTTGGCAGAAAGCAACAGAGCTTTGTAAAATTCATGAGCCCCTCTAGTCAGAGTATTAAGGTTGGTTGATGGGGATGAGAAGCCAACAATGGGTTTCATATATAAAGCTATAGATAGAGCAAAGTTGGCAATTAAAAGATATTGTTGCTACTACACCGAGTATTGGAAAATTATTGATACTCGATGGTCTTTTTAATTGCATCAAGATTTGCATGTGGCTGGTAAGTGTTACGATTTCAATTATAAAATGTATATTTATTTACAATTATTAATTGTCTTCTTATTTTTGAAGGATATTTTTTAAATCCTCAATTTCAATATGGTGTTACCTCATCCAATGAAATGATAAAAAAAGTGATGGATGAACTTAAAAAAGTAATTACCAGATTGGAGCCTAATATGGATGCTCAAGTAAAAGCAACAAATCAAGTATGTACCAATTATTTAAATTTTAATAGTAATAATCTACTTTTGCAAATGTTACTTGTAATGATTGTCCAAATTGTAGTTGTTGCTGTTTCGAGATAAACAGGAAACTTTTGGTACTCCTTTAGCACAAAGAGCATGGAAACAATCAAATCCAGGTTTTATTTTCAAAATTACAAATTTACAATAAATAATACTTAAATAATTTTTCATCATATTTTGACTTATGTCTAATGTAATGTAATTTTGTGCAGCTGAGTGGTGGATTATTCATGGCAGTTGTGCTCCTGAACTTCAAAAAATAGTTGTGAAAGTATTAAGTCAAACCACCACATCATCTCACTGTGAACGTAATTGGAGTACTTTTAGTCTCATCCATACGAAGATGAGGAATAGATTGAAATATAAGAAAATTCAAAGATTAATCTTCATCACCTACAACATGAGATTAAAATCGAAACACGTTAAAAGAAGCAGCCAAGAGGAGATTGATAGGAGTTTTAATCCTATTAACTTGGATTACATATTTAAAGAAGATGATCCAATAAGTCCATGGATAGAAGAAAGGGAAAATCCTTTACTAGATGGTGTGGATAATTCTGAATGGCTAGATTTGGTCTCAGATGATGATGGTGGTGGTGGCAACGACAACAATGGCGATGGCAGCGATGGTGGTGGCACCCATAGATATCAAGCTCGACGCACTTCTCAAAGCTCAACTTCAACTCCTACTCCAACTCAAAGTGATAATAGTGGTGGTTTAACACCATCTGATGGAGGAGGTGATAATGGTGATGGTGAAGGCACTTCTCACAGTGACGGTGGTGGTGGCGGCGGCGACAATGGTGGTGATGGCGGTGATGGTACTAGTTTTGGTGCAGGAAGTGAAGATTTTATTTGAGGATTTGGATTATGTGATGTTGGGGAACATTATGATATTGGAGAACCTGTTGCACCTTTACCCCAACTACCTAGGAGGTTTCGTGGTAGTGATACACGTAAGGATGAAAGAAGAATAAGAAGTAGAGAACAACAACTTGATTCATCTGATAGTAGTCATAGTTATCCATATCACCCTTACCCGTCCTATATCAATGATAGCCAGAGCTATCCTTACCCACCTCAACAAAATTATCCTTGGCCCTCTCAACAACATGGTCCTCTAGGATACGGTTTGCCAAGTTATCAACAAGCCCAACAAGAGTATGTTGATCCTTTTCAGCCAAGGTATCCATTTTCTCTCCCAATGCACGAAACAGAAAGGGATGACATGATAAGCACATTTACTTATATATTTCCTACTGGATGGGGTGAAGGTAGTAGTAATCAAGCTCAACAATCTGATTCCCAAGATGCACCACGTCACTCATTTTGGTGGGGTGAAAGTAGCAGCAACAATCAAGCTCAACAATTTGAATCCCAAGATGCACCATGTCACTCATTTTGGCGGTGACATTATGTAATTTTAGTAGTAACATTATGTAAAATGTACTCTCTATTATTTGTGATTTATGCTATGATGTTATGTACTTTGTCAAGTTCTTCCATTAAGGATGTATACTTTTTTAAAACTATTTGAGTTAAAATGCACAAATGCTTCCACAAGAATAATAATTAAAAATAATTTTATACATCTAAGTCCAATAAAAGAAATTTTTGCCACAAGTGTAATATGAATTTATGACATATAAAGTCATTAATTATTGAAATAAAATGTAAAAAAATTCATTTTCTAGTAATTTAAAATATGAAATATATTGGATCATACTTAAAAATTATGAAAATTTTATCAAAATTTATTTTAAAACCCAATAAATATGATTCTTAAAAAAAAATATGTGTATCGATAAGTTTTTTGTAAATTATGTGAAAAATAAAAAAATTCACAGTTCCGGTAACTGCAACCGTTACATTGCGGCCTTTACACTCCGCAACCGCAACCGCACCACCGCCACCGTTACGGCGACCGCAACCACTTTTCAGAACTTTAGTAGTAAGTGATTTCTAATTAATGATGCATTCTGAAACTAGTGCTGAATAATCTGTTCAAAAATTTCATGAAAACACGCAAGAGCATAATACTGAATCAGACTGAAGAGACTCAGTTTGCAGTAAACAAATTAGTTCGTCAATATTAAACTGAGAACAAGACAATATGTGCATTTAATTGACAAAATAAATGAAACTCAAAGCTTGAGATATCACAATCTTGTGACTAGAATATTGATTAAGGAGGAAAATCAGGCAACAACATGCTGTTAAACAGAAAATTAAAAGCTAGAATAAAAATCACTTATTCCTAATCAATCCATTTGTTAATTCTTTTACATTCATCAGAAATTTATGATTCTTATCCCAGTATGAAACTACAGCTTACAGACACGCTTATTCCTAATCAATCCATTTATGGATTCAACTTCTGTGGTTTTCTCTTTGAATTTCCCTACTATATCACTCTTAGAATGGATTCAAATTCAAATCTCTCACAGCAAAAAATTACAATTAAATATGAACTTCATGATCAGAGAGAGAGAGAGAGTGAAAATTTACAGCTTGAAATCGCAAGGAGCAACTTCAGGCAAGAGGAGAGTTGATCTAAACCCTAGGAGGAGATTCAAGATTGTAAACCCTAGGCGAAGAATCGACAGGAAGAGAGAGAGAGAGAGAGATTTTTCAATTGTCAACATTTTCTTTCATAACTACATATATTTTGAGTGAGTGAATAATTTAAAAATATATTTGATACAACATGAGTAATTATTTAAAATAAAAGGAAATAGGCAGAGTTTATCTTGCGAGATCAACTATTATATTTGAAGAATATGAGATTAATAGTAAGAAATTATAAAATTTATTACAAATAATTTATTCTTATCTTTTCAAATACAATGTTATAATTTCAAAATTTTATAGGATAATGGAGTTAGAATGATTAAAGATTATATTGTGTTATGCTAAAATCGTGCCTATGCATTTATAATATATGCATCAACAATGTTACGTCAATTAGATTGTGTACCGTGCGTGAACTCTATTTTAAATATAAATTAGTCTGAAGAATATATATGCCTTTTAGAAGGTCAAAAATAATAATAATATGTAAATATAACATTTTATAAATACAAAATATATGTATTGTTTATCAATTATAATGCTAATTATCATGTTGACTACGCAAGAATGCTAATAAAAGACCCACAATAATTTAAATTTTAGTTATAATATAATTTATTTATTCAACGAATTTCGAACAAATGTAATAAATTTTTATTTTTATCACTTCAATTATAAAATGTCAACGTTTTCTTTTAAAATTACGTATATTTTATAATAACAATTTAAAAATATATATGATATAATCATAAATAAATTTTTAAAATCCAATTCCGTGTATAATACGGGTGATATGCTAATATTTCACACCACCATGAGTAATTATTTAAAATCTTATCCCAGACCGTATACTAGTTATTATAGAATATAAACAAAAATATTAAAGAGTCTTTGAGGCTCAAAGTCTCATATAAATTTCTCAAATTATTGAATTTATAAATTATGAGAATACACATCATGTATTAACTTTGATCAATATGATAATGCCACTCAAATAATTTATAGAAATTAAAGCAAAGTAAATTTTCAAATGAAAGTATATGTCATTATTAATTAGGAAACGTTCAAAATACTTATAGAAAAATAAATTAATGCTTAATTTTTTAAATCCTTCTAATTTTTTACAAGATTAATATATCATTTGTTTTCAAATTTTTTTCATTCCTTTCCGTTAGTCATAGAGTCTTTTTTTTTTCTTTTTCTTTTTTGAATTTTCAAATGAAAGCTATTATATGCAATTATCTTAAATAGATGTAAATCAAATATAGAACTTAAAATAGTTTTTTTTAAAAAAAAACTTATTTCTCAACAAAACTTTTATTTATACGCAATTGATCGAAAACACAAAAATTACAAATTTTTAGGTAGATTACGAAATTACTATTTAAGTAAATTGTAAGTACACTTAATTCATTAATTGTAAATCGAACGATTCACTTGATTCAAGCAGTTCAATTCAAAAATATTATGGCCAAATGAGAGCTGTTATTTATGCAATAGTCCGTATTTTACAAAAGGATTTATGTCAAAAACATCTCCCTATGGGTCCAGATAATGTTTGTAGATTTATATTTGTATTTGTGTACAGATTTATGTCTTATTTTGTTATTATAAAATATTTAAATTATTTATTTTTCATGACTTCAATGTAAAAACACATTGGTTTATAGTGTCGATTTGAACAGAGACAATGACCTTGGATGGTGTACGAGCACGAAATAATTCTTCTCGTATAATCTTGTTGATCAAGTCTGCACTCCTCCAAACGTCGCCGCTTTATTTCCTAAAAACACAAACGTGAGCTAGCCAGCGGATGTGTGCCGGATACCTCTTCGATGCCTAAGTCAGCAAAATAGACAAATAGACAAAAACTCTGTGTATTCAAGAATCAAAGTTGTGTTACCTCCTCCATCGGTTCTGTTATGAGCTTTTTATAAATTCCGTGTGGCACAATCCTAGTAGGACTCTTATTCCTCCATGTAGAGTCCTCTTAAGAATCACACTCTTGAAAAATAATACTTATCCTTCAACACCCCCCTCACTGCTTAAACCAAGTGAGATGGTTTTACCTCGATAGTGTGACAAAACGACCGAGCTAACATGGCCATGCTAAAGAGGCAAAAATGACCGAGCTCCAGCTGGCTCGGTTCTCCCCTTCATTGCTTATACCTCGGTTTTGAACGTTGAAACCGAGCTAACCGCAGTAAGCTTTGACCAAGCTAGCGGGAGTAAGGTCCACCATAAGACGCCCAAATGCCTCAGTTCTGAACACCATGACCGAGCTAAATATCACCATACCGACCGTGGTAACCATAACCACAGCTGGACCGGGCTAACTA
The DNA here is from genome assembly GCA_022316695.1 of Camellia oleifera. Taxonomy (NCBI): domain Eukaryota; kingdom Viridiplantae; phylum Streptophyta; class Magnoliopsida; order Ericales; family Theaceae; genus Camellia; species Camellia oleifera. Next base: position 51,389,327 of record CM039310.1, on the reverse strand, counting down.
CAAGGTCCTTTCACTCGGCCCTTTTTACCGCGGCTCATTACCGCGCCTTGGCCTAGCTCGGCCCTAGTGCATATAAAAACTTTCCTCTCAATTGCCCCTTAATTTCATCTGCGCAGCATGATTGGGATTACCTATTACCAGCTGAGCTAAAACTTTTAGCCTTTCAACCGAGCTAAATTGACACCGGGCTACTAATCTGTCCGGTCAAAACGTCTTTTCAGTCACTGTAACTGAATTGCTTTCTATTCTCTTAGACACATGGCTAGCTTCTATTGGTCAAATACAGCTGCCACGCCGTCTTTGTACTTCGCGAAATTTGAATAGTCCTACCCAATTTCTCATTCTTCACAAAAAACCCTACTCTTCAAACCAACCATACCACTATTCATCATCTTCTCTCTCTACCTTCTGAGCCTCCATTTTTCCTCAACACTATTCCTGCAAAGCTCGTGCTCTCGTCTGGCATCTTCATCGTTTGGAGCCTTACCCTCTTTTTCCAAAACTGTAAGTGACTCAAATCCTTTATTTTTTCTGTTCATTTCATGAATATATGTAGTATAGACGCATATATTTATATATTCTGCAAAACGTGCTCTGTAGTTTTAATTAAATGGGCAAGAACAGATAGTACTAATAAACCAAACCCCCAATCCACCGGTTCGTACTTAAGAACACACCCTCTGGATTAAAAAAATATGAAGTTTGAATCCAGAATCGTGGTGTAATCGGGCTAAAAACCTGTTTGGGCAACTCTAGGCATAGGTACAACCGAACTAGGGAATTCTTTAGGTACGCAGCCAGCCAAACTAGATAACTTTTTCAATAACCGAACTGAAACTTCATGCCAAACTAGATAATTTCTTCAACTGACTGAACTAAAATTACGTGCCAAACCTTTAGTTTCATTTAGCCGAGCTAAAGTCCTTTGCATCGACCGAACTAAAAACATATGGTTTTCCTCATAACTGAGCTAGGCTTATACTTATTTTTGCCTTTGTACTTAGCACGGTCCAACGATCTGTGCTTAACACTTTTCCTTTTTATTTTGCAGACTGACTTAGGTTGCCCAGGCACTCCTTTGAACACTTCAACCGAGATACTCCACTCCTTCTCAACACCGAGCTAATTTATACCTAATTTAAATCCACATGGGTAAATATAGATTTTTAGTAAACTCCCTAGGGGCTATGGCCGAGTTCCGAAGGGACTACAACATCCCTGATGATGTTCACCTTAGTTTAGCTGAACTAGACACCACTCCCTGGGATAACCCGGGCTTCGTTCCCTTCACCTTTCTTTCAATTGTAAAAACCGGACTCCAATTCCCTGTACAGCCTCTTCTCTGTGAGTTCCTCAGACAAACCAGACTTTGCCCTACCCAGCTTAGCACCAATTCATATAGGATAATAAACAGCATCGCGGAGCTAAATCGCCGGCTTGGCCTTAACCTCGATTTAGCCGAACTATTCCACTAATACTCCCTTGGCCAGAATGAAGATGGCTGGGTATATTACCTAAGAATAAGACGCCGCTGAGAAAAGATAATAAAGAACACCCCTGACAAAGATGTAAATGACGACGATTTTTTCTAGGTTTCTAGTAACTTTGAGAACCAAGAAGCCCAAATACCAGGAGATCGCATCAACTAGAACAAATGAGTAGCCGGTATACATGCCCCGGCTCACTTTTTGCATTCTTTACTCTGTTTGTAAGTTTTGAACCGCACTAACCGTTGTCTTTTTTCTTTATGCAGATTTAAACCTCCTAAAGTCGCAGTACAGTTACCCCAACCTAGACGCACTCCGCGCCGTGCTAAGATATCCCAATCGAGGTTGGGCCGAGCTACTCAACTTCGAGCCGACATATGAATACAGCAGCAGGAGGAAGACCAGGGTGACAGACTTCCTCTTGGAACCCTCACCAGAACCAGATCCAACACTTCCTCAAATCAATTTGATTCCATTAACTATAGAACAAGAGATGGCCAAAAGAAGAGCTGTTAGGGCCCTCATTACCGAAACAAATCAGGCCGAGGTACCACAAACTGGCCAAACACAAGAGGTCATGGTAGCCCTTCCAACCACCCAGTTGTCATCATCTCGGCCAAGCAAGCGCGCCCAGACTTCCAAGACCGAGCCGTGCCTCGTTGATGAAGAAGACACCATTCTCTCCCAAATCGCACCACTGAGCCTAGAGCTCACGGGTTCTGACCGAGCTAGCCCTTTTGAATGGGCCCCAAAGTTTACATTTAGGAACTGAGCTATCCAAAGCATGGATTCAGTTGTAGCAAACAAAGACCATACACTCGCCTTTAACCTGGCTAAGAGTGTGTGCTTGCCTGCTGACATGGAACACCATGACCACTTGACCGAGCTAAAGGCCATCCGGTCGGCGACGAAGTCAATGGTACTGGTAAATGCTCATTCTAATCATCTTTTCATTTTATACAATCTGTTTGCTCGGTTTTCATTCACAATAACTATCTTTCCTTTTGCAGGCCATGCAGAAGAACCATGTCGCTCACAAGCGGGTGTTGGAGCTTCGTAAGACCACGCGATAGGCCATGGCAGAGGCCAACGCTAAATCAGCCAAGCTAGAGGAGTCCAACAAGAAAATGACCAAGCTACAAACCGAATTGGCTCGGCTCACCAAGCTAGTCAACTCGGCTGAAGCAGACAAGCAGAAGGCTATAGCCATGTTGAAAGATAAATATCTGCGTGAGCTGGCCAAGCTTGAGAACAAGAAGAATGCTGAGATAACCGAGCTGGAGAAGAAGATAGAAGACGCGGAAGACCGCGGTTACAAGGAGGAAGAAGCCACCTATATCCAGCAGTGTGAGGCTGCTAAGGATATATTTTTTAAATGCGAGTGGAAAGCGGCAGCGGCGCAGCTCGGTTATGGCCAGGAAATCGAGGTTTTTCAGAGCCCTCCTCCCCATTTTATTCCAAGCTACATGGTAGAGTTTGCCAATGCTATTCAACAAAGATTTCTTCAAGAAGGGAAGGACGATGAGAATTCTGCTCCTAAAGCCAACGCCCAGCTCGGTCGCCAATCTATCTTTCCTACTCCAGTAGTCTCCATCCTACCTTTAACTATTGTAACCACCGCGGTGCCTTCGACCGAGCTCAACCCAGGTGTGCTTACCACAACCGAGCTACCTCTAGGTGAAGACCAGGTTGTTTTGGACGCCGAATTGGATGACCTTTTCTCCTAATTTTTCTTTTCCTTGTTTAACAAAACAGTTTGTAATCGGGCTGAGTCCCCACCTCTTGTACTTCTGATTTGGATTTTGAATGAAAATCTATTTTCTTTCTGTTCGGTCTGTTCCATACCTGCACTTATTTTGTATTTAGTGTAACATTTTCTGGCCGAGATACTTATCTCGGTTTTAACCTTGTAATGCTGTTTGGTCATACCTGACAACCTCTTCAGCCTAGATTCTTATCTCGGCTGAAGAGTACTAAAAGTTGGTTATTCCGGCCAACCACTCTTCAGCCTAGATCCTTATCTTGGTTGAAGAGTACTAAAAGTTGGTTATTCCGGCCAACCTCTTCAGCCTAGATCCTGATCTTGGCTGAAGAGAGCTCAAAGTTGGTTTTTTCCAGCCAACCTTGAGTAAGGTGTTTGGTTATTTCTATAGCCCAGATCCTAATCTTGACTTAGGAGAAGTAAGTGTTGGTTTTTCCAACCAACCTCTTCAGCTTAGATCCTAATTTTGGCTAAAGAGAGCTTAAAGTTGGTTATTCCTACCAATCTTGAGTAAGGTGTTTGGTTATTCCGGCCAAACTTCCTGCAGCCCATATCCTAATCTCGGCTTAGGAGAAGTAAGTGTTGGTTTTTCCAGCCAACCTCTTCAATCTAGATCTTGATCTTGGCTGAAGAGAGCTCAAAGTTGGTTTTTTCCAGCCAACCTTGAGTAAGGTGTTTGGTTATTTCAGCCAAACTTCCTGCAGCCCAGATCCTAATCTCAGCTTATGAGAAGTAAGTATTGGTTTTTCCAGCCAACCTCTTCAACCTAGATCCTGATCTTGGCTGAAGAGAGCTCAAAGTTGGTTTTTTCCAGCCAACCTTGAGTAAGGTGTTTGGTTATTTCAGCCAAACTTCTTGCAGCCCAGATCCTAATCTCGGCTTATGAGAAGTAAGTATTGGTTTTTCCAGCCAACCTCTTCAACCTAGATCCTGATCTTGGCTGAAGAGAGCTCAAAGTTGGTTTTTTCCAGCCAACCTTGAGTAAGGTGTTTGGTTATTTCGGCCAAACTTCCTGCAGTCTAGATCCTAATCTCGAC